>JAYRBT010000049.1:0-10079 GCA_036023395.1 Myiotriccus ornatus
GTCCCGGCTCCGTCCCGGCTCTGTCCTGCCTCCGTCCCCGCTCTGTCCCGGCTCTGTCCCGGCTCCGTCCCGGCTCCGTCCCGGCTCCGTCCCGGCTCCGTCCCGGCTCCGTCCCGGCTCCGTCCCGGCTCCGTCCCGGCTCTGTCCCGGCTCTGTCCTGCCTCCCGGCTCTGTCCTGCCTCCGTCCCAGCTCAGTTCTCGCTCAGTTCTCTTTGGGAACAACTGCACCGGGTGGTATTTTGGGGGAGCCAGAGCGAGGCCCCTTGAAATCCCTGCGGCTCAGCACAGCCCCAGCTGATCCGTTGTCAGGGCCAAGATCCCAGTGTTCCGTTGAGGAGAGATGCCAGTGTTCCATTGAGGAAGGATTCCAGTGTCCCATTGAGGAGGGATCCCAATGTTTTGAGGAGGAGTGATCCTGGTGTTCCATTGTGGAAGGATCCCAGTGTTCCATCGAGGAAGGATCCAGTGTTTGTTAAGGATGGATCTGAGCATTCCATCAGTGCAAGATCAGTGTTCTGTTCATGAGGGATCCCAGTGTCCCAGCACACCCCTCAGCCAGGCAGAGCAGGGTTTGTATCCCCACTTGCTGCCTTGCTCGGTAGATCAGCCCGTCCGGCAGCTGACGGCACAGGAACACCCAAAATGGCATCAGAGTCCCAGGGATTGGGGTGTGGGCAGCTTCCACCTGGAGCTGGGATGTTCTGGTGGGAACTGATGGGTCTGATGGCCCAAAAAATCCCAGTTTCTCTGAGGGAATCTGAGTCTGGGGGGTTGTGCCTCCCATGATCCCTCAGAGGATCCCTGGGATCTCCTGGATCTGAGTGGCCAACACAGGTGGGGATGGACACGTCCTGGAGCACTGGCTACATCCAGAGCTGGATGGGGCCATCCGGCCCCAGGAGTGGGAAGAGCCGAAGCCTCGGGGCTGTTTCTCCAGGAAACCAGGGGCTCTGGGGGTGTCTGGAGGCTCCATGGGCTGTCCAGGGGCTCTGTGGGGACCAATGGGGAAGGGATGGCTCTGTCCTGGAGCTCCCCTTGGAGCAGGGGAGAGGAGGAAGCTCCCACCTCCCCATGGAGGAGGAGCCCTTGCGGTGCTGGGGGTCCACAGAAAGCCGGGATCCACCGGGATCCAGAGGTCCTGGAAAAAGTGCTTTGGGGGTTGTAGCATTCCTTGTGCTTCGGGAGGAGTTTGTATTCCCTGGGCTCTGCCAGGCCTTGGGTGGGAACAGGACAACCCCCTTAACCTGGGTGAGATCTGGGATAGCAGGGTTGGATCCATGCTGTGGTTGGAGTTGTTTCCTGCTGGGATCTGACTGGATCCCTGCTCCCGGGAAGGGGAACTGGCCACAAACAACTTTCTGCCTGGGCTGGTCTCTGATCCCTGTCCTGGCACTGCTGGAATCTGCTGCGGGCTTGGGACGGAGCATTCCTGGGCACAGCGAGGTTAGATCCCGAGACAAACACAATCCCAGCAGGAATTCCTCCTGCCTGGTGACCCCAGGCTCCCGGTTGGTCTCCGGGTGCCCCTCCCAAAGCCTTGTGGTTCCGGGTGCTGGCAGGGATTGTGCTCCATCCTGGGGGGATCTGCTCTGCACCCCGACCTGGGCAGCACCATCAGCCCCTGCTGCTCCAGTCGGGAATGGAAATCAAATCAAAACCGGGGAGAAATAAACAAAAAAAACCAAAACCAGGGTGGGGGGAGGGTGTTTGGGAAGAGCCGGGGAGTTTTCCAAAGCCTCCTCCCGGCCGGCAGCCAGAGCCACTGTGGCATCTCCCGAGCCTGGAGCCACTGTCCTGCCACCCCTTCCCGGCTCCGGCGTGTCCCGGCTGGAGCTGCTCGCGGAGCAGGAGGAGTGCTGACTCACTCCCAGCCTCCTCGGCTGCCGGATCCCGGCGGCCTGGCTCCCAGATTAGCTCCTTCCCACCGAGCTGCTCCAGGAAATCCCTCAGGAATTGGAGCTTGGGGAGCGCAGCCGTGGCCAAGAGTCCCTGCCATGTGCTGGGGGAGCCCCCAGCTAAGGGGGGGACCCCCGGGGACGGATCCTGTGGGGATGATCCCACCCTGGGGAACGTGTTGCTGAGGGATCTCCCCTTCTCCCCGCAGGAAAGCCGAGGGATCGGTGCCTTCCAAGCTCTCCAGTGGGTCCGGCAGCACCGGGGCCATGACGAGCCGTGGGGCTGCCAGGCCCAACGGGCAGTCCCAGGCCAGTAAGATCTGCCAGTTCAAACTGGTGCTGCTGGGAGAGTCGGCCGTGGGCAAGTCCAGCCTCGTGCTGCGCTTCGTGAAGGGGCAGTTCCACGAGTACCAGGAGAGCACCATCGGGGGTGAGTCCCGTCGGACACGAGCCCAGGCTGCGAATCCCTCTTGGGACAGGAGTGGGGGCGCAGGGAGGGCTCCCTGGAAGGACTTGGGATGCGGGCAAGGACCTGGGGTGCGGGGGTAGCTCCCCTCGCCCATCACTGACCCCCCCCCTCCTGGCAGCGGCGTTCCTGACACAGTCCGTGTGCCTGGATGACACGACGGTGAAGTTCGAGATCTGGGACACGGCGGGGCAGGAGCGGTACCACAGCCTGGCCCCCATGTACTACCGGGGCGCCCAGGCCGCCATCGTGGTCTACGACATCACCAACCAGGTGGGGCAGGGGCTCGGGCGGGGTCCTGTGTCCCCACAGGGACGGGGATCGTCCCTGAATTCCCGCCTTTGCTGCAGGAAACGTTTGCACGGGCGAAGACATGGGTGAAGGAGCTGCAGAGACAAGCCAGTCCCAGCATTGTCATCGCCCTGGCCGGCAACAAGGCTGACCTGGCCAGCAAACGCATGGTGGAGTATGAGGTGAGGGGCCTCCTGGGGGTCCTGGGGGCCGGGGGGTGCTCCCGGGGCTGGGAGGTGCTGGAGCTGACGGGTCCCGTCCGTGTAGGAGGCGCAGGCATACGCGGATGACAACAGCCTGTTGTTCATGGAGACGTCGGCCAAGACAGCCATGAATGTGAACGATCTCTTCTTGGCCATCGGTGAGGCTCCCCGGGGGCACATGGGGGGGCTGATTGTCCCACCCCCAACAGGCTTCTTGGGAGGCTGAGCAGGGCAGGGGGGTTGTGCTAGGGCTGGGAGGGAGCAGCGCAAAGGGAAGTGGCTCCTTCTCACTGGGAAGGGCCAACCGGAGAGGAGGAGGCTCAGGGGGGACCTTCTCGCTCTCCGCAACTCCCTGACAGGAGGGGGGAGCTGGGGCGGGTCAGGCTCTGCTCCCAGGGAACAAGGGACAGGACGAGAGGGAATGGCCTCCAGCTGGGCCAGGGGAGGCTGAGGTTGGACATCAGGAGGAAATTCCTCATAGAAAGGGTGCTCAGACATTGGCAGGGGCTGCCCAGGGAGCTGGTGGAGTCCCCACCCCTGGAGGTGTCCAAGGGAGGACTGGACATGGCACTCGGTGCTCTGGGCTGGGGGACAAGGTGGGGATTGGGCACAGGGTGGACTTGATGGGCTGGGAGGGCATTTCCAACCTCAGGGATTTTGGGATTCTGTGCTGAGGTGACTCAGCTGGGTCACCCCTCCCAATCCCACCTCCCAATCTCACCTCCCGTGTCCCCCTTCCAGCCAAGAAGCTGCCAAAGAACGAGCCCCAGAGCACGAGTGGCGCCGGGGGCCGGAGCCGGGGCGTGGACCTGCACGAGCAGAGCCAGCAGAACAGGAGCCAGTGCTGTAGCAACTGAGCCAAGATCCCACCTCCATCCCCGTCCACGCCGCACCTCCACCCCAGCACCGAGACCCCCGAACCAGGACCCTCCCAGGACTCCTCTAACTGCACTTTTTAATGCTTCGAAGCCACCACTTGGCACCCGATCCCACCTGGCACCCGATCCCTCCTGGCACCTGATCCCACCGGCTCCCGATCCCGCCACCACCCCACCCACCACCCCGGAGGCAGCGGAGCCAGATCAGCTGGGACTTAACTTCTGAGAAACAACGAACTCTTCTTCACTTTGTATTATAGGTGCAAATAGCGCCCTAATGCTCGGATTTCTCCCTCCATCTCCCCCCTCTGCCCCTCCCTCTCTGCTTTGGGAAATCTGGGTTCCCCAAACTGCCTCCTCCTGCCCCCACCCTGGTGTGGGGGGTCCCCAGGAGGCGGCAGCACCGACCTCACCGGTTCTCGTCGTGCCGAACTGGCCGGAACCAGAGCCCTCCGGAGCCGACGGGGCTTTTCCACGGGGTCTGTCATGGATTTCTTCGGAATTTTTATTATTTTCTCCCCCCTCCTCTTTCCCGTTGGGCTGTCAGGGGGAGGGAAGCTGCAGTGTCCTTCATTTCTTCCGAGGTGGGCTTTGATGGAAGATTGGAAGTGCCTGGGGACTTTTTTGGGGGGGGGGCAGTGGGCTCCTGCCGGACCCCAAGTGCCACAGGAGACCCTTCCCCCGTGCCCGCCCTCACCCCGCTGTGTTATGGCTCTGTGGGAACGTCCCCACGGTCACCCCGGCTGTGGCCACCCCACAGTGATGTCCCCTCGGTGACCCCAGCTGTGGCCACGATGTCCCCCTGGTGATCCTGGCCGTGGTGGCCTCCCAGGTGCCCGCAGTGATCCCACCCCACAGGTGACATCCTCCCGCTGGTGCTGGTGGCCACCCCACAGGTGACATGATCCCAGCTGTGGCTGCCCCCTGGGCGATGTTCCCCTGCTGATCCTGTCCCAGTGATCCCGGCCATGGCCACCCCACAGGCTGTCCCCTGCTCCTGGTGATCCCAACCCACATCCACATCCCCCTGGTGCTCCCACCGATCTCCACGGTTTGTCCTGGTCCTGGTTTGCACTTTAGTGGTGAAATGTCCTGTTGAGACTCACCTCGGTTCTGTTCATGTATCGGGGGATGCTGGGGGGGCAGCAGTGCCACCGCCCTCCCCTTGTCCCTCTGCTTTTCCCTACGGAGCTTTTGGAGCTAGGGGGACCCTCGGTGGTGTGGGACAGGCGAGGACCCCTTATCCCAGGTGCTGCCACACGAGGGGACACCTCAAAACGGGGACACCCCAAAACAAGGACACCCTGAACTGGCAGCACCACCTGGGCCTGGCTCCCTGCTGGCAGCCTGGGGGGCTCTGGGGACCCCCAGGCCCAGGGGAACTGGGGGGGCTGTGGCTGTGGGGCAGAGGGACCAGTCTCATATGAAGCCCCCCAGCGCGGGGGCAGAGCCTACAGGATTTCAGCCCTCTCCTGCTGTCAGGGCAGCCCCCCAGGGACCCTCTGGCTGCCGTTCTGGTGCTCCCAGTGCCTCATGTCAAGGCCTGGGAGCCCCCCGAGTGGGTGACACGTATTTAACAAGGGCTGGGGACCCCGACCC
The DNA here is from genome assembly GCA_036023395.1 of Myiotriccus ornatus. Taxonomy (NCBI): domain Eukaryota; kingdom Metazoa; phylum Chordata; class Aves; order Passeriformes; family Tyrannidae; genus Myiotriccus; species Myiotriccus ornatus. The sequence goes on from JAYRBT010000049.1 coordinate 5,333, forward strand.
CCTCCCCGCCATCTTCCAGCCCAAACCCTGGACCAAATGGGGGACACTGCAACTTCTCTCACTTTTTTTTTTTTTTTGTGGGTTGTTTTTTTTTTCTTTCTGCTTTTTCTCTTATTGTTGTTATTATTTTTGCTTTGGGAAAGCTCCTCCATCGCAGTGAAATAACAATCGTGGTAACAGAACTCGGCCGCTGATTTACCGATGTATTTAATGTAAGTAAAACCAAACCGAACAACAAAACCAGAAGGAAAACAAAAAAACAAGAACTTTGTGTGCTCAGGGCGGGGTTTAGGGGCGGAGAGGGGGGTGACTTGGACGACGCAGCCACCGGCTGTTGGCACCGGGCAGGAGCCGGAGCCATCCGGGGCCAACAGCCGGTGTGAGATCGCGGCTCTGCCCTGATAACGCTTATCAGAGCTCCCAGCTGGGTGGCGGCCGCCGGGGCTTTGCCCCCTCCCCTCTCCGGGACGACCGGGACCGGCACCGGGACAGCGCTGCCCGGTGAGACCCGAACCGCTTTAAGCCCCCAAGTACTGGGACTGCTGTTGCCCCTTTAAGCCCGGGCTGGTGGGGCCCACTCTCCGTTGAGGCCACGCCCACGCGGCCCCGCTAAGCCAAATAGAGGGGGCGTGACGGGGGGTTCACCCTCTTGAGACCACGCCCCTCGCCCCCCTCTTAAAGCGGCAGCGCCTCTGGGACGTCGCGGGACCGGAACCGTTACGCAGGTGGGCGGCGGGGGCAACCGGGATACGGCCGGGACCGGGCTGGGGCTGGGGGAGCACCGGGACCGGGCTGATGGAGGGAGAACCGGGACCGGGATGGGGCGGGGGGAAAAAACTGGGAGTGGGACCGGGCTGGGGTTGGCGGGGGGAGAGAAGAGGGTTTGTCACACGCACAGGACCCCGATTCCTGCTTCCCCCGGGAGCGTCACGGAGTCCGCTTCCCGGTAACGGCGTCCGGTGACCGTTCCAGCCGCCCTCTGTTTCTCTCCCGTTCAGGAGCCGCCGCGATGCTGCTGCTCCGGGCCGTCGTGGGGCGCAGGTAAGAGCCGCCCGCCCCGTCGGGGCTCCCGGTGCCCGCCGGGGCCCAGGGTGAGCCCCCTTTGTCCCCGCAGGCTCCCGCCGCTGACGCAGCTCCGCCGTGGCTCCTCCCGGTTCACCGCCGGTGGCGCGGCCGCGGGGGGACACCGCGGGGCGGCCCCAGTGCTGGCGGCGCTGCTGGGGCTCGGGGCCGTCCTCGCCTACGGAGAACGGCGGCGAAGGGTGAGCGGCACCGGGGGGGCTGAGTGCCGGGATGGCGGGGAAAGCACCGGAGGGGCGGCACCGGGGGCGGGGGTCCTGCGGGGTGGGGTGACATCCCTGGGTCCTTCCCTGGGACCGGGGCACCGGGGTGGGGGGATCCCGGGGAAGGGGCGGCACCAGGGGCGGGGTCCTGGGGATGCAGCAGCGCGTGGGGGGGATCCCGAGAAAGGAGGTGGCACGCGGAGGGGAGGCACTGGATCCTGGGAAAGGGCTGGCACGGGGACAGCGAAGTTCTGGGGATGGGGGACCGGGGGGGTGGATCCCAGGGGAAGGGGGTGGTGCCGGGGGGTGGATCGCGGGGGAAAGGAGCGGCACCGGGGCGAGGGGTGGATCCCGGGTTGGGAGGAACGTCACCGGGACAGCGGGGTCCGATGAATGCAGTACCGAGGGATAGGGGGGAAGATCCGGATCCTCTGGGACCCCCCGGTTCTTCTCTGGAACGGGGACAGCGAGTTTAGCTGGGGAGGGGGCAGGCGTGCCCCTTCCCCTCCCAACTGTGGATCACCCCAGCAAGGGCCTGGTTTTGGGGGGACGCCCCAAGCTCCTGGGCGGGGGGAGAGCCCGGGGGAAGGGTCCCCGGGCGCAGCATTCCCCCCCTAACAGGGCCGGGGTCCCGCAGAGCGCCCAGGCGGCCAAGGCCACCCCGGCCCCCCGGTACCCCGTGTACACACGGGAGGAGGTGCGGCGGCACCGCAGCCCCGGGGACCGGGTGTGGGTGACCCACGGCACCGAGGTCTTCGACGTCACCGACTTTGTGGAGCTGCACCCAGGGGGGGCCGACAAGGTGCTGCTGGCGGCCGGGGGGGCCCTGGAGCCCTTTTGGGCCCTCTATGCCGTGCACAGCCAGCCCCACGTGCTGGAGCTGCTGCGGGAGTACAAGGTGGGCGAGCTGAGCCCCGAGGAGGCTCCGCCGAGCCCCGACGCCACCCAGGACCCCTTCGCTGGGGACCCCCCCCGGCACCCGGGGCTGCGCGTCAACAGCCTGAAGCCGTTCAACGCGGAGCCGCCGGCGGAGCTCTTGGCCGAGCGCTTCCTGACGCCCAACGAGCTCTTCTTCACCCGCAACCACCTGCCTGTGCCCGCCGTGGACCCCGGCTCGTACCGGCTGCGGGTGGAGGGCCCGGGGGGCCGCGTGCTGTCGCTGTCGCTGCCGGAGCTGCGGAGCCGCTTCCCCAAGCACGAGGTGACGGCCACGCTGCAGTGCGCCGGGAACCGCCGCGCCGAGATGAGCCGCGTGCGCCCCGTCAAGGGGCTGCCGTGGGACATCGGGGCCATCAGCACCGCCCGCTGGGGAGGCGCCCGCCTGCGGGACGTGCTGCTCCACGCCGGCTTCGGCGAGCGCCGCGATGGCGAGTGGCACGTCTGCTTCGAGGGGCTCGACGAGGACGTGGGGGGGGCTCCCTACGGAGCCTCCATCCCCTACGGACGCGCCGTCAACCCTGAGGCCGACGTGCTCCTGGCCTACGAGATGAACGGCGAGGAGCTGCCGCGCGACCACGGCTTCCCCGTGCGCGTGGTGGTGCCCGGCGTGGTGGGCGCCCGCAGCGTCAAGTGGCTGCGGCGCGTGGCCGTGAGCCCGGCCGAGAGCCCCAGCCACTGGCAGCAGAACGACTACAAGGGCTTCTGCCCGTCGGTGGACTGGGACACGGTGGATTACCGGACGGCGCCGGCCATCCAGGAGCTGCCGGTGCAGTCGGCCATCACGCAGCCGCGGCCGGGCGCGGCGGTGCCGCCGGGCGAGCTGGCGGTCAAGGGCTACGCGTGGAGCGGTGGCGGGCGCCAGGTGGTGCGGGTGGACGTGTCGCTGGACGGCGGGCGCACGTGGCGGGCGGCCGAGCTGGCGGGAGAGCGGCCGGTGCCGGGCCGGGCCTGGGCCTGGGTGCTGTGGGAGCTGCGGGCACCCGTGGCGGCGGGCGCGGAGCTGGAGATCGTGTGCAAGGCCGTGGATGCCAGCTACAACGTGCAGCCCGACACCGTGGCGCCCATCTGGAACCTGCGCGGGGTCCTGAGCAACGCCTGGCACCGCGTCCGCGTCACCGTCGCCCGCTGAGCGCCGGGTCCGGCCCCGGCACGCGAAACGCGGGGCCGCGGCTCGAAGGTCGGCGGGTTTTATGGCCCCCGACGTGTGAAAGTGGCCCCATAAAGATTTGGGAAGTTTTATGGACTTGGCTGTTTCCTGGGGCAGCGAGGGCACAGCGGGAGGGAAAGGGGATGGGAAGGTGGGTCTGAGGACTTCGCAGAGCCCCCCTGGACCCCTCAGAGCAGCTGCCAAAGGACCCCCCTGTGCACAGGTGACCTTGGGACCCCATGGGACCCTCTGAATGGGTGGGAGCCCTTGATCCAGTGGGACCCTCTGACCCCATGGGACCCCCTGACCCAAAGGACCCCTTGTTCCTGTGGGGCACTGTGGCCTTATAGGACCCTGTGCCCCTATGGAACCACCTGACTGTGTAGGACCCCTTGACCCTATAGAGCCCTGTGACCCTCTATAACCTCTGACCTTAAATAACCCCTTGACCCTATGGGACCCCTTGATCCTACAGGACACTGTGACCTCATGGTAACCCCTGACCTTAAATAGCCCGCTGACCCAAGGGACCCTGTGACCTCCCATGAACCCTATGGGACCCCCTGACCTTAGGGCCCTGTGACCCTGTGTAACCCCCTGACCCTAAATAACCCCCGACCCCATGGGATGCCCAACCCTAAATAACTCCTGGCCCCATGGGACTCCAAGCCCTAAATAACCCCCAACACTAAATAACCCCCGACCCCAAGGGTCCCCCTGCCCTGGGGACCCCCGGTACCTCCCAGCCCGTCCCTGCCGTGTCGGCCGTCTGTGCTCGGTATTGATCACCAGCTGTTGGCTATTGGTCCTCCGTAACTGAGCATCGATATCGACCCTTGGTTACCGACCACAGGCTATCAGTTCCTGGTTCTCGGTCACCGGCTATCAGCCCTCAGTTGTCCGTCATCGGCCGTCGATCGTTGGTTGCCGATCACCGGCTATCAGCCGCCCCCGATCGATCGCCGGCCACCGACCCCCGCTCGCCCATCCCGACCCCGCGCTTCGCCATCGACGCGCTCGGCGCTCGGCTGAGCCCCCGCGCCTGCCCCCCCGCCCGGCGCTCGATGCGCTCGGCGCTCGGCGGCGCGGGCTGGCGGGCCGGAAGTGGCTCGGGGGGGGCCCGGGGCCTCCTCAGGTGGAGCCGCCGCCGCCGCCGCTCCCGGACCCCCCTGAGCCCCCCGGGCCGGGCGGGGGGGCCTCCCGAGCCCGCCCCCGCCCCGCCGGTGAGAACGGGACGGGACTGGGGGGGGGGCGGTGTCTGTCTGTCCGCAGGGCTGTGTTGGGGGGGGGCTGATTTGGGGAGGGGTCCGTGCTCCCCCCCCGGCGAGTGTCAGGAGTTTCGGGGGAGGGGGCTGTTTTTGGGGTCCGTGTCCCCCCG
>JAYRBT010000051.1:0-24455 GCA_036023395.1 Myiotriccus ornatus
ACCCTAACCCTTAGAGGATAAGGAGCGCCCAGGGAGTGGCCCTGATCAGGAATCGAACCTGGGCCTCAGCAGGGGCCGCTAACCCTAACCCTTACAGGGTTAACGACCGCCCAGGGAGTGGCCCTGACCAGGAATCGAACCTGGGCCTCAGCAGTGGACCCTAACCCTAACCCTTAGAGGGCTAACGACCACCCAGGGACTGGCCCTGACCAGGGATCCAACCCAGGCCTCAGCAGTCACCCCTAACCCTAACCCTTAGAGGATAAGGAGCGCCCAGGGAGTGGCCCTGATCAGGAATCGAACCTGGGCCTCAGCAGGGGCCCCTAACCCTAACCCTTAGAGGGCTAACGACCGCCCAGGGACTGGCCCTGACCAGGGATCCAACCCAGGCCTCAGCATTCACCCCTAACCCTAACCCTTAGAGGGCTAACAAGTGCCCAGGGACTGGCCCTGACCAGGAATCGAACCCAGGCCTCGGCAGTCACCCCTAACCTTGACCCCTACAGGGCTAACGAGCGCCCTATTTTTTTAGCGGGTAGACCTGTTCTCTATTTTTCAGCCGGTAGACCCATTCTTTATTTTTCAGCAGGTAGACCTGTTCTCTATTTGTCCTTCCTTTGTCCTGTGCTCTGCATTTAGCAATGGGTCAGCTGCAGAAGTTTCCTGGGTAGCCTGGAAAATGATGTGGGGTCTGCTAAGAAAAGTGGGGCCAAAAGAGCAGGACCTGGGTCTGTGAGTGTGGGTGAAAGAAGGAAGAGAGCGATGCACGGGTCACGGTCTGTCTCCAGGAGGGAGGGCAGCAGGAAATGCCATGGTCTGAAACACCGAAGTGATGTTCCCTAGGGAGCCCCTGCACAGCTCTGAACTTCCTTCTGCACTTGCTGTCCCTTTCCCAGCAGAGCCAAAGCATCAGGTGCAGGTGCTGGGGAGATGGAGCTGGCAAGGACAAACTGGGAGGGTGTTTGCAAAGGAAGGGGGTAGAAGGAACTCTTGACGTGCTTTCTTTACTTCTTCATCCCATAGCATTGGCACGAGAGGAAATACCTCAGAGGGGCTTGCCTCCAACTAAGCTCTGAATATGCCAGGGGGTTTCAGCTGGGAGAAAGGAGCTGTGGAAGAAAACCACCCTAAAAAATAGCCAGTGGGGATCGTAAAGTTTTGCAGTCAAGAAAACCAAGGACAGAGATGAGGGAATCAGTTTCCAATTAACAAAGATTTGATGGGTGTAGGAATGATTTCTCTATGTTTTCCAGTTGCTCTTTATTCCTGGGATGATTTTAAAATTATGGCTTTAGCAATCAAGTAAATTGGAGAATTTGGTTTTGAGAGGAAATGATGCAAAAGAAATGCAGAGAGAGAGTGTGGAACCATCCTGGGATCCTGGAGTGGTTTGGGTTGGAAAGGATCTCAGAAATCATGTCCTTCCACCCCCTGTCACAGGCAGGGACACCTTCCGCTAGACCGTCCAGCCTGGCCTTTGCCACTTCCAGGGATGGGGTAGCCACAGCTTCTCTGTGCCAAGTCACCTCCCAACCCTTCCAGGGTCTTCCTCATGTGCAATCTAAAAAAAGAGACCAGGTCTACCCACTCAAAAATAGAGAACAGGTCTACCCGCTGAAAAATAGAGAACAGGTATACACGCCGATAAACAGAGAACAGGTCTACGTGCCAAATAATAGGGAACAGATCTACCCACTCAAAAAGAGAGAACAGGTCTACCCGCTAAAAAAAGAGACCAGGTCTACCCGCTGAAAAAATAGAGAACAGGTCTACCCGATGAAAAATAAAGGACAGGTCTACCTGCTGAAAAAATAGGAAACAGGTCAACCCGTTAAAAAATAGAGAACAGGTCTACCCACTGAAAAAATAGAGACCAGGTCTACCCGCTGAAAAATAGAGACCAGGTCTACCTGCTAAAAAAAAAAAAATAAAAAGAGACCTGGTCTACCCTCTGAAAATAAGAGAAGAGGTCTACCCGCTGAAAAAAGAGAAGAGGTCTACCAGCTGAAAAATAGAGAACAGGTCTACCCGCTAAAAAAATACAGAACAGGTCTACCTGCTAAAAAAAAAAAAAAAAAAAAGAGAACATGTCTACCCGTTGAAAAATAGAGAACAGGTCTACCCACAAAAAAAAAGAACAGGTCTACCTGCTAAAAATAGAGAACAGGTCTACCCGCTTAAAAAATGGAGAACAGGTCTACCTACTGAAAAATAGAGAACAGGTCTACCCACTGAAAAAGAGAGAACAGGTCTACCCACTGAAAAATAGAGAACACGTCTACCCGCTGAAAAATGGAGACCAGGTCTACCCGCTGAAAAATAGAGAACACGTCTACCCGCTCAAAAATAGAGAACAGGTCTACCCACTGAAAAATAGAGAACAGGTCTACCCGCTTAAAAATAGAGAACAGGTCTACCCGCTGAAAAAATAGAGAACAGGTCTACCCGTTGAAAAATAGAGAACAGGTCTACCTGCTAAAAATAGAGAACAGGTCTACCCGCTAAAAAAAGAGAACAGGTCTACCCGCTACCACCTACAATTTTTCTTCTCTACACCACGCTGCCGTTCCCGCCATCTCTGTAGGTGCCTGCACGAGTCCTCCTTGTCACAGCCCTGACAAACTGACACACGCACAGGTTTCAAGGCACTCCAGAGCTCAGAAATATGTTCATGCTTTGCCAGGCCACCCCAATTCTGTCCCACCCACCCAAGCTGAGTAGGTGATGCCAAGGCTCCCCTTCCTCCTGGCAATCACTGTCTCAGCACACCAAGGCCCATGCTGGGCAGCACTCAGGAAAACTTGGGCAAGGCAATAGGAAAATTGCAGTGCCTGTCAGAAAACGAGTATCCGTGAACACACCTTTTGGACAAATGGAATAACATCACTCTCCTCTAATAAACACAGGCCAGGCAGGGCTCTCCACCCCAGGGGAGAACAGGCAGGAGAACTGCAGGGAACACAGGGAGACACAGGCAGGCATTGCCACTTATTCCCTGCAGCCCTCTCTGCACTTGGGGCTCCTGGATCTTGATTTATAAAGAAGGGGGGGGGGCAGCAGAGCAGGAATGCCCCTCAAAAACAGGGGCCTTGACACCTGGAGCATCAGAGGAGGGGAGCTGGGAGGGGAGACATGGAGAGAGAACAGGAAAGGGGTTTGTTCAGGAACAGGCTGTATGTCCAGCAGTGATGGCAACTGCAAACACGGGATGCTGCAGGAATGCAGGGGGGGAGCACGGGCCTGGCTTGGATGGAGTCTTTTTGCCTTTGCTCAGGGGCCTCAGCTCCACCCTCTGAGAGCAGCAGAGAACTGCTGCAGGGCAAGAGTTCATTTGGCAGGAGTCAGTGATGCAGCCGCTGGGCAAGGGGAAGAGGGAAGAGGAACTGAGAAGAACTGATACAAAAAAAAAAATCACACAATCACCACATTACTGGGACTTCATTGAGCTGCAACACAAGTATATTCACAGCAGGCCAGGGTGAGAGGTGCACACAGGACCACCAACACAGCAGTTGGGTTTGAAGGAACACCATCTTCAAGTTATGGAGCCAGGGGCTGACATTTGGCAGCCATCCTGGGGGACTGGAGAGCACTCAGGCATCAGGGCCAAGTCCTATCTGGTAACTGCAAGCAGTTCAGCCCCAGCAGCAGTAGGAGTTTCTTCCTCTCCCTCTGAGAGTATTTGGGACCCAACAGCTCGTTACAGTAGAATTTTGTCTTCATGAATATTTTACAAAGTTGAGCTTCAGGAAAACTGAGGCACTTCTCATTATTCCGTACTCTTCCACTGCTGCACTTGCCAGGATCCTTTGGGCACGAGGAACCTTCCAGACTGCTCCAAACCTTCACAGCCCACTTGTTCTTCTTGCCACAGTTGGACCGGCTCTGTGTCCCTGTAGAAAGAGAAAATTCAGTGATTCTCTCTGAAACCAGAACCTCCCCTGCTTTGCTTTCCCATTCCATGTTTTGTTCCCTACACAACTGAGGCCCTTCCAGGCCTTGTCAAGTGGCAGCCAAGGAATCCAACCCGAGAACCTGCCAGGGAGCAACGTCTGTGCCAAAGCAACAGCATTTCAGGCCTGTCACTGCCAACCCTCCGCTTCTCCCAACAGCTCCAGTGGCACCAGAACTTGCCCTGAAGGCAGAAAGGCTCCTTTTAGGAGCACCACAAGCCATCTATACTGTAGCACTGGAATTCCATCTCCTGGACAAGCTGGGAGAAGAAGGGAAGAAACCAGGACCCTAAAGGCAAATTAGGAGAACCTGTTCATCCAACAGCAGCTCCAATAAAGGTAGAGTCAACACTTCAAAGACACAGGACAGCAAGGGTCAACACCTTGACAATCACTTCAGTTTTCAATTTATAAAGCCAAACTAAAGCAAAGCTTTTCAGACACTTGGGAAGACTCAATCCCATTGAAACCAGTTTGTGGGATTTCTGCCCAGCCTCCTGAGGTTCATTTCCCACCTCACTCGTGGCTGCACTAGACCTGGTTACACACACACACAGAAGGAGCTGCTGCAACTTGTCCACTTTCCTGCTTCTCCTTGAAACTCCTCCAGCTGTTTGCCCAGCTCTCCAGTGTTCATTCCTTTGCCCACTGGACTTGTTCACAGCCCCAGGGCTGCCAGGACCACCCTGGGCTCTCACTTGCCCTCACACTGAGTGACCTTTCCCAGCCCAGAGTCCATCCAGCACTGACCGAGCTGCTGGGGGCTGCAGTTCTCCCTGCTCCTTCCCTCCGTCTGCCTGGAGAACACTCCTTCCAGCTCCTGCAGCCCCACCTCTTACCTCCCAAAAAAGCAGAGCTACATTCCCCTGGATCCTCCAGCTGGATGCTGCTGGCTCTGCGCAGCCCCCACCCTTCAGCAGGGATGGCAAAGGGAGCTGGGACACCGCAGCCCCCAAACCTGCCCAGTCTCCAGCTGCTGCACAGACCTGGTGTTGTGCCGACAGGCAGGGCACTCAAGGAAACAACTCCTCACCAGTCATAGAATAATAGGAACAATTCCTTTTTTCTCGCTAGGTAGCAGTGCTGTTTTGTCACGAAGGGAGTTCCTCGGGTCACTGGCTCTGATTGGAGTCAAGTGTTGTGTCTGTCATCTTCCAGGATACCTGAGTGAGTGGGAGACAAAATTAGAAGGCATTTTTAAACCTTCAGTGAATCCCTGCTCCTCCTGCTATCTCCCTGACTCACCTCAAATGCTCATCTGCTCCCAAAGGTTAGCCAGATGGCACCTTCAACCACAGAAATCTCAGTGCTTCACTGCTGATCCTTTTAATACTCGGAGATTACTTACAAGGACAGCTTGAGATGACCAAATCGTGTCCGTCGCCTCATCAGGAGTTGGCTTCAGCCCCCTGAGGCTGTGTACACCTCCTGCAAAAAAAGCCGAGAGGCAAATGCAAGTACTGATATACTGCCCAAAAGTATGGTGTTCCCATGGTAGTTTCTATCAGGCACCCCTTTTCCATGACCTCTTACAGGCAGGGTCCCTGTCACGTTGGACTGTGCATTAGAAGTTAGTATACCATCTGTAAAACAAAAGACAAAGTATGTACGCAGATTCACCAAAAGTACACCACCTGCAAAAGAGCATCTAGTTTTGTCCTGCAGTCAGTGCTCACCATGCTCACTGGACTCACCTTCCCTCTGGTACCTGTCATCTACTGGGCCAAGGGCTCTACTTCTTAAAAAAAAAAAACAAAAACACCAAACCATCCAAATGATTTAGTAAACCTAGGGCCAAAAATCATGTCTTGGCTCTGACTTCACATGACAACCCACCTTCTGACTGTGCTTCTACAACCTCATTTGTTTATCTCCACTTTAAATCCAGACCCTCTGATGTTGCAAAGAAAAAAGTTAGCAAAGCCAGCCATATAGACAGGGGGACCTGTGCAATTGTCACTTCTCTTCAAACAAACCATCTGGGGTCCAAAGACAACCTGCACAAACATCGACCTAATTTTAAGCCCCTACCGTACCTCCCTCATCAACCTGGAAAAGCCTGCACTTGTGACTGCATGCACACTGGCAAGAGGGGTTGCCTCTGGGAGGACCAGAGAACTGCTACAGTGGGTGGCTAAGCCTATCAACAGGTTAATTGTAAAGTCTTCTTTCTACTCCACCTACCCCCAAGTCTACACTGCAGGGCAGGGCAGTTCTAGGCTGAACACAAACTCAAATGACACATTTCTGGACAAATGCTGCAGCCTGATGATGAGAAAGAACTCCCTGAGAAAGGAATGACCACTAAAATGGGTGCGCTGCCATGCGAGGAGATTGAGGATGCAGCAAGACTGAACAGAGGAGGCTCTAAAGAGCCTGAAAAAACACTATAACAGAATGTCCTGTGACAAGAACTGCTTACAAAATTGCTAAGATGAATGTGAGAGAATGATACGTTCAAGACCACTGTCTTGGCTGCCAGATTCCTGCCACAAAATATGCCTGCGTAACATTGCTACATGGCCAAAGCATCCTTCCCATGGAGGCTTTTCTGCATTGCACATTTACTTAGCCAGTCTCCACTCCAAAGAGAAGTTAGGGCTTCTTGACTGTTTATAGCCTTCCTTTGGAGCCAGTTATTGTCTTTCTTAAGAGAATTATGACATAGTCAAAGGCTGAGTTTGCCCTTAGAAACACAATATGACTGACAAGGCTATCTGTGGAGCATGTCCCATTTCCAGAGAGGATTCAATGACAGTTACTTGGGTTGTACAAAGACAGCTGGTGACAGCTGGCAAGTTTATCCTTTTGTCATCATGGCTGTCAATGCTGCTGTTCTTCCTTTAATTCCATTTCTATGTACGTCAGTTTTGCATCTGTGCTGATTAAGTGCAGAGGATGAATTTACTCACTTGTTATTTCAGCCTCTTAGAGATCATAGTCCCATTAATGGTCTACCAGGCAAGAGGAGGATTAGTTGGAGGGAGTGCTATCTTTTCCCTTCACACTTTTTAAATTTGATTGATAAGAGGTAATTCTTTAGATGAGTTTTCACTCCTGATGCTACAGTGTCATATTTACTAGGGAAAGATGGAAGTTAACAACTCTGCATTGCATTCAGCTCTCAGGAGTAGTTTCCCATCTGTCCATCTGTGGCACAGAATTAGAAAGCAGTCCTTCCAGCATGCAACTCTGCCCTGCCTTTCCCCCAGCCAAGTTATTCAGTCCACAAATTGTCAGTTTTGTCATCTTCTTCCCAACCAACAAAATACATGTGAAAAGGAACTGGCTGCAGGCTATAAAAGTGTAACTGCAAGTAGTGATTGAAAGCAAAGCTGAGCTTCCTGGTCTTTTCACAGCTTTCTTCCCAAACTCTCTGGCTTCCCTGGATCTCAATTCTCTATGAGAGAAGGAACCTGCTAACAGCCACACAGAAAGATTAGCTAACAAGGGCAGAGTAGCCTTCCCTACCATCAGCTGCAGGTGTTATTAACTCCTCCAAGCTGCAACTAGTATTACCAATTTTTTTTGCTCCTGCTCTAACACAGCCCCTGCAGTTCATAAATCACTGTGGGCGTCAGAACAACCTTGCTGGCCCTGTTATTGTTATTAGGTCCAGAAAGATGAGTTACTGACCTTTACCAAGTGCTATTTCTGTTGACTGCTAAAAACCTTCAGAGCAAAGTTACGTGTTTCTTAGTTGTGTGAGCCAGACTCTTTAACTGCCTGAGAGCTTTCTGAATCCTAGCAAATCTGTGAAAACAGCCTCAATTATTTCAAAGGGGAGCCTAGTTTACTCTGCATATACTCTAAGAAAAGGTGGTACTAAGTACTACTGGTTAATCACATTCGCATAGCTTGTGGTTTGCTGGTAACAGGAGAGCAAGCTCCCATGTAGGAGGAGGCATATACTGCTGCCCACCACACAGACTGCCCACTCTTGGCATGGGCAGCCCAGTGATGGTCTATGCTCTAAGAAGCTCACTTGGAGTACCGTAGCAGGGTTGGAAACAAGGCATTGTATATTCCACTGATTTCAGGATAACAGTTGTCAGATGCCTGCTATTCTGCTCAGCATCTCAATTCTTCTAGGTATTACCAGCAAAGCTAATTTTGAGCAAAGCTTCCAGGCTGTACCAAGCAGTATAGGATACAGGCAAAGGAACTGCCAGTTCCACAATTGTGCAAAGTATGGAAGAAAACACCAACCTTTCTAAATGCGTTATGAGGGATGGGGGTAGGGGGACTCTGGAAAGATTTGATGTTGGTGTTCATGGGAAAGTTTAAAACCAGAAGCATACGAAAGGCCCCTGTATTTTCTCTTCTTTAAGGGTGAAGGATGACAAAGTTTTGTTAGTTGAATTCCATCGGAGAAGTCTTAAATATTTCTTTGCTAAGGGACATATCTTAGGGCAGTGAGAGACATGCATGCATCCTCCTCAGGACAAGTGCTGAAATAGCAGAGAGGCAAAGCTCAGGCCTGATGCTAGAAAACTGAATGGGAACTGTACAAAGCTGAATTCTCATCCAGCAGTTTAATCACCAGTGCTGTGCACAAAGCACCTCCGAAAATGCCTCTGTTTCCATCCTGTCTGTAAAGAAAGGAAAAAAATTCCTTAGCTTTCTTGAAGAACTTAGTGATGTACTCTGCTCACAGTAAGAAGTACATGTATCTAAGAAATGGGTTATGAATTTGGTTCTACATTAAAGGAGTTGAAGGAAGGTAATCGGTAAACACACTGCCACTCTACACATCCCCATGTTCATTTTTCTGATAATGAATAATGGGATGAAAGGTTTTTGATGAAGCAAAACAGAAATGTTTTTCTCTGCCTCTTTTTGTGAATGTTCATGTAAGCCTAGATACAGATGACTTTCCTTTGTTACTCATTTATTGCCCTGTGAGAGAGAAAAAAAATGTAGTATTTGGTATGTGCAATCTTCAAAATCAAGACCAAGGCCTGTAATCTGATTTTAGAGACACAACTGTAAATAACAAGTAACTCTGAAAGAATTGACAGAATAATTCCACATTAATGCTAATATTATAGCTGAGACTGGAATTTTCCTTTATCTTTTAAATTACCAGCATAGCATATGCACATTTACCTAGATTAGCAGCTTCAGATCATTCATTTCTATTATGTTTAATGTGAAAGTGCAAGGTCTATGTTCGATCTGTGCCTGGTGGGTTGACCTTGAATGGACACCAGGTTCCCCCACAGCTGCTCTATCACTCTCCCTCTGCAACTGGACAAAGGAGAGAGAGAATAAAAAAACAGCTAAGGATTCATGAGTAAACATAAGAGCTGGGAGAGGTCACTTACTGATTACCTTCACGGGCAAAACAGACTCAAAGTGGGGATTGTACTTATATTTATTACTAACAGGTAAGAGTGAGAAATAAAACACCTTCCACCCACCCCTCCTTCCTTCCATGTTCTCCCTCCTCCCTCTCAGCAGTGCAGGGGGACGGGGAACGGGGGTAGCAGTCAGTTGTTTCTCCTGCTTGAGAGAGAGGAGTCCTTCCCCTGCTTCTGTGGGGTCCCTCCCATGAGAGACAGTCCTTGATGGACCTCTCCAGCATTGAGTCCATCCCTTGGGCAGCAGTTCTTTCCAGATTGCTGTCCTGTGGGTCACTCCTCCATGGGTTGCAGTCCTTCACAGATGAGCTGTACTGATGGCGGGTCCCCCACAGGGGCCACAAGTCCTACCTGGGAAAAACCTGCTCCAGTGTGGGTTTCCCTCTCCATGGGCCGCAGGTCTCTGGCAGGACCTCGCTCCATCCTGGGCCTCCCACAGGGGTCACAGCCTGCTTCATGCATCTACCTGCTCCAGCATGGGCTCCTCCATGGGCTGCAGGTGGGTCTCCGCACCCTGATGGTCCTCCATGGGCTGCAGAGGGACAGCCTGATTCAACATGGTCTTCACCACAGGCCACAAGGGTCACAGCTCCAGTGCCTGGAGCACCTCCTCCCCCCCTTCTGCACTGATCTTGGTGTCTACATTGTTATTCCCATGTTCTCACTCTGCTCTTCCCTGGCTGGAATTTCTTCTGCCCAACAATCCTCTGTTCTTAAATATGTTATCACAGATGTGTTACTATTACTCCTAATTGGCTCAGCCTTGGCCAGCGGCAAGAAGTCTGTCCTGGAGCCAGCTGGCATTGGCTCCATGGGACAGGAGAAGCTTCTAGCAGCTTCTAACAGAAGCCACCCCTGTAGCCCACCCCACTACGAAAACCCAACCACAGAAACCCACTACACTGTGGTAGAAGTCTTTCTTGTTCTACACCAAGATTCCATTATGTCTCCTTTTAGGAAAGAGATCACAGGCTCAGTCTGTGGCAAACCTGTACAAAGTTGATATTGTCCCAAAGAGAGAGCAATCAGCGTTATTCCTTCAACAGGAGAGTTTTAGCCCTTGGCTGCTATGGTATTTTGGCCTGTGTTACACAGGTGACACAGCTAATGTTCATTACATCACTGATTATACCCAGCAATTGGCAGAGTCAGAAGTGTACCAAGGGCAGCCATGTAATGTTTGCAGTACCATTTCTGAAAGGTTAAGAAAGAGAGGGACAGCTCACAGCAAGCTGAGAAGGATAACAAGACAGAAAAGCAGAGCACTCGGGAGAAAGGGAACCCCAGGCAGAAAAAGAGACAAACAAACATACTGGTCAGGCTGCTATCCAAACTGTGGGAATTTTATTTGGTGCACAGGAATGTGCTGGAAAGTTTATGAAGGATTTCTGAAGAGCTCATCACCCACCATTATCAGACAGGAAATCCATTATCATGCCTTGGCCTGGTAAATGCTCAAAAAGCCCTGAAGAATTCCATAATGGAATGCAGAGTGAGATAGTGGGGTACCTAGCAGAAGATTACACCAGAGGAACAGCCTGATACTGGTCTCTTGACATTTCTGAAAATCTCTAGATGCTTAGAATGAAGACAAAACCAGATTCCAATTAGCCGATTTGGAAACATTTTAGTGGGAGTTTTATATGCCTTTTGGCACTACAGAGGGGAAGAACACCAGCCATGAAAGCCATGCAGCAGTGCCCCAGCCTGATGATGTCAGGATGCTATAACCATGGAGCTGCTGCCTTCCCATAGTGTTGGCCAACCCTGCTCCTTTCAAAGGCAAAACCCAAAGGTGAATTACTGCAGTAGCAAGTTTTCATCTTCCTTTTAAAAGATTTGCTTGTGAGACCCTTAGCCTGGGTCACTCTCACAGAGCACCAGATTTCCATGAGACTCATGGTTACTTCTCGCTTTTGCCCACCTCTGTCCCACTCTCGGAATTTCAAGTGGTGTCAACTCTGGCCCTCAGACTGGGTTAGCCGAATGCTGTGAAAAATAATAAGCCACATTTTAAGATGCTGTGCATGATGAAGCAGGTGCTAAGGAGGAGATGTTATTAAGAAACTGGTTTGGGTGAAGTGACTGTAGACTTTTTCCACTTCTGTAACAGAGCACTCGGAGACAGGTGCTGACAAAAAATGTCCCATTGCTGAGGCCTTCCCCTTGGCTCCAGCTCGTGTAAGCTGGAGCTAGGTCAGAGTATCAGGTTGCTTTATGCCATGAAAAACTAGAACTCTGATCTGGAAAGAATTGGAACTGCCCATGGAATGCTGTCAGACACATGATCAGATAGCAATTGCTAAGGAGAGGATGATCAGGCCTCAGATACCCGAGACTAGCACTGAGAAAACAAAGTTTGCAGCCATGGCAGCGACTGTTATCTCTTAAATGTTACCCTCTACAGGGCTTGGCATCCTGAGGTGTAATGAAGACTGTTAGTCCTTCTTGTGGTGAGTGAACAGGGCCAAAGGAGCTGAAATACCTTGCACAAATCAGGAATACTTTGCACAACTATTGCTGACTGTGGGTATCTGTGACTGCACGTACATCTGCAGACTCATGCCTCATGCAGGCACCCTCTGATCTTCTGCCTTGGTGTTGCAAAAATTCCTGGTGCCAAGCAAGAATGATATAGAAAATTTGCCTGTCAGTTACACAAAACAACTGAGGCTTCTTGGCACTTAGCCCACATGGAGCGATTGTTATTTTCAGCTGTTTTCAATAAGCTTTGCAGTTTAGAACAAATGACCAAGATTAATATTCTGAGAAAAAGTATAAGCTTTCCTTAGTAATTAAAAAAATACTGTAAAAATGGAAATATTTTCCATGCAGGGTGGAATATCTTCCAAAGAATTACAGTATTAGTACCACTAGCTAATAGCCGTGAGCTGTCAACTTTAATATTCACATACACGTATCTATTATTTCTAGATATGGTTGCATATGTTAAGAAATTACCTATGTGCTAGTGGTAATTGAATTCTGTTATTATTGCTTTAGGGTTTTACACATAGTAACTTAAACTCTTTGCAGCCTGGAGGTGGGGTTAAAAGTTGAGGCAGAACTTCAACTTTCCCTTCTCATTCTAGATTTATAGGCTCAGCTACTTGCTGCTGCAAGAGGACAATTTCTGACAACTGTTAAATGGTAACTCCTTTCTTTAGGAAAGTGACTGTAATGACTGTAAGAAAGCAGTAATTGTGCTATAAGTCATTGGCAATTTTCTATAGCAATCTTTCAGTACTGTAAAATAGGTCCCCCAGAACAGCTTGGGGTAAAGGGAGGGAAAGGAAGAAGGAATGCATATGGTGGAACTGGAAAAGAAAGGAAGATATAAAATAGTATTTAAATTTAGCAGTAGCTTAGATAAATGGATAAATACTACATACAAACACACACACATACATGCATATACAGGGGAGTATAAGTTTATACACTGAAAAACTGTCAAGTGCAGTAATCTTTAAATTACAGTGTGCATCTTTCTCCTGCTTAACTCCTGGAAGCTTGTGACACAGACCAGCAGGGACAATCTCTGTAGTGTTCTGAAAACATCTGGGAGACTAGGATGCTGGTAAATGTGCCTGTAAGTGAATTGGTTTTGTATACGAATACAGTGTTCCTGAGAGAATGAGGCAATGGTTCAGTGATATGGTAAATCTTGTAGGCACTCAAGAATTTGTAGCTACCTGACATGAAGTGCTGACACACAGGCTAACTCATGGTGCAAATTTGCTTAAAATATCTTACAGATTCCCTTTTTCTGTGGGGCTTTTTTGCCTTGTGCTGCACTAAAGAACCCATCCGAGAGATTCTGCTCTGGCTGGTTTTCCACAAATATCATCGGCACTTTGGGCCGCGTCGCCCCCGTGGCTCCGCCTGTAGCCCACCGGCCCTCTCAGGCCTTCAAGTCCTTGGGCAGCTGTCAACAAGCCCGTGCCCACTTCTCCCTCCTTCTTCCACCGTTGCGTCCTGAAGTTACATCTGCCCGTCTAAAGGGGTGAGCGCTGAGCGAGGCAGCCCCAACAACCGCTCCGCCCGCGGCCGTCGCGGGGCACGTCCTGTGCCCCTCGGAGCTCCTCCTACAGGCGCCGTTGAGGGGGCCGGGCGTGAGGCCGGGCTTGGGGCCGCCGGGAGGTACGGGAGGGAAGAGAGGCGGCAGCGGCGAGCGGGGAAGCGAGCGGGCGTGTGACGCCGGCGGCTCCCGAGCGTCCGCGGCTGCCGAGTCCCCCCGCCTCCCTGGCGGCGCAGCCTGCGGACACCATGGCCGGCGAAACCGAGGATCCGAATGGCCGGGAGGCGCAGACCGTCTGCGACGCCCTGGGACGCTACGAGGACACGCTGCGGGGCGCCGTCCGGGAGATCCATGTGGACATCCAGCTGTTCAAGCAGGGGGTAGGGCGGCAGGTGGAGGAGGTGCTGCGCCTCGCCAGCCCCCTGGCACATACGGTCTCGGAGCTGCAGCAAGAGAACCGGCGCCTGCGGGCGCAGCTGGAGCGCCTGTCTCGGCAGGTGGAGGCCCTGGGCCGGTCGGCGGGGCTGCCGCAGGAGTGGGCGGACGAGGCGGTGGAGAGCCCCCAGGCCGCGGGGCCCGGCTCTCCGGGGCAGGGTTCGGCCGACGGCACGTTCACCAGCCGTGCCAAGCCAACGGTCCCTGGCCGAAGCCAAGTAAGTGGTCACGGCCAAGGAGGCGGTGGGAGGGAGGGAGGGCCAAGAGGGTACATGGATCATGCCAGATTCTGCATTGGCACGGGGGAGCGTTTAGGGACACAGGGTTCCTCTTCGGCGGTGCAATGTCAGTGGTATTTTGGGAGGTGCTCTGAAAAATGGTCTTGTCCGTGATACCACATGGAGATTTACCTAATTGTGGCATTGTTTGGTCAAACTGGGATCTTGGTTAGAGTGGTAGTAACCTATCAGTTTAGTGTGGTTAGAAGTAAGAAGAGAAGATGGGGCAGTCTCACCTGTCAGTGTACATATGTATGTGAATATTTGCGTATCCTTTCTGGACTTGATTCAGGGGGATCTGTGTGCCAGCAATGTGGTTTGCCAGTTGGCAAGCTCACAAAGCACAATAGCATATGACAGGCAGTAACGTGAACAAGGCTATATTCTCCCTCCCTCTTCCACCGCTGCTACCTGAGGTTACATCTGCACCTCTAAAGGGGTGTGCACTGAGCGAGGTAGCCCCGGCAGCCACGCATCCGAAGACAGCATATTGCAGTGAGACAGTTTTGTTGTACAGCCACTGTCCCAGACTGCTGCAGCTTGTCCCTGGCAGCCTCACACAAGCTGTCGTGGTCTCCATGCCCTAAACTTGCACAAACATACACATTCCTCCCAGTGATAAACTTCCTGCCCTGTAGTGGAGCATTGTAACTTGGGGCATAGAAACACCACTTAGTGGGAAGCTCATCTGGTACTGAGATGTTTTGTGTCATACTTTTTCTGTGTGTCTGCGGGAAGAGTTGTGATCTCCTGTGCAATCCTTGATGCCAGGAGCGGGCAGCCAGACAGTACATTGTTATTGAGTCACATAAAACTGGAGTACTAGAGCCTTGGCTTTCACAGATGACAGCCTATTTTATGCAATCTTGATTAAGCTATGTCTTAAGGGGTTTTTAAGACTGCTGAAGCTTAAAAGAAATGGTCTGTGGTCCATCTAGGCTTGGAGTTGAAAATGAAAAGTTTGGAAATTAAATTCACTAGAATTGGTCGGAACAAGCAGAGTCTGTATTCCATTCCAGCCCTTTTAATTCCTACTGACTTATAAATGGGGGCATAGGGCTTCCCACATCTGGGCAATTGAAAAGGTAAAGCTGCTGCTTGATGCGCTGTTCCAACATAATTATAGCAAATGCTGCCTTTTGTCCCATGTGACAAAGGTAAGCAGCATACATACAACTTTCAGATTGGTTCCTTTTTGTTCCATGGAGCCATCCACACTTGTTTGTATTGCACAGAATAGAAATGAGCTGAATGATGTGGAAGGGACAAGGGATTGTGGTCCCTCACACCATTCCACCTGCTCCATCACCACTGTCTGCATTGCAGTGTGTCAGTTTTCACAGTCTGTGAAAAGTCTTGCATCAGTGTTATGGCAGTGGTCAGCTTTGGGTATCGGTCTGCCTTAAAGCACAGTATGAGGTTCTATTTGGATTGGAACCTTCCTGCTTTGCTTTGAGGGTTCAGGGAAAATCACTTAAGTACTGATCGTTCTTCAGTGCCCTCCCAACAATTTAGGTTGGAAAAGTTCCCAAACTGGCATAGCTGACCGAGAAGGAATGCCAGTACTGAGACCTATGGGAGGTGCAGCTAGGGCTGTACAAGTCAAATGCATGCAGTGAAAATGTGATTTTTGTGGATCAGGCTCTGATGTGGCTGTGCTGAAATGGTGAAAGAGCAAGCCTTGGTTGCTTGCTCTTGGTCACCCAGATTCTCTGTAATGAACAGTGTTCTTCAGTTGCTTGCAATTTCTGGTTATATCATCAAAGCATTTGAAACAGAGTATCATAAATGGCACTGTGTATGTTTCCGTATTTCCAGATGTTTCCATGTTTCTAAACACATTTCCATAAACAAGTACCTGTGATAAAATTGGTGACACCCCTAGTCTTAGAAAATGCTTCTGTAAGTATGAGATAAAAGAAGCAAGTAATACTGACCTGGGAATAGTAGCAAATCAAATGTCCCTTTTGCTCCCGAAAAGATTTATTGGTTGAATTCCTTTTTAATGTGTGGTCGATGCAGCATTAATTGGATACCAGAGATTCTGAGTACCTTCAGTGTCTGAAACATTATTTTCTAATATTGTTAGGTTATTGTTCAAAGTAATTTGATTTTTAAAAAAAGTGAATCCGGGGAGTTCCAAGCATAGTTCAGAAGTAAGGACACAAATGTCCTTTTAATTCTACTCTGGGCAACTTCTACTATGGTGTCCTTGAAAGCTGCTATACAACAGTCTAAATGCTGGTTTAGGTGGAATTTTAAATGGCCATTAGCCACGCTGATTTGGAAGTGAGTCTTTCTGTTATTTTGATACCAAATCTTAATTTGGCTCTCTAACCAGGCCAGAATCTGAGAGCTGCTTTCACAAATGTGGAAAATAAGGGATGTTTGAAGAATTAATTTCAAATTGAGATCCTGGAGCCATAGCTGCACTATTGAGGATTTAGAAAGGAAAAGGTTTTATCTTTTTTTTTTTTTGTTGATCAGATTTTACAGTTTGGCAGGAGCTTTAAACTTATGGTATTTCCATAGTTTTTGTGGTTGAACATGGTGCCTTTGTTAACAGGGAGGACTGAAAATACTGTAAGGGTGTTCTGTTTTAATACTGTCAGAAGAGTTTCTGTACAATGGGGACAGACTGCTGCAAAGAATCTGCCTGCATTGGTCAAAGCAGTAGAGTGATGAATAGCTGACTGTGAAGGTCTAAACAAGTTTTACCCATTGGTATCTCTCTGTGGTGACCTGATGGCACCCAACAGGTAGTCAGCCTGGGAGTAACTGCATGAGACATGATGACCTGGGTAGACATAATTACTTGGGTATTTCCAGCAAGGACAGGCTGAGAGAGCTGGGATTGTTCAGCCTGGAGAAGGGAAGGCTTTGGGGAGACATTTGCAGTCTTTCAGTACTTTAAGGGGGCTTACAAAAATGAGGGTGAGGGACTGCTTTTTATATGAGCAGATAGTGACAGGACAAGGAACAATGGTTTTAAACTGAAATAGGGCAGGTTTAGATTAGATGTTAGGAAGAAATTTTTTACTCAGAGGGTGGTGAAGCACAGGTTGCCCAGAAAGGCTGTGAATGTCCCATCCCTGGCAGTGTTCAAGGCTTGGATGGAGCCCTGAGCAACCTGATTTAGTGAGTGGCATCCCTGTCCATAGCAGGGGTTTGGAAGGAGATGATCTTTAAGGTCCCTTCCAACCCAAACTATTCTACAATTCTATAAAGACAGAGGGATTATCCAGCAATCACCTGGCATTGCATACTATAATTCTAAACCATCTCAACTCCTATATTTGATAAAGGAAGTCCGCTGGTTCCATTTCCTTCTTATTCGCTTACACTTCCTGCAAGTACCCTTTTGGAATGGTGGCATTTCAAGGTTGCCTTGATCCTTATCTTGATTATTTTTGTTGTTGTTTGTTTTGTTTAATTCATTGTGGCATAGCCACGGGCACCTGCTGAAGCTGCCCAAGTAGAATTGTTTCCTCCTGTCCGTTTATATCCAGCCTTACTTCAAAAAAGGTTCTGTGAAAATAGCTTCTACCATTTTTCTTCAGTGCAAAAGCTTTCCTGATATTCTCATGGTGTTCAAGGCTTTTTCTTCAAGTTACAGGGTCAGTTACAGATAGAGAATACTTGTGTTGTCTGATGGCCAGTGACTTTCTAGTGGAAGAATTAAGGGATAAATGTGGGGCAGTTGTTGCTGATGTCTAGCAGCCTTATTTGTATTTCCTCACAAATTTCATGATTCCTTGTATCTGATGTATCAGTGTTCTCTTTATATGCAAGGAACAGAGTGTCAAATCTTGCCTTTGCAGAAGTCAGTGGTGGTATTACTGTTCATCACAGTGAAGCTTCAATTTAATCTGTCATACGTAAGAAGAGGGGAAAGTACTTCTCGTGAACAGCATCCAGTGGTTTTTATTGTGACCCTTGTGATAACTGATGCTTTTATGGAAGATGTTGAATGACCGAGATCTCTCATGAGAGAGAAAGGAATCTCATTTGTGTCTGTCATTCTTCTACAATTTGACCTTGTTGAAGGCAAAAGCTTGAAGACATGACCATCATGCACCTTAGTGGCTCAGAGAGGAAATAAAAATTGTATGTCTTTTCTTTCTAATCTTGTGATTTGGTGCTTACTTTTTCTGAACATGTGGGATTTTCACTACTGGCTTACAATCATTGCAGCTTCCAGTTTTGGATCTCCAACATGTAACATCTTTGCAGTGAAGGAAGAATTTCAGCAGCCCTACAACTAGGGAAAGTATTATCACCTTCCATTACATGGAGACCTCTGAGGTACAGAGATTCATTCTTAAAGCAAGCTTGGGTAAGACACGCAGAATATTAGCATTAATTTTCTTTTCGTCGACTTCACCAGTTCCTCATCATGTTGTTACATGAGTGGTACGAATGAGTACTTTTCATTATTAAGTACAGATATACGTAGTTGTCTCTCTGCTGTTTACCAGCATTGACAGAAGTAGTGTTTAACTAACAAACAGTATTGTAAAACACATGGGTTTGTCAGAAGCTTGGCATATCCAAACAAAGTGGATTTAAAAGTACTTTAGCCTGATGCAACTAAATGCACATCAGAGTCTGACCACAGATCCTCTCAGTGTCCTGTCAGAACGTGGGCCTTTTTCCCCATCTTCCAGCCTGGTATCAGTTTCTTCCTTAGCACTGTTAGCCAAAATGTGGTAATCAAGTCTGCGTAAAATAAATTAATGCAGCAGTTGTCATTGCATTAGAAAACCAGTTCCCTGTGGAATGCTACAGCACTATGTCATTTGATTGTTTTGGTCACTTCTGCCCCTCCAGCTTATAAAGCAGATTCATATTTACAGCCTGCACAGGCATTCTGCACATTCAGGTCATAATGGCTGACATGAATGGCTTAAACAGCTGTAACTGTAGGGTGCTGCACTAGCTATGCTTTACATTTCAGTTCTGGATATGGGCAATAATTGTTGACTAGGATCTCTACATTACACTAAACACAGCAATAAAAGTTCTGAACCCCTGATTCTGCATGGTTTCTATGGTTAATATTTGTTGTAATTTTTTCAATTGTAACAGTGATAACTGAATTTAATCATGCATAGTACCTTTTTTTGACACATATAAAAGTTTCAAAATCATTTTATTTTCACAAAATATCTGGATACAATGGCACAGATCCAGTTCAGTGGCACTAAGTCAGACTGTGTGGGTGGATAGAAGCATTCTCTGGGGAGATAGCAGATGGTATAAAACTGAAAAATATTTTTGGTTACCAGGAAAGAAAAATGTTATTTTAAAGAAGCTGTTCTGGTGATGTGTTGTGAAAAAAAGTTTGCAGACTAGCTTTGCAAAAAAATCTCTTTTTGGCCCTGAGATGGGTAGCTATCTAAAGAGTGCAGCTTTGTTGTATGTGAGTGTTCTGGTTTGAGCCAGGACAAGGTTAATATTTTGCATTATCCGAGAGGGATGTTATTCTATCCCACCTCACTGCCGGGTAGGGGGAAGAAGGACCTCTCTCTCTCTCTCTCCCTCCCTCTCTGTCTCTCTCTTTCTTTGGGGGAGAAGGGGTTCCTTCTGCTGAAGAAAACGTGGCAGGGGGAGCCATCCGGGATTTGTTTATTGTCGGGGGGGGGCTTTCTGTGTGAATCCTTTGATGTTTGTATACCTTTTGTTGTTAATATTGTTGCTGTTATTGTTCGCTTTCTTCTCTCATTGCTGTTTCCAGTAAATTGTTCTTATCTCAACCCATGATCTTTGATTTTTGTACCTCCCGTTTGAGGGAGGGAGAAGGAGAGCTGCGGGTGGATTTAGCCTGAGCTCTAAACTGGAGAATCCCATTCCTAAACCATGACAGTGAGCTCTTTTAAAACACCTGTCTGCAATGAAGCCTCTAAATGGCCTCTAAATGCCTCCACAAAAATCAGTGGAGCCTGATTCAGGTAACTGAATTGTAGTGCTTTGATAGTAAGAATATTTTAGATGCTGGGAAACAATGAGAAGTTTTGAATGGTCCAAATTCCCCATCTAGTTTATTTTTCTTTCTTTTAAATAAGAAATATAGAGCAAAATTAAAGCAAAAGTTCTCCTTGTTCAGACTGATAAAATTAACGTAATTATGCAATTGATTTGTAGAACTTGCAGTATATCTTAAGGCAGGATAACCTTGTTGTGGAATGGACATTCTAACTCCCAGCTACCTTAGGTGCAAGACTGGGCATTAGTGGAAATCTGTCAGTCTTGTTAATGGGCCTGTAAGCAATACTGTGCAAAAACACGTGATTGGTTGAGTGGCTGTTGTTCAAAGAACAAAAAAAAAAAAAAAAGCAGCTTCTTATGCATTTTGGTGGTAAACAGACTGAGGAGTATCTTGGTTCGTGATGTAACCTCTGCACTCTTACGAAGTAGAGCATGTAAGGGTAAGGTAAAGTATAGCCCCCGGAAGATCACTGATTTAGAAACTAGACAAGAGAATGACGCAAAAACTTCCAGCCGAGAAAACTTTAGAATTTGTCTATTCTGACACATTTTCAGGAAGTTTCAAGTCCTCTTCTGAACTTTGTACTGGTTTGTTTGTAATTCATATCCAGGTTGTCCTCTTTTCCTCACCTATCATAGAAATAAAATGATATGAGAATCAGACACCAGATGAAAAAATAGTGTACCATCCAATTTAATAAAATGCACTGTCCAAGCGGAGCCTTAAATACAGTTCATAGTATCCCAGTGTCCTGCCACCAGTTTTTTCTGTGTTTTATTGTAGTTCATCTTTGTAAGACACTTGCTGATAAGGCAGTAGGTCCTCTTTTTGAAGTCAGATTAAGGGGATTTTACCAAACTTTAGTGGTTTCTCCAAGTTACGCTGTATTCTTGAAAAGCTGGGATGCTGGCTGTGATCTGAAAGTGGGAAGCCCAACCTTAAAGTTAAATGAAGGATTTTCCTGGACTTTAGTAATGTGGCTGTATAGCTTAAATTCTGCTGTTTACACCTGTGTTCCATTGAAATCAGTTGGAGGTTGGCACTAATATCTAGAAGGATCTGAATGTAAGCCCACAACTGTATACATGTATATGTACATGTGTATGACAGATTTGTGTTCAGGCTGTCTTATGTTAATTACTGTAATCTAACAGTAATTAACAAATTCTTAGCAAGATCTCAGACCATAGTTTCCAGAAGTTGACTAGGATTTTTACTTGAGGTAATGGACATTCTAGTATTCAAGTTATGGCTGCTAAAACTGACTGTGAACTCTGCAGCATCTAACGAGATTAAATGTTTTTTAAAAATCTGCTAGGTGAATTAACGTTATTAATGATATAATTTATGTGTTCTTGCTTGTAGATACTGCTTCTCGGGAGCTACATTTTAACTGAAGTAATCATGTGTCCGTGAAGCAGTTTCTTCTTTCTTTAGTTACTGCAGCCAAAAAATCACATAGTTCCTCATGGTGTTTTGCATGCCTCCCCCCCCCAAACAAAAACACCAAAAAACCTCCCACTGAACCCACCAAAAAAATTCCTGGCTGATTTTTCTGGAATTATACTGGCAGATGTTATTGGGAAAATTGATGCTTTTTCCAAGGAAAAGCTATCCTTACAGAAGTTACAGATTATAATACAGCTGTAAAGTTCTAGTACTGTGTTTATTTTATGTATTGCTTTTACAATGTCTTTTCACAATGTACCTTTTTTCTACATCAAATGGAAAAAAATTGCAGAACACTGTTTCCTGCAATCTCAGTCAATTTCTCCATTACTGTGCAGAGTCTTCTGTTTATCATCTTCACAGTGGATGGTGTTACCTTTACATAACAAAATATATAACACCTTGTAGGTGCATGGGGTCTGTGAGGACAAGTGTGCCAAGATTGATTCAAGTCCTGCATTGCCAGCGCTCCATTTGCAGCCTTGGCTCTTGGGGTTAGGCAATCGTTCCCTTCTTGTATTGTGGTCACTGACACAAAGAAGGCCTGTTCTTGGCAGATGTTTCTAGATATTCTTCTCACTTTTGCTGCTGTTTGAAATTTAGCTGTCACGTCTGTTGTCTGTTCTGACAGAGTGTGAACCTGGATGACCACCACAAACCTGAGTTTAGAAGAGTTTTTAGTTCTTCCATCATTGAAAATGGGTATCGGTCTTCATCAGGTAGGAACAGGACATGAAATGACGTAGCATTACTTGTAAAATACCTGATTCTGGCAGGCGTAAAGCAGGTTTCACGTGTTGGGAGTGTTAGAATCCACTATGGTTTCAGCATGGATATTGTCCTGTGGCACCAATACTTTACTTCCTAATTAGGAGTTTAATTTTTAAACTTTAACTTAGTTGTTAAACATGCACTATGGTATTTCATAAACTAGAGGCTATTACTGTCATATTATGTTGGACGCTAGTGATAGTAAGGACTCTTATTCTGGGTGCCGTTGTAGCTTTGCATCCCAAAACGTCTTGCAAACTACCTGTCTGCTTCCATCATCTTTCAGTGGAGGAAGGACTTACTGCCTGCGTTTTAGAGAAAACTGAGTTATTCAGTATTTCATAAAACCATTAAAAGAATAAACATGATGCCTCCTAACCCAGCGCAGGAGATGGAGAGTGAGGGCTGCACAGAGGAAGAGGAGGAGCTTACCAAAAGCAGATACTTGTATATTAATGATCTGAAGACATTGTTCCTGCTGAGATTCATGTAGAACAAGTACAATCACTGCAATGATCACTTGCACTAGGGTTGTTTCTGCAGTGCAAGTGGTGCAATGTCCCACAGGGAGAACAGGGTGGGATAATTTCAAGGACTTGTAAAATAAAGTTGTTGCATAGAACTTGGTTTGTAACTTTGTTACAAATCTGCAACAAATTTACTTCCTCTCTCCTTTTTTTTTTTATTCAGGAAGTCAGGCAAAAGTCTGCCATGAACTGACTTCTTTTCAGATGTCAGACTCTTCTTCCGCTGAAGCCCATGCCCCTGCAGTAACCCTACAGATGCCCCACCTTCCCGTTACTGCAGTAACCAGAACATCTGAGAAGTTTTCAGGAGAGAACATCTGTTCAACAGGAACAACTAATGCATCTGCTGGCCTGCTGGGACAGAGCAAGAGCAAAAATGCAATGGCAGTAAAAACTTCCAACCAGCCAGGTAAAAGAGACAAAAATAACTTGCTGAAGGTGCATCCCATTTCCTTACTTAAGCTGGTGCTGTAAGTATTGTTCTGTGACCTAGTGGTAATTCTGAAACCTTGCTTCTATGGCTTCTATTGCCATTGTGAGACACTCTAGTTTGGAATATTGTGGGTCCTAGCTGGAGCTTTAGGCTCTAATGTTGCATCTGCTTAGAATTTTTGCTGCCTAATATATTTGAGTTCTTAGTGAAGCCTGTCTTCTAGCCCAGTTACTAAATTCAGTAAATTACTGAATCTCTTCAACATGCCCAGCTGTCTTAATGAAATTTACAGGAGCTTTTAGTGCTTTGAGACCTGAGGCCTCTTGAGAAGTTAGGCAGATATTTATTTGGCTAACAGGTTCCAATAACCATTTGGAGGAAGAAATGACTGACAGCAGTCTGACACATATACACAAGTCAGAGTAACTGCAGAATCATATTTATACCTAAATTTAGGGTTTTAAAAAAAAAATCATATTGAAGTCAAGCATCCTAGAGCTGTGACACTTACAAATTTGACTATTTATATGGATCAGAAATTACAGAGGGAAACCAGATAGAATTTCCAGCAAGAGATAGGGATTATTTGCAGATTATTCTTTCAACTTTTATCTTATTAAAGCTTATTATTAGCAAAACTTTCCTGTGTCTTTTTTTTTTTTTCTGCTGATACAGTGAAGGACTGGAATTCTGTTACGATGAGAACGGTGGATTCGTCTGCCACGGGAGGTGAATGTTCTATCAATGTGCCCTTATGCAACACAAACTGAGAGGAATTCCATGCTCTTTGTCTGGGGGTTGAGATCTGAACATACAGTTCTGATTAGTAGGTGCATGGTAATATTAAAATTGCTAATAAGGCTGCGTGCAGACTCATGAAATCATGAAAACTTGTTCCACTCTATCAGATTCTCAGTCAGTTCAAAGTGAGGGGTACTTACCCTTATTTGTACATGGATGTACATGGGTACTGTTATACAGTCTCTGCACTGGAAACCATAGGT
The DNA here is from genome assembly GCA_036023395.1 of Myiotriccus ornatus. Lineage (NCBI taxonomy): Eukaryota > Metazoa > Chordata > Aves > Passeriformes > Tyrannidae > Myiotriccus > Myiotriccus ornatus. The sequence continues at coordinate 24,221 of JAYRBT010000051.1, forward strand.
ATCAGAAAAGTGTGGCAGACAGTTTGTGCAGTGAACATTTCAGCTGGTCAGTTGCAAACTGTGACTGTACACAAGGTAATGGCAATTTGAAAACAGTGTGCTCATACTGAAGCAAATTCCTTTGAGCAGGATAAATTGAGTAGTCTCCTTTGTAATAATAAGTAAGTAATGGCCAGTCTTCGCGAACGAAGAACCGGGGAAGGTCTTTTACACCTTCCAGCCTGCGCATTGGATT
>JAYRBT010000051.1:24555-67565 GCA_036023395.1 Myiotriccus ornatus
TTTAATCCTAAGGTTCATCTGCCGGGGCCAAGCAAGCTTGGACGGTGGCAGTGACGTCCTCAGGACGTAGATGGATTAGATGGATTGCCTTATAGGGCTAATGAGCTCCATCTGCCTGGGGAGTGGCCCTGACCAGGAATCGAACCTGGGTCTCAGCGGTGACAGCGCCGCGCCACTAGACCACCAGGGGCTCCCTCTCCTTTGTAATATGAATGTGTCAAAGGACATAATGCCTTAAGGATTTCTGATTTCAGTTGAAGTAAATGAGTTGAGCTCTATCCAAAAGTACTTCTGATTGATGTCACCAAACTGCTATTGTCTGCATGATATGATGGCATTTCACAGTGGTCTCAGGTGTTGGTTTATTTAACAAAAGATGTAGCTCGTCCAGAATAGGCATCACAATTTCCTTATGTTAAAACATCCGAGATTTGCATAAATATCTGGAAATTGTTAGTAGTCATGAATTTGTCACATCTACGTGCTGGCATTTACCAGTGTGTTTTACATGAGAAAGGCAGTTATCTGGATCCCTTCTGTAAGAAGTGGGAGAGTTCAGCATTTCCAGAGGGTAATTTGGACAGTGATCAGGCTGGATTGCTTCTGAGATGCCAGTCTTTCTTTGTGTACAGAAGGAGCCTTCAAGAAATAAATTGCTGGCTTATGCAACAAGTTTTGGCTTTAGTGTGTAAAACTGGGCAAGACACTCCATTTTTCTGCATTTGTAGGGCACAGCTACAGTCCAGAGCTGGGCTCTAAGTGGCAAAGTACTAAAGATAGAAGCTCAGAGGTGGAGGGAGGAAGATGCAAAGTTGTTTTTAAGCCACATTTACAACTTTTGAGTCTGTTCTACCTTCCAAACTAAAATGTTTCCTGGTAGAAATTAGGTAATTTAAATTATGCTCTCAATTATGTCATAGACTCCCCAGAACTCCCTGTGTCTGCCAGAATGACTTTTACGAGGTGAGCTGTAGCATCTTTCCTTTTAACTGAAACATCCATGGTAGTGTGCCCTCCTCTGAGTTCTGCCCAAGACCCTGAAATGATCTGACCTTCCCAGTGCCGTTTTATCAAAGGCATCCTCTCACAGTCCTTTCTGGTATGTTTACACCACCCACACTGCAGTGCAACAATTTTACAGACGAATTGAACCCCTGGGGAAAACCCCTCCCCAGCTTATTAGTTCATATGAAAGCTGGAGGTCTGCAGCTTTTCAGTGTGGTGAGTAAAAATCAGTGTGTATGTATCTATGAGGAAATTATTTGAAAGCACATGAGGAAAGTTTCTGCCATAATGCATCTTGTCTCTTCTGCTTTTATACAGAGAATGCCACTTCTGTCACTAAATCTGTCTCAGCTGTGAGCTATGGGATACAGAGTGGAACCAAAACTGGTGAAAGGTACGTATTTCTCATGACATTTTATTAGGCCATTGTAGTCAATACAGTCTCAAGGGACAGGTGTTCTGCTGGCTTGGAGAACAGGTTAGTCCCAGATGCTGTATTTTAACCACTGGAAGTATAATTGTACAATAACCTACTTGCCCCATTGTCCTACATTAACCTAGGTAATAGTTTTAGTGTATGTACTGTGTCCATCTACATGTAAACAGGCATATTCCTCTTAACCACTCTTCTACTTTCAGGGAATAACCGATCAGTGGCTACTGGAATAATCACACTATCTGTACTAAAACCATCCTACTGATGTACATAATAGTTTTCATTCAACACAGCAGTGCCTGTGTACATACCCTGAGTGTTTTCAGGTGAACCATAGCAGGTATATTTATTGATCGTACCTCTCATGGAAAATCAGCAACCTGCTGTATATATGATCCTGTATGTCTAGTTTCAGGACCATTCATTCTCCCTAAATCCCTTGCACAACTTGCCCTTTTGTGCCTTTGATTCCTCTATCAGACCCATATCTTGATTAATCCTTTCTTTTCACAACACATCCGGTAGGCTGTACATCAACATCTCGCCTGTGATCACAGCACTGCATAACCTTAGCACTTTTGGCTCTTTTCTTTTGGAGGGCTTCTTCAGGCTGCCCCACCAGTGTCCGAAGAACAGATGAGTTCCTGGTGCTGTATTATAACCCTGTCAAAGACTGTGAGCTTTCCTGTGGGTTAAGTGGAACAGACATGAGAGAGGATAAAATTTTGTAAAGCAGTTTCAAGTAGACCTAATAGTGGATTTCCACATTGTTACAGTCTTAATCAGGAAGACTCTCAGTGCCTGCCAGTAGTGGATTTTTGTTTGGAGGAAGAAGTTGTCAGGCCCTTTGAAAACACCTTTAAAAATACTCAGCTGTGTAGAAATTTTTACTTTGGACTTAATTTTGGAAACCCACAAATGACTGCTATCAAATATCCTTAGTCTGGCTAGCCTAGAGTTTAATTTGTAGATAAGTGCCTTGCTGAGGACTACTTCACATTCCTGATTACTTCAGACTTTCAGTTGCTTAGGATAGGATTACATGGTATCACAATTACTCCTGGCATATCCAGGCATTCTCAGCATGCAAATTATCCATCGAGAAAAATGGGAGAGCAGCTAGTTTAATCTTTTAAATTGGGCTTGCATCTGCCTTGAAAAAAATCCCAAATTAGGCGTTATATTTCTTTTGAGGTGGTTCCAAAATCAGCACTTCCATATCTGAGTCATATGCTGAGCACGCAAGAGAACTTGGTGTTATCCCTGACCTCGATCTGTATCAGAAATTGACTAGTGACACTGATGTCTTTGCTCTTTGCCTGTTTCCCCATCTCTGTCACAGGGAATGTTTCCAAGTGCGATGTGTGGCTTACTTTGTTAATGCTGATGAAGCAGTTTAGGGCTCAAATAAATTAGAATATAATCCTGTATTTCTCAATGAAATTACTGGCTTACAGTCAGTGAAGCAACAGTGACATGAGCTCAGAATTCTTGCACTGTAAGTAAAAATTTCAAAACGAGTTCCAGAATTACCCTTAAGTTTCATTTTAAAAATGTGACTCACTCTCCAGGACATTTCCAGTTGGAAATTAAAGGGATTTAGTCCTGTGTGGCTACAACTTTTATTTTTCTTTTCTTTTTCTCTTTTTTCTTAAAGATGTTTTAATTGTTTTTCTGCTCAGTGGTACAAGGTGCTTGTGACTTGTCCAGTTGTGTCTTATTTGTAATAATACCTTAAGAGTCTTCTATACTTAAGTGCTATTGTGTGTCTATAAAAATTTTACTTTTATTAAAAACGCTTTTAACTCATTCAAGTCCTCTTGAAATGGCTCTTTTGGGAAGTTTAGAGTAGGCAATAGTTGAATCTTTGTGCTGACTTCTGGCACTGCAGAGTTAGTCTTTTGTTTAGCCACATCCTTTTCATGTTCTGTTTCTCCAGTGCCGCTGATGGTTATTGTGAAGTGATCCCCAGCTCTCGCTCCTCTCCTCCCACTGTGCATCACCCAGTTGAAAGGAGGCGGGAACTGGTGCGATCTCAGACGCTCCCACGGACTTCAGGAACTCAGGCCAGGAAAGCACTTCTTGAGAAATTTGAACGTGACGATGCAAAGTACGTCACACTCCTTGTCTCTAGAATGGTTTGTTAATGGGAAACTGATTTGTTGATTATTACCAGCAGAGTACAGCTGTGTGGGAGGACTCTTTCAATGTAGGATTTTGAGCTAAGGGACAATACGAGGTCACGTAAAGCTTCATTGACTTCACAGACTGAGCTCTGTAAGTTCACAGCTACAGATTCCTCTGGCTTTGGAGTTGTTCAGCTGAAGAAGCAGGTGCCTTTTTTCAGGAAAGAGTTCTGTGAAATCTGCCTTCTCTATCAAGAGGCTGGGAGTGTAGTGACTTTCTGTTGCCATTCATTGAGGACCTGAAATATGGACTCCTCTTTATGCACCATGATGGCAGTATGATTTAAATAGAAGAGGGCCTGGAATCCTGGCTTTAGTGAAATAAAAATTAGTCTTTCTTGCAGGACCAACAAGTCAAAGTTTCAGCAACATGTTTTTAATATCATCTGGACAGGGGCTGACCTGGGCAAGGTTGCATGGATATTCCTGACAAGTAGGTTTAAGTTTTTCTAGAATGTAACTTATTCTGGTCTCTGTTAATTTTCAGAGGAAAAGGAGAATCCAGAGCTAAGCTGAAGAGATCGCTGAGTTTTGGGGTTGCCAGCGCTAGCAGCATTAAACAAATTCTGTTAGACTGGTGTCGCTCAAAAACCATAGGATACAAGGTATCCAGCACTTTCAGCTCTCTCATTTTTCAGGAGAATTTGCCAAAAAAAAAAAAAGTAAATGTAAAACATGCTACACAATGAGTTAACTTCCTCAGGGTCATCCGTTTTTATGTGGGTAACGCAAACATGGTTTGTATGGGCAGCACTTCAAGTTAGTGATTGCATGAGTCAGATTCTGTATGTCTATTAAAGCAATGCATTAGTATTTTTCTGAAAGCCTACATTTTTGTGCTTATGGATATAGACTTCAGTATACACTCATATTTTTTTTTCTTAGTTGCAGGCTGTGATTTTTGCATTCTTATTAAATATGGAAAGTTCTGAATAACATTTTGCCAGTACGTGGAGACTATGGCCATTTCGCTATACAGCAGACCAAAGTACTCTCTATCACCACTAGATAAGTGAATTAGTAAATGGTTGAGTTTGAACCATGAGCAAATTTTTATGAGGTAATGTCAGTGTAACTAAAATAATACAACAGTTGAGATTTTATTCATTTTACTTGATCTTAAACTGCAATTGCCAAAGCAATTTCCAGGTGAAATAGATTTTTTTTTCTAGGTTTATTTGTGTGTGTAGTATGTTTTTCAACATTACTATAAAAGGTTGCATAATTATTGCTGAACTGTGCATTATAGTATACATAAGCAGAACTAATGAAAATTACTGTTAATTGCTTACTAGAAAAGCTGGGGCTTCAATTTTGTAATGGGAAAGCAGCATGAGACAAGAGCACAAATATGTTTCTTTTCACTGTGGCAGTTGAAAGTAACAGTAAGAATTTGTTTTAAGAATCAGTTTTTGCAGTAGGTGTAATTCTTCCCATATTTCTGCCTATTTGTGTGTAAACAGGCATTGAATTGGGCAAAGCAAGCAAGCATAGTCCTTGTCTAGTGTTATTCTTGCCACAAAATGAACTGTTCTTCAATTATAAATGCTTCATAAGGTGATTATGTTTATATATAAGCAGTGTCCTTAGTTTCCACAGATACTGAGCTGGTGCACTGGGCCTGCTCCAGAGCTCACTGATGTTGACATTTTTCACAGTATTTTCAGTGGGCTTTGAATCAGGGGCCTTGACTGTATGTCTGCATTGCATCTGGGTATTTCAGACAAAAGGCTTTCATTGCTAAGTACTCTGTTTTTTTCCAAGAATACCAATAGTGCAGTGGATAGGGATGAAAAATATAAAGCCTATACTGTGTTGCTTTTGTTAGTGGGAGAGAAGAATAGAAAATGGCACTGAGCAGAAGCAGATGCTCATGTTTGTTCCACCGCGCAACATTAACATTTTGTTTTTTCATCATGACAGCACATTGATCTCCAGAACTTCTCCTCAAGCTGGAATGATGGGATGGCGTTCTGTGCTCTTGTGCATTCCTTCTTTCCTGAAGCTTTTGATTATAATAAGCTTGACCCAGCTAATCGCAAGGAGAACTTTGAGCTGGCCTTCACCATGGCTGAGTGAGTATCACATTAGCTCTCTATGAAATGCTTCCAGTTCAAGTCTAATGCAGTGGGCAGCAGTGAAGAGTTTAATTACTATTCTTGTAGAACCTATATCACTAGCTTGCATGTGTCATGCCAAAAAGGATAGAGAAATGCATAGAGGAAACATAGAACATGTGGGAGACTTCACCTCTATACATTGCTTTGGTTGAACAAGAATGAAGGTTGAGTTCATTGTAGGTAGAGATGAAGGCTGAAAGCTTCTCAGTATCTCGACCAGGTGACTGCTTTTCTGAAAGCAGAGCTAATACCCTCAGACACGTTGCCCTGTTTCTTTTTTATGCTGTATAGCATCAAATGCTAACTTGTTTGTTAAAGTCATAATGAGTGCAAACTTGTCAGTCAGAAATAGTAACTTTCTTGAGCTAGTATCAACATGATTCTTAGAGCAAGAACATCTGTATACAGCTGGGTTTGGTACATTTTTTCCAAATACTAACAGGCAGTGGGAATACATGGCTAATGCAGCAACTTACAGAACTAGACTTGCTATTTGCCATTCAGAAAAAAGCTTTCAAAATTCTTAGCATAATGTTTCTATTTATTACAGCCTTCAGCAAAGGAATTTGTAAGGGAATTACAAGGGGTTTTATATGCACACATATATGTATATTTATCAAAAAAATTTGTTTCTTGTCAGTGAGCTGAAAGTAATTGATCTCTAAAGTAAAACTCTTGAAGGAAAATTGCGGTGTTCTACTTCAATATATGTATAACAGTAAGTATAGGGGAGAACAGAAGAAAACACGCACACAACACTAAGAAACATTAGGTAAGAAGTATCTACAGAAATTACTACTCATAGCTGTGATTGCCTTTAAACTGTTTTCTTCAGGTGCCAGAAAAGCCTATTCTCTCAGTTATTTCTGTTCAGCCCAGTATGAGCTCTGCTGATCAAATTGCTTCCCGCCTTTGTGATTTTTCATTTAGGCCTTTGCAGGTCTAAATCTGTTCCCTTCTGCTAGTCCAGATTCAGTCAGGCTTCTGCTCTCCAACCTAAGCATCTGAGACTGATGTCCTAGTCACTCACATCTTTAAGATATAGAGGTGGTAGAGAACAAACAGTTCACAGTCACATGGGCCTTCACTAGCACATCTCATCTCTTCCTATGTTTTTCCATTCTTTTGGAACTTCCTGTATATTAACCAGAAGCTGAGACATGGGCAGACTAATGTGAAATGGGGCTACATGGTAGAGATATCAGGAATGTGAATGGTAGTCAGTGAAAAAAAAAACCCAACCTGTACAGGGACTTCGGATCAGATCCCAGTATAGAGGAAGGGAGGGAAAAAACAGAAATATTGCATGCTCACAAAAATAACAATCTCCAACCTGACCTTGCTCATTTCATTGTGAAATGAAAGACTGCTGACAAACCTCAGGATTTCTTAAATGTTTCAGTGATGCTCAAATCAGAGCAGCAAATCAATCTTGGAATCGGCTACAGGTCTCATATTTAACTCTTGATATGCTGTATCTGGTTTATTATTACTACAGGAAAATGGCTCACTGTGACCGTCTGATAGAAGTGGATGACATGCTGATGATGGGTCACAAGCCAGACCCAATGTGTGTCTTCACCTATGTCCAGTCTCTCTACAGCCACCTACGACATTTTGAATAAAACCATCGACACCTCTCCAGCCAGAAGAGTCAAGTACAGTATGCTAATGGGAAGAATGACTTTTTGCAAATGGAGCACAGTGGTATTTCTTGCTTGTTACTGTCCCTTTGCTTACATTCAATTCTGTGGCTGGCTGACTGAAGTGTTGCTGAGCAGTGCCCTGAAGTGTTGATCACATCACCATGTATGGAAATAGGTTTGAAAAAGACAAAAGAACATAGGCAAAGGCAAATGCTGTCATTTTGGTGCTATAATAGGTTGGATTTTTAATATTTTTATGAATAAAGATCACAGGAAGCTGATTTGCTGCTCTTATCTCTGTAAGGTTGGGAACACAGTTTTATGCAGTGACAAGTAACTGTTATGAAGGTGTTCCCTCTTAAAATGCAGGTAAAACTTCAGAAGATAGCACCTTCACTTCCATTTCTCTGTTGGGCATGGTACAAAAGAAATAGCAGATGGACAAAGAATATTCTGTTTAGTAAATAATAACCTAGAGTACTCAACCAGTAGGGCAATATTGTCTCTCCTGGAACCCTGCCCCTCTGCCCCAGCACACACACACACACACAGATCAAACAGGCATTGTTTTGTTCTCTTAAAACATAAAGAAAACAAAACCTCTGGTCTACCAAGTTGCACACCAGCGTTTGTCTGTAATGCTCGCATCTAAAATTATTTGCTTAGAGACATGTTAAAGCCTCTACTGGCATTCTTGGATTAATTTCTTAATCATGAAGAATGGCAACAGCTGTTCTGTGTATGAGATTGTGTGCTTGCATAATTTATGATTAAAGGACAGGTGGGAGCTGGCAAGGTACAAACCTCTCTGAACAGTTGTAATAGAAATAAGGCTGTAATGTTCTTAGACAGGGACTCTGTAGGAAAGCAGCTCTCCAGGGTGGATGGGAGTGAATTCTTTACAAATTATTTGGTCCTCATGCTGACCCAGAGGTAGACAGACAATACACCAAAAAAGTACAAAAGACATCAGTATCTTGAAATGCCTTGCACTACTTTCAGTTTTCAGTTAAATTAGCATTGAAACCACAATACAGTTCGATTATTTCAGATTACTAGACAAAAGGATCATGTGTCAGTCTTTCTGGCTTTCTTTTTGATAAAGTAACAGAACCTTGTTTTCACAGTGAATGTTAAAATCTAAACCACTAAGAAAACATACTTTAAAAATGCCTTTTAAAATTATTTCTTCCCTAAGAACCGGCTCATAAAAAGTAAAAACTGAAAGCCAGAAGCCCTCTGCTCATGCTAGAGAATGTTTTTTAACCTGCACTTGTGCTTTTTGTAGACATTTATAAAGATTACTTTGGTTCTGTATTGATGACCATTTACAATAAAATATGTCAAGCTCTCTTCAGATTTATTGCATCTCTCTAGAATGAAGTGACAGATAACCAAGTCAAATCAGTGAAAACTACACAGAGCTTTTGCTTAGAAGATTTTAGTTCCATTCATGATGCTCTACGCTTTGAATTTCAGTTTTAAAAAGTACAGAAGTTCAGTTGCATTTGGAATATGATTTTAGTTCAGTCTCCCTTTCTAGTCAAGTTTACTTCAGAAACCATGAATGAAGCAACCATTTTATTAGCAGTCTCAGGAAACAACAACAAAAACACCAAAAGTGTACTAAGGCAAAGTATAAGTTATCTGCTCTAGGTGTGTATCATCGGGTTCTGTTTATAGTGTAGTTATGCTGTTGCTGTGACACTATGGAAACTGTTTGAGAGACTTTTAAATACATATAATATAAGGAGCTGAAAGATACTTAAATTAGCAGGATCCTTGGTACTGTTAATCTCACAGCTTTCATGCAAGTGAACAGAGATATGGTGGGCTGTTCATATTAGTCATGTAACTGCCATTGTCTTCAGGTTATTACTTTGTCTTGAACAGCCATAATTCTGAGGAGTAAGTGTGCGTCTGGAGCTCTACCAAATGCCCTGTAAGGAGAAACACACTGTACTTACGGTTTGGAGAAGTTTGGATTAAGCATGATGAGAAATCTGTCCATGGCTGTCACATGCAATACACCTATTTACATTCTCACAGCAGAATACTTTTTATTGACTAGCAGAGCTAAATTCTATCATAGCTACCACAAGAGGAGCAATACTGGCTTTATACATCGCATTTTTTCACAGTCCCAAGACATGGATGATTTTACTGTGCAATATGGGTGCTAAAGTCACAGGTAAGTGCTTGGCCAATTTAGGCCTAGTAGCATGTAATTATATAAAGGAAGTTTTAGACAGTAAAATTATTGCCAATTCACCAGGGTGAATTTACACCCTTTCTGTAATTTAGCTTTTTTTCACAGCTACCCAGAAGGTCTTTGTACAGGTTTTCTGAAGTCTTCCCACTTCAAAGAGGTGATGGTAAAGATACCTGCTACTTGCCAGCAAACTGATTGCAGGAAAGTGGAAAACTGTAAGCTGAATTTAACTGTTGGTGTTTCATGTGTAAGAAGATGAGGGAGAAAGTGCTATGACATAATTTTAGAAAAACTTACAGCTTTGTGCATTAAGAGGTCTGATTTATATGAATAACCTCTTATATGAATAACAGACTTGATTGTATGATTAAATTGAAATTAAAGTATAAAATGTATGCCCCAATGGATTTTCAGTATTTTTATTATTTAAAAAATGCAGAGAGCATGTATGTATAGATGACACTACATGTGTTTAGCATGAGTAATAAAGAGAACAATATATTAAGTTGGCATAGTATATATTTTACACAAACGGACTATTTCTTTTAGCTTTTCTAGTGTTTTTGCACTGTATCAAAAAGTGTCTAAGGTTGTTTATTGGCAACTTGATTCTGCTTTTAAAGGCTAGATTAGTTTGTTTTGTCAGTATTTTCAAGGTAATGTCAGCAGAGGCATCATCTACTTTTTAAGATGTTTGTGTACAGCTTCCCACAGCAGAAAGGTCCTCCTCTTTGAAAGTATAATAATTGGATGGATGCCTTTTATCGCTTCTCCCTTTGTGTGACACTTGCAATAAAGTGTTTAAACATATGTTCAAACTCTTGCATACATGTAATTAGTTGTAAAACTAGCCTACAAGGTTCAACCTGTGTCATTAATTTAAACCTGGCCTGGCTTACAGGGATAAAGTGTCCAGAATAAAAGATGGGATTGCTTTGCATGAAGTGCATTTAAAAGCCACTTTCAGTTATGTTAAAATAGCTCTGTGTCTAGATAAAGCCTCAGTGGAGTTAACTTAGGATCATAGAATAGTTTGGGCTAGAAGGAGCTGATCACTCTGGTGGTCACCTAGTCCAAGTCCCCCTCTACAATAAGCAGGGAGATCCAATCCAACCCATTCTATGATTCTATAATCATCAGCTTGATCATGTTGCTCAGAACCCCATCCAAAATGACCTTGAATGTTTCCAGGGATGGGGCAGCCACCACCTCTCTGGACCACCTGTGCCAGTGTTTTGCCACCCTCATTGTAAAAATATTCTTCTTTATAACTAGTCTAAGTCAACCCTCTTTTAGTTTTAAACCATTAACCTTTGTCCTGTTGCTACAGGCCCTCCTGAAAAGTTTGTCCCCATCTTTCTTGTAAGTCCGCTGTAGGTACTGAACGGCTGCAGAAAGCTCTCCCCTGAACATTCTCCAGGCTGAAAGTCCCGACTTTGTCAGCCTGTGTTCGTAGGGGGCCGGCTCGCGCCGGGGGCGGGGCCGGCTCGCGCCGGGGGCGGGGCCGGCTCGCGCCGGGGGCGGGGCCGGCTCGCGCCGGGGGCGAGATCGGTACTGTCCGTTCGCGCAGCCGGGGCGGACGCGGGGCCGTTTTTTTCTCCTCCTGTAAGGTCGGTGCAGGTTTTCGATGTCAACGGTGACTTAAACCCCGAAAACCATCTGAGGTAAAATTAGAGTTTTCTTATGTCGTATAATTCGTATCGCAAAATCAGTTGTAAGTTTCATATTAACAGTTGAAAAGGAAATAATAATGTAATTTTTATATTAACAGTTGAAAAGGAAATAATCCTTTACGGTAGCTGGCAATGAAGAATAGCTTTACAGAATTATAGAATCAGTATATTCTGAGTTGGAAGGGACCCACATTAATCATCAAGTCTAACTTTTAAGTAAATGGCCTGTACAGGGATCAAGCCCACAACCTTGGTGTTATTAGCACAGTGCTCCAACTAACTGAGGTAATCTCAGGCAGCTTAGGGTTGGTTACTTTAATTCCTTTGTCATGGTGTTGCTACAAACTGAGGCAGGACAACATCAGATACTAGGTTTTCAAAACAAAACGTCATGAAGTCCCACCAGAGTGGGGACACATGTGGAGAACCATCTCTTGGGGGTTCCACAGCTTTCAAGGTCACTGAGCACATTACCAGAACCGTGACATTCATTATTCTCAATGGCCATTCAGATATCTTAGCATTTCAGTTCGTTCTGAATCAGTCATCCCTCTTGAATTTGCTAGTATTTCTAAAAGCTTTGGAATGTTACTGGGAACACAGATAATAACATTTTGTGGAAGATGACTAATATGCAGCCTCATCCATCCTCTGTGACTCAGGCAAGCCAAAGTAAACCTCTGTTCAAAGTAGCTTTGAGGTCAGATGTACTGAAGTCTTTGAAAATTTTTCAGTTATTATGAAAAGGGCTCCAGTTCCTGCTCCAGCCATTAATTTGAAAAATAAATTACTGCTTTCTACTAACACATTTTAATATGTTCTGTAAATAATCTGTTAAAAAATTCATTAGGAGGAAAAAAAGATCTAGACCAAAATCATCCATTGATTCTGAATGTACAAATCAAACAGCCCATAGAAGCATTAGCCTTTTGTACAAATAGTTGCAGACTTCATGTGTGCAATGCCATATAAATTGATTTACAGGTCTGCCTCAATTATGGCCTTTGTAATTGATTCTAATTACTGTTCAGCCTTCTCATAGTTTTGCTTTTCCTCATGAATCAGGAGCATGCTGTGTCTATAAGTACAGCTTTCCATCCTCCTGCATCAGCTAGCATATATTGGTCATTTTGCTTGCTGATTTTGCACGCCATTCTCTGCTCCTTCTTGAATCTCTTAAGTCCTTCTCTCAGGCTAATGACTTCAGTTCTGAAGTTAACCCTGTATTCTGAAGCCTGTATTTTCATTTTACTAACTTTGAAATACCTGCATTTTTTCTGTAAGACAGTGTTTCTTCACCTGAACGCCCTTTTCAGTGTCTGGAATACATGCAGATTTCTGTTTACGTGTCAGGTGGCGTGAAAGGCACCAGAGTTACCAGTTTTAATGATCACTGTTTGAAATACAAGAAAGATCATTAGCAGCTTTCCAGCTGTCACTGCACTCTTATTTGCAGCCAACAATTGCAGTTGCTTCCCACTTTTATGTCTTGGACCATTTCAACTTCCGTTGACCAGTGCTTCTTTATCATTGTGTGACCTCTTTGCATCTTGTCGGGTTTCACTTTGAGAAGCCCTGGTCTCATCTAAACTACAGCACAGCTACACGAAGGGGATTTAAATGCACAATCTGATGTCATGCTCTTTATCTCCTTCATCTCTTCTGACTCCCAGTATCTTTTCTCCTAGGCAAGAATATAGTTGCCACAAAGATGGAGCATACTACTAAGAATATTTTATGACTGACATTGTAGATAGCTAGACATTTAATACACCTCTCATTTGCTTTCACAATCTTTATGTGTTTCTGCAATAAAACAATCCAAAATTACTGCCCGCAGTCTGGGATCTATCTCAAATTAATGTACAGAGAACAGTTTTTTTTTTCCCAGACAGATCTTAACAGGGAGTAGGTGAAATGAAGCGCAAATGGGTTGTGTCCCCTCTGGCCAGTGCTGCAGCCTGGGAGCAGGGCGGGTGTAGTTCCCACAGACGCATTTGTTTACCTTCTGGGTTGGTGGAGCAACCTCCTGCAATATGCAGTCGCACATTTAAAAAGAAAATGTGCTGCTGCTGCGGAGATTGAGGCTGAAGACTCTATCTCGTGAAGGGGAACTGAAGATGTGGCACTTGGCCAGGGTTTGGACTTGAGAGCAGAATCAGTCAAGAGGTCTGTGAAGGAGAAAGGAGTTGTTTGACAGGTACCTGTGCTGGAGGGTGGGCAAAACTGTCTGTTGGGGAGGAGTAGCTGTGTGCATTTGCAGTGAGGAGCAGTCCCAGGAACAGTGGATGAGCATGGTGCAAGAATAGGAAAATTGATAATCAAACTGTTTTGCATAAATTCAGGGCATTGGTTTCACCCTACATTAAACAAGTGTTCCCAGTATGGTTTGTTCTTTGTTCTACTTTAGCTCTTTCTGGGCTTTTCCATTTCCTCATTTGCCTGCTGAATTTCCTCCTTCAGCATTTCAGGTCCTGTTTTTTACACTCTCTCCCCTGCCCCTCCCAAATCATCATTAAAAAAAAAAATCACCTCGTCAGGCATTGGAACAAGCTGCTCAGGGAAGTGCTGGAATCACCATCCCTGTTCAAAAGGCCTGTGGATTTGGCTCTTGGGGATGTGGTTTAAGTGGCGAACTTGGTAGTGCTGGGTTAACGGGTGGATTCCATGATCTCAGAGGTCTTTTCCAACCTTAATGATTTTATGATTATATTTCTTTTAACAGTCTAAATTTCATCCATCTCTCCAGCCATATTCTTGAAAAGTGTTTACTTCTCCAACCTGTGGGAGACTATTTATTTTTTATATTTGTTTCTTTTTTCTCTATTTTCTGTGATTGCTTGTTTAGTAATTCCATCCTCTTTCACAGGTCTCCTTTCCCTTCTCCTTCCTATTCCAGACAGTCCATCTTTTCCTCTCAGTTCCACTTCTTGCCTCCTAGTTTCCATTCACAAATTCTTCTGTTTCTTCATTCTTCCACTCCAAACTCTTTTGCCTACACATCAGTAAAGCCTTGGGGGAGCCTTGAGCAAGAAATCTATTCTTTTTATATCTGTATCATTTTGCATATAAAAGAATATTTCTCATCCTGATGGACCTGTCTTCTCCTCTTCTTGCTACTGCAGCCAAATATAATGCTATTACTGTTTTCAGGTTCCACATTCCAAGAACTGACCTGCATTATATCCAGAAACTTTCCAAATAACAATGGCCAGACTGTTGCAAGATCCGTCTAAGTTCCATCCCTCAGAATGGGCTACTGCAAACATGATGCAGCGTGTCAGTACGGAGTCCCAGAAATCCAGGTCGGAGTGCATGATAGCTGAGAGTTCGCGGCTGGTGGATGAAATAGAAAAGACAACTCAGAAAACCCAAAGTGATGTCAACAAGAAAATAGGTAATCCCCATGTGTTCTGCAAGGGTCAAGATGTGCTATTTGAGCTATAGGTTTAAGATGGACTTAGAAAATTAGCTGATAATGAGTAGGAATGTATGTCAATCTCATGTTCACTGATCTCATGGAAAAATTAAGAATATTTTAAAAATATTTTGAGGCAGATTCTTTATAACAAAAGCCTCCTGATGCAGGGTTGCAGAACTGTTTCCACACAGCAGCCCACAGGACTATATGCACTCCATTGTGGAATAAGTCTATTTTTAGCCATATCTAAGATCTGAGCTACAGTCCTCTGGCATATAAGATGGACTTATATTAATACGTGTTTGCAATTTTAATTCTGCAGAACAGAGACGGGAAGAAATAAAGTTCTGGAAGCAAGAACTAGATAACAAGCTAGAACAAATTGTTCATGAGACAGAGGTACTGTTGACTTCCAAGAATCGGCTGGAGAGAGCTTTGGAGAGCTGCAAAGAGCCACTTGTCATTGCCCAAAAGTGTCTGCTGTACAGGTGAGATGATTAAGAAGAAAAGCATTCAAGGAGAGAAAAAAAAAAAATCTAGGTAATAAACCTTTAATGAATAATGAAAAAGGATACAAACTAAGGGCCTGTCTCTCTTTGCAGTTAAGTCACAGTCTGATTTAGGTGTTAAAACAATGGGGAATCAAAACCATTAAGACATGGCATGTCTTCCATGTGGCAAGGAAAAACCTTTGATTTGTAAAGCTGGGCTTCATCATCTGTTAGCTGCAGGCATTTGACCAATATGGCTGATAGCTTTTACTCTTTTCATTTAGGCAGAGGCGAGTTGGAATTGACTTGGTGCATGATGAAGTGGAACAGGAACTGGTGCAGGAAGCTGAAGTCCTCCAGGGGATTATTGCTTTGCTGGGACATACACTGGAACAAACCAATGAGCAAATCAGGTGCAGAGGCAAAGAGCAGAACAGAACACTGATTAACTGATAAGTAAGACAGTCATAATCCTATGAAGTTGTAGGGTCAGGCTGAGCACAGGTCCATAGTTACCTTCAATGCCAAACAGTTGCAGGAGGTCAGTCCTAATTCATAGCACTCAATCAGTAATGGTGAGAGGTTCTGTTTGTTAGAATTCAAAGTATTTGCATATGATCCTTGGTCTTCTTATGATCCAGTGCTGTGCCTTTCATTCCAATGAGAATTGTACCATCAATTTATAGGGAGACAGCTTCATACTGTAGATTTTGGGACTCTGCATCCAGCAGTTCATCCATGAAGATTTCCATAAACGCATTTGAATTACCTCATGCATGTATGGATGCATGTTAAGGACACCTGGAAGTACCCACACTTTGGCTTAGAGTCTGGTTGTTTCTCCTCCTAGACAAAACCGTTCAGCAAAATACAACCTAGAAATGGATCTGAAGGACAAGTTCACAGCTCTGACGATTGATGATTACTGTGCTCGCTTGACAAATGACACTCCTGATATGATGTATGCTGATAATGCAGTGAAAATAGAAGGAAAGTAAGTAGTTCTTTAGTTCAACCAACATATGATAATTATACAGATAATGTGAGCTGTTCCAGTAATAGTAAGATTAATTTTGTGTAAAAAGACTTTATCTGTCCACCAGCTGTTATAATTATTTTTTATACTTCTGTCCATCAGTTTTGTATCTGTGTAATATGTCTGTGAAATAAGCCACAGTAATTATGCTTCCAGTGAACTGCCGTTTACTAAAAGTTTTTAAGTCTCACAATTACCTAAGGAAGAATTTCACACATTGCTTAAACTCAGAAAAGATTTACTAATCTAACTTCCTTTCCTCTCCCAGGGTGTCCTAGTGGGGAGAACACTGGACTGGGACATGTGAGGTGTGGAGTCAGTTTCTGACTCAGTCATTAACCTGTCAAATGTGCCCCTTCTGCATGGCTTAGTCTGTGTGAATGGTTTAGATGGAGAAATAGCTACCACAGAAAAATGGGTTGAAAAGAGGAACCGCACTAAGAAAGCAGTGTGTGTGAGACAGTTGTATAGCTCAGACCACACCAGTGGTGTTAGCTGCTATATGCAAATGACAGTTACAGCTTTATATATCCACCTAATGAAATAAGGAACAAACCCTCCAAGGAACTTTATGAAAACCTGCCTGCAACCCACAGCTGCACAGGGATGACCCTTTAGTTCTGGGGCTGGGCTTCCCAACTATTGCTTCAGTCAGGTACTGTCTTATAGGTACACTGTGTGAGAAAATAAGTGACTTTGAATAACTACCTGCTATTAACATTAACAGCCATAGTAATGAAAGGTGTTCTAAG
This sequence comes from Myiotriccus ornatus, assembly GCA_036023395.1. Classification (NCBI taxonomy): domain Eukaryota; kingdom Metazoa; phylum Chordata; class Aves; order Passeriformes; family Tyrannidae; genus Myiotriccus; species Myiotriccus ornatus. The sequence goes on from JAYRBT010000051.1 coordinate 41,534, forward strand.
AAATAGTGGTTATTTTCTGGGTTTCCCCCCTTTATAACTTAATCGTTCAGCAGGGGAAAGGACAGTTATAACAAAATTGCTCTATGACTTTATCAAATTAGTTTTCATTCTATTCTCGTCTACTTAATTGTGAAATGTTTGTGACAAGGAGGGTCTTTATTTTGTATCTGTAGAATTCCCAGCACAACTGGCAGTCACTGGGACATGCAGTTAATAGTACCGTTTCGTTCTTGGTTTTGTGGCATAATTACAGATTTATGAAGTCATAGAGGAGCTGCCCGTGGGTGACCTTTTATTTTTAATCTCTTTCAGTTTTGTTAGCCCTAAAGACTGGGTAGATTTCTCAAACATAAATGTTGAAAAGGCTGACAAGCAGAGAAACAATTCTTTGGCACTGAGGGCACTTATTGATGGCATCCTGTCACAGACAGCAAATGACATGCGCAAGCACTGTGAGATGGTGAATGTCGCTTTCAGAAATAGGGTGAAGGAAGTCAAGGATGCCAAGCACAAGCTAGAGACACTTCTTGCAATGGTAAGTCATTTGAATGGACAGTCAGTAAAAAAGGAGAAACACTGGTCTTGGGTTTTCTACCAGTTTTCTCAATCTAGTGCTATAAGTCAGGATTTCCTTTGAGATTTTAATTACCTGGGACTCCAATAAAACTTTCAGGATTGTAATATAACTGATAAAATCGGGGCCAATGTGCTCAAAATTTGACATATGAAAACTGAGTGTTAAAAATTAATTGCTGAGCATAAATTTCTGGGTTCATGCAGAACAGTATCGTCTGCTTTCCAATGAAGGAATCATAATTCTGGCTAACTTTTGCAAAATATCCTTTGATAAAAGAACAATATAATGAGTGTTACTGTTATTGGTATAAGTATTAAAGATGATGATTATTTTACCCATTGTAAGAGACAGTGTGCAGCACTTCCTTCTGTTGGATTTCTTAAGGTGATGGATGAGACTGCCTCCCAGGAGAAGAACATTGCAGCCTTAAAGAAAGCAATTGCTGATAAAGAAGGACCTGCTAAAGTGGCTCAAAGCCGCTTGGAAGCGAGAAGCCATCGCCCCAATGTGGAACTGTGTTATGACAGAGTGCAATGCAGCCTAATGAGTGAAGTTCAAGAGATTATCAAAAATATTCAAAGGCAAGTGCAAATGATGAAAGAAGAAAATCTGTGGTTAATTTAATACAGCAGACTAACAGTGGGTCCTACCTATTCTCCCTGAAAGGCTGGGAATTGCTTTTCTCTTAATGGCAGGAGTCTTTAGGGAAGCTGCATGGATATTGTCTCTGTGAATCCCTTTCCATCTTTCTTTTTCTGACTCAGAATTCTTAACCCACATGAGAAAAAAAACCCTATCCATGTGTTTTCAACTAATGCCTGCCTGTATTTTCCCTAATAGATTAAAGGATGCACTGGCACAGGCTGAGACAGAGCTGAAAGGTCTGAGCCGCCGACAGCTTTCCTTGGAGGAAGAGATCAAGGTCAAGGAGAATACATTGTATATTGATGAAGTGCTGTGCATGCAAATGAGAGAGTCTGTTTACATAAACAACTTTTGAAGCCATCACACTGGAAAATTGTGCTCCAAAGAACTAACTCCTGATGAAATTTCATTTACAAACTTCCAAATTTATTGGTTTGGCTCAATGTTGCCCTGGTTCTAGTTGTGCAAGATAATTAAAACAGACCTACTACTTACAGCTGTCTGTTTCACAGCTATCTGTGCTCTAAGATATCTGATGAAATTTTCCACTTGGCAATAAAATTCCAGAATAATAAGAAATGCCCCTTCTTCTCTCATGTGTAACCAATCTTTTTGGTTTGGTATCTTTTGCCATTAAAGGGTGGCTAAAGGTGGCTCTGTGGAAGCTAGAGCAGGAGTCTCCTCATAAGTCGTTTGTTGGAAAGCTGGGCAAGTGGGAGGGGTGAATCTCAGGATTAGCCATGGTATGCTTTATTCTTACTATCTGCTGCTTAGAACTAGGCAGTATGCCAAACTTAACAGGAGGTAGGCTAATTACAATAGGTAGTCTGACTGCATCTGAATTAAGATCAAGTCAAGGCTGAGTTTGGGTAAATCACTTCCTCACCTCATGTCTCAGTTTCCCTATTCATAAAATGGAAATGATGAGATGCTTCAATGGTAAACTGTTTGAAGCTCTACAATGAGAAGTGCTGAAAAAAGAGGAGGGCATTATTTTTACCAGAGATGCCATTAAAGATGGAAAAGGGTTCACTGCTTCCTTTGGCTCTGGCAAGGAAAAACAAAGAAGAGAAAGAATAAATGACGCTGGAGACAGAGGAGGCCAGTTCCCAAGTCCAACATTTTAATGCATGGAGTGTAAAATTGTCCCTTGCCTCTCTCTCTTGCTGTAATGGTATCTCCCTTTCAGAGGCATTGCTGTGAAGATACAAATCTCCTACTAAAACTTTCCGAAGGATCCGCTATGTCACTGGGTGTTCTTCTCTCCCTGTGGTTTACACCATTGGGTAGGTGATGACAAAATAATTAAGTTCTGAGTCAATCAGGTATTTGAACTTCCTGTAAATATCAGCCAACAGCCGCTCCTCCTCAGTGCTGTCATTTTGAGCTGTGTAAATCCTGACCTGTATGCACAAACAACAGTTGTGATTCACAGATATGTGAAGCTCAGCCCATTAAGCTCACAAGAAGAAGCCTCGGTGACTAATCAGGAATGTAAAGAAGCCAAATTCCTTGGGTTTGAGTAGAATCTTAAGGGTTTATTCTCTTCTCACTCCAAACTGACTGAAAACATCATCTCCTGCCAAAGAATTTTTGGGAGGTGTTGGGAGGAATGGGTTTAAAAGCAGAAGACTGGTGAGGAGGATTGTAAATAGCTCAACTGCAGCTGGAAATAGCCCTTGATAACCCAGTGTGAACAGCAGCCAGTGGCCTCTGGCAGGGACTGAGTTTAACCATGCCCGTGTCTCCACTTGTGTGCCTCTGCCCAGAGGTTGCTTTGGGAATTCCTCAGTTAGTGAGGGAAGGAAAATAAATTTACTCTTTGTGTTCTAGCTGTGAGTTTTTGGTTGTCCCAGCCCGTGTCAGCTCACACTGCAAGAGTAGGGTTCCTTTTACCCCCAGAACTGATGCATTCCTGGAATTTGCACTGATCTGTGAGGATCTACTGAATCCAGAATGCAGCACACAAAGTCGCACGTCAGAATGGTTTACACCAGCTATAGTTGTGGCATGGCCCCAGTTCAACACACAATTCCTGAAGAGTGAGCTGTGTTTATATTTTTTTGCAGTTTAGTGGGATTCAACCCACCTGCCTCAGTTTAAGCATAGACATAAGCACTGAGCCTGAGAGGTGGCTGAGAATCCCTAGAAGTGGGAGGAGGCTTGAAGTATAGGTGACAGAGGGAACGCCAGTCCAGGAAGGACTTGCAGAATCATTGGGATTCATATTAAACTTCTATAGTATCTGTACATGGCTAAGTAGGTTGGAAAGCCCCATTTCTGTGAGTGCTTCCCAGGCTCTTTGTAATGTATAGGGAAGGTAGTTATGTTAACATTTGTGTAAGTGACCTTTCTATGGGCATGGGGACTTAACCCATCTCTGGGTATTGGAGAGAAAAAGAGAAGGGGAGTTTTGAAGCACGAAGTCTTACCTTTATGGTAGTCAAAATGCATTTCCTTTCTGCACGGTTTTGTAGCAGCCTCTCCATAAAACTGACACTTAGAAATGCCCAGACTTTCAGAAATAACAACCTCTTGCATGATAATATAAGCTGTAGGAGCTCATTGTCCAGCAACTCATGGTCATTGTTTAATTCAAGTGTTAATTTCTTGAAAAAGAATGAACACTGTTAGTACTACTGAACAGAGCTTGTGAGTGCAGTAACTAGAATTCAACAAATAGTTTTCCAATTTAACCAGCAAAAGTGTTAGCAGATCAGTTTTGTACCCTGACATTAGCAGAGAATCTGTTTTGCATTATGACAACAGTACATGTGCTACAGTAAGCTTCACTCTCCCATTAAGATGCGGTGATCCCTTGTGCGTTCATCAGAAAATGCTACACCCACAGTCAGGCCATGATCTTATTTGACATATTGGAAATTATCCTAGATATGTGAATAGAGCCAAAGACAGTTTTTAGAGAGCTTTGTGGATCTCTGGTGTTCACTAGAAACTCTGCAATGCAACGGGGCTTAAAGAAAGCTGTCAGCAACCACTAGGTGTAAGGCTACATGCTTCCCTCACGCATGCAAAGAGCTGATGCTCATTTACATGGGTCAGGTGTAGCACACCTTTGGTGATACATCCCCAGTGACACCAAAGTGCTTTGATATGGGCACTAGTTAATTTATATGTACTGTAGGACATTTGTGCATTGCTAAAATGGAGCAGCCTGATAGCATAATGGGGATTGTAACTGGACAAGGATAATTTCATGAACTACACTACAGCTGAACACTGAAATGACTTATTTATGAAAACCATCCTCTGAATATGAAACTGAAGTGGTCAGGAAGTTCTATTGCTGACTGCTGTTATGCAGAAGGCCTAAATGATTACTTTGCTTAGCTTTGTGATACTGCAGTAAGATGTTACTACTGTTTCCCTTACCTGCAGACCATGCCAATAGGCTGGGAGAAGGTTAGTGAGGGTAGGTCTCATTGTCCAGTCTGGGTCACTGAAATAGCAGCTCCGTAGGCTAATGCTCTTAACTGGGATCTCCACCAGCAGGATCCTGGCTAGGTGGTCATGCTTCATGACTCTTTCAAAGAAGAAGTTCACGTTCAGTTTTGGGGCTCTCTTGGCCAAGTTTGCCCATGACATTCCCGAGACCACTTGCCCATGAGGATCATGGATATGACACTTGATATTCAAGGTGCACAGGGAATGAGAGCTGTGCTCCCGCAAGATGTCCAGCAGTTCATCAGAGATGCAGTTATAGTTGAAAGTCAGGATGGTCAGGCTGTGGAACTTAGACATAGTTTGGTGGAACAAAGCACTGCTGTAGACAGAAAGGTGGAGACTGAAGAAATCCTCAATATTGATTTCAGATATAAAGCTTCTATTTGTCAAGCTGCTCAGAGAATTCAGAAGCTCACAACCTTCTTCCAAAGTTATTCTTGCTCCTTTTAAGTTGAGATAATCAAGCTGTTTGCTCATTCTTTTCAGGAAGGTAGCTAAGTTCTTGATAAACTGAGCCCTGACCACATTTTTCCAGATCAAGCAGTCTAATTCTAGGTACTTGATGCTCAGGGATACTAGGTGACTATTACACTTACCCAGGTGAGAAAGAAGACCTTTCATAGTCACTTGAAATTTTTTGATAAAAGGAGTATTGTAAGGATTTGATAACTTGACCTCAAGGTGCTTCAAATACTTGCCAAATTTCTTGGTATACCACAGTGCACTTTGAAACTCCAGTGTGCGTGCCCTTGATGGTTGGCCATAGAATGTGATGGTTCTGCATCTCCAGAGAGATCCAGAGTACATAGCACAACTCCATTTTTTACAGACCAAGGCAGCCCGAGACCTGTCCCTGTCATCTAACCAATGGAAGACATGCCTCAGACAGACATCAGGTAGATGGGCCCAGGAGCTTTGCTCAGGTTCATTGTCATCTTCCATTGAGAGGACAGTTTTTTACTTCTCTAAGAGAAAAAAAAAAACCACGACAGAGTGTTGATGCAGAAGAACCTAGATGCAGAAAGCTGTGGGTAGATTTCTTGCCAATCCCAACATAATAGGCTTCTAAGTAAATGGATGAAAGCTTGCTTCTTCACAATCAAAACCAACAGCCTTTCCTTTGCCTCTGTACTTTAGCTGTCAGGGTCAAACAAGCTCTTGGGTCTAAACTATAGTCTAACCTAAATCAAAAGAAAAAAATAATGAATGAAGAACAATCACAGTAAAGCACAGAACACATCTTTTAACTTTTTGCCTTCAGCCTAGTTAAAGAGTGAAATGGTATCAACTGCTGGTAGAGCAGCCATAGTCTCTAAGAAACCTTTGGTTAGCATCAGCTGTAATTAATTGATCATGGTTTGTGGCCTGTGCCTGATGTCTAGAAGTACCCGGTTCTTTGGACTATATACATTTGAACAGGACTGTCAGTGCAAAACTAGCACAAATGACTTTTCATAGCCTTCTGGGGTACAATTCCATGACAATTAGTACCCTGCCTTAGATTAAGGTACAGTTCCTGTTGAGTATAATAAGCAATATTAAGCTGTTCCATCACTTGGTTCAAGCAGGATGTTCAGTCCTCGTGGTCTAATGGACAGGGAGTAGGCTGGCAAGTCAGATCAACTAAGTCTATAAGTTCACTACAGAAACAACCACGATAAAAGAACTTACCAGTTCCACTCTCAAAGCTGGACTGTGCAAGTGTTCATCTTCATGCACGCTTTTCCAGCTCACACAGTCTCCCTCTAAAGATTTGTTTTCTCTGTCTCTGACCCCTCCCTATGTGAAGTTCAGCCATTGCCATGGAAAAAAAGAGATGACATTTGTGATGTCATGACAGCTGAATACATGTAAAGGCAAACAGACAAAGGTAAAGACAATGAAAAGGAAAAGCAGACTTGCTTGGTAATCCCTCAGGAAATGAGAAATACAGGCCACAATTTACCAGTCAGGTGCAGGCTGTATGTCTTGTTGTGTCACTTTTCATCAACCACATAAGTGGATTGAGGGTCTGAGCAATAAACTGTTAAGAAGGGAAGTGATGCATTCTCTGTGCTTTCAGCTGTGAAATGCAAACAACATCCCACTGGCCTGTTAGGTGCTTGTTTTCGTGAGGCCTTTTACCCATCAGGGTATTAATTGACTCTGCAAACAGACCAAGAGCACGCAAAGCTAGCGTTCTGCTAGTACCTTTGCAGAGACACTAAAATTCAGGGTGTATTTACTTTCCATCTCTATAATGCACGTGTCTTAACCCTGTCCACTTCGTAAATCTTGCCTTAGCTTTTGGGGTTGAAACTGGAAAAACAATTAGTGACACTTTCTTATGGTCTACCCCAAAAATCAAGGCTTATTGGCTGACAGGAATACAAGGAGATGCAACTCAAAAGTACGTGATGCCAATCTCCAAACAAGCTACCTTTCCTCCTTTGCACATGCTGTCCTGCTGGGTAACAAAGTTGAAATGGATGGAAAAAACAAGGGCACCATAAGCAGATGAAGAAAATATGCAAATCCCTGAGAGTCTGCTCACAACTACAAAGGCTCAGATCTTTCTATTTTAATTTTATAAATAGGCATGAAAGGATAGCCTGACTGCCCAGCCCTTTTCCTTCCCTTTCGGCCTACAGTTATGTCACACAGTATCTCTCTGCTTGTAGACATACTCTTTTCAATAAGCAAAATTCTTAGGGATTCCCCTGCGCACCCTTACCATCCGAAATGCCAATCTAAACCCCCAGTACTCAAGATAGCCTTTAGAAACTGAGCACAAGGGTTCGATTACCACTTGACTCTATCTCTTGTATTTAGTACCAACTCTCCCCTAAGAGCTCTTCGTTTTGCAGGTCTTTAGATGAATGTCCTAAGATCCAAACCAAGCCTTAAAATGTCATAGCTCAAGCTGCGGTTTGCAACTGAGAAAAACTTTCACTACGGAGATTGGGGGTGGGGAGGACACAGCGGGCAACACATCTTCAGGTACCTGGAAGTCCTAAAGCTGATGGACAAAGGAAAGCAGAAGAGCATACAGGGCTGCAATACATAGAAATATGTCTATTAATGAGGGATATTTATTACACTAGTCACCCATATTATAGTGTGTGAATAGAAAGGGATACAAACACTATCACATGGAACTTTTAAAACCAGAGCTCTTAAGAATTTGTAAAAAGTATGTTTATAAGCCAGTTGTGGGATTCGAGAGGTATCCTGCAGTGTTACTGTATTGGCTTCCCCATGGCTCTAAGCCAAGTCTTAGCTATGAAGGTGTCTTTACCTGTCAGATCCCAGTTTAATTTGATGGGGGAAAACCAAACATTTGGAAAAAACCAGAAGCTGATACAGGTTCGAGAGCAATGTTTTCAGTTAGAAGTGATCTAAAGATAAATAAACGCTTTGCATGTCTTTCTTTTTTCTAGGGTAAGAAAAAACCCAAGCCAAACCAAAAAGCCCCACCGCTGAGCAACCACATTCTCTGTACTTGGCCCTCTTTGCTGCCCGATTTGCTTCAGATGGTTTCATCCCAGATGGTTTCCAGTCCGACACGGACAGTTAGACAAGCTGTCTCCTCCAGCAAGAGTTGCAGAAGCCCGAGGAGAAAAAGCAAATAGACAAAAACCTTCTAAGACTCTTGACTCCCAATGAATTACCAGAAGTACCACGAGCCGTCTCTCGAACACCCACCCGGCAGCCCAGCCCAGCCCAGCCCAGCCCGACTCCTGGTCCCGCTCCCGCTGAGGGAAGCTCGAGCCGGGGGGCGGGGTGGCGCCGCACCCCTGCGTTTGTGCTGCAGGAGACCCCAGGACGGGTAACGGCCAATGGAGGCGGGCGGCGGCCGCGGCGGCGCCAATCGGAGAGCCGGAGAGGCGGGGCGCCGTTCAAACGGCGGCGGCGGCGCGCGAGGCGGGTCTTGAGGGGAGGCAGCGCGTCGGTCTCGATCCCGGTTCAGGTCCCTGTCCCCTCCACGCACTGAGTGAGTACAGGGCCCAGCGGCTGCAGGAGCAGCCCACTCGCGGCCCACCAGCCGGTCTTCTCGGGCTTTGGCGGCGCCTTTCGCGCTTGCTACGGGCGTCTCTGGCGTGCACAATAACGGCGCCGGCCGGGCCCGCCCCGTGCCGCCGTGCCCCGTTATCCCAGCGCGGCTACTCTGCTGCGGCTGTCGGCGGGGAGCACGGGCAGTGCCGGTAGAGCGGGGTTCCTGGGACCCCGGCGGCGAGAGCGGCTCGGCCGAGCCCTGGTGCGCTGGCCGGGCCCGGGGGCCCAGCCGGCGGCTGTCTCAGTCCGCCGTGGGCTCCGGACCAACCAGAGCACCGGGCTATCCTTTGCAGTGCCCGTCTGATAACAGATCAGCGTAGTCTGGGACGGCAGCTGCTCCCTTCGTAGCGTTTCACCTCAGTCGTATTTCCAGGCATAAATTAATCAGCAGCAGCTGGCAGGCGGTCCAAAGGAACCTGGATCAGCTGCGAGCTAGTCAAAATTGAGCGGTTGCCCGATTAGTAGCCTTTCCCGGCTTTCCCGGCACATGCAGGAATGAATTAAAGGTGTTGATATCCCAAACACCTTCAGGATTACAACGTTTCAATTACCCTTATGGCTTTTTGACACGCTTGTGAGAGATGGAGATAACTCAGCAGATCAGAGAGAGTAGTAGTATAATGATGATAGAGACCTCCCAGCTTTTTTAACATAATCTGCAATGAAGTATTGATAAAATTAATTCACTTTCAATTCAGACTGCTAAAATGCATCTGCATTTCACTTCCTTCTTAGAAGTAAATCATTAGTGGTATCTACCTCAATAGCAAGTGAAAATTAAAAATTTAAAATATGTATGTATGTTTAAATTGTCATATGTCATCTAGATAGCTAGCATTTTAGCCTTTCCCACTGAAGTCTTCTGCCAGTAAAAATCCTGTTTGTTTTAGGACTTATGTATCTACAATTATAACTGTGACTAAAGTGTGAACCTTCAGCCAGCAAGTCAGGCAGGAGACAATAGCAGCTGTGTAAACTTGTCTGGCAGTGGAAGATTGTTTTGATTAAAGGAAACAAGAATTGGGGATACCAGGTCTTAGTCTGAAACACAAATAAAAAAATTGCACTTACAGAGCATTCTACCTCACAAGCTTGAGTCTTGCCCTGGAAATGCAGTATAAGGCTTCTTCATGGACTTGTAAAAACGTAAATACCTGTAGAAATCAATGCTACAGAATTGATAGTAAAAGCCCAAGTAAAAGTCTGCCCAGCTCTGGTTTTCTTCTTTTAGGCAAGTGTAACCAAGTATATTGTATGTAACAGTTTCCATTTCTGTTTTTACACTGCTTTGTACTTCGCTCTGTCTAAGCCTTGCTCTCATTTTAATTCTTATAGAAATAAGGTTGCCCAGGAACTGGAATAAGATGGCATCTGTGCTTCAGAATGTCAAAGCAACAATGGCCTGGCAGAAACACCAGCTCCTAGCTGACTTTGATGAAAATGAAAGCCCTGTGCCTGAGAAATTCAAGAGAAAGGCTGCTCTGAGTTCTCTCAATAACATCTGCATGTCCCTAAGGAAACGAGCACCATTAAAGCGAGTAGAGCTGAATTTTCATAACAGCCCAACTAGGGAAAGTCTGGAAGCAAGACAGAGATGTCAAACTCTTCAGACTATTAAAAGAACAGCAAAAAATGCTTTTGGAACAGCGTCCCAGGTACTTTGCCTTTGCAGTGGAACGTGAATAGAGTTTTTGCTTTAACTTCAGTACTAAGATTTCTGAAGTCTGTACATGTATTCCAGAGGGTCCATTCCCACACAGTGGCACACCTTAATGGTTGCCCCATATCTATTAACTTGTAAAATCTTTAATATCTTTTCCTAAAGTATAGACAGGCAAATTATGGATCTGACAGAAGATGGAGGAAGGTGAAAACATTTTAGTATGAAATAAATGCTTTTCCACTACTCTATTTCATCATGTATGGCAGAGCAGCCTTTACAAGGAGAAAAATTGGCAAGAGGTTGCCATTGCTTGCAAAGAATTGTTTCTGAGAAATGTGTAGCACTTAGGAATTTTTTTTCTTATTTATTCTCCCATACCCATACTAATTATTATAGTTCTTCATTATAGTCAATATAAATTCAGATTGACAAAACCCATTGAAGACCTGGGATTTTTAAATTCATGAGTTATATGTTAGGGAGCCTGGCTTGTTCCAGCATAATAGCAGCAGGAGCTCTGTTCCAATGCCTGCTCTGAAGTCCTTGACAAGTGCTAAGGGTTAGGGAAGCAAATGACTCCTCCAGTGCAACGGGTACAAGAGGGTTGAGAAAACCTGATACAGGAGTGGAAGTTAGAAATTCAGCTCAAATGTTCCTTGTCTTTCTGGTTCTAAACTCTAGGCTAATTGAGTTCTTTTAGCCTAATGTATCTAATACTTGTTTCAGAAAATACAGAAGTCTTGCCAAAGCCCAGTACAGTCAGTGGTGACCTTTCCAGCTGAATCCATCAGCAGAAGCTGTGCGACCAGTTCCACCAAGAAAAAAAGTACACCTCAAACCCTTTGCTATAAGATTGTTACTCCAGCAGCGAGTTCCAAAGGCATCCCAAGGTCCAGCAAAAGGCCCTTGCTTGGGCCAGCAAGGGTGTCAGAACATGGAGAACGGAGGGATTTCTCATCCTGGCTTGGTAAAAATGCTGTCTCTCTCCGGAGATCAAGAAGAGCAGCAGCACTGAAGAGCCCTTATTCATCACCTGCTCCCACCAGAAAGATGTAAGTCACATTCTTTTGTAAACCTTATTCCTTTTCTTTTTTTCTTTTTTTTTTTTTAATTACCATGATTAGAGTATCTGGTAAGGTGAAAGGCAAAGTATGTAGTTTGCTATCCTATTCCCCTGAAGGGGTCGGCTGTTTGAGTAGTTAGAAGGTAGTTGTAGGTCCCTGTGTAGACAGGGACTGAGAACTGCATAAAGCTGAAACGTAAAAAGTAATTTTGTGCCGTGACAAGAACTTTTTAAAAACCCCTCTCCCACTGGGTAAGTTTGCACCGTGTTTCTCAGCACAAGTGCCCATAAGATGCTACAGACATACCTGAATTCTTTGCTGATCCTTTACCCAAGTAAAGAAAAATGCTTTCTATGCATCTTACTCCTACTTAATTCTAACTTTTCTAACTATTTGTATTGCAAAGCTACCAGGAATAGCTCTGCTTATACTGAGTTCTTTATAGAGAGATTCCTGCCTCAAAGATTTAACACAAATTAGATCAAGGGTTGTGAGCTCGGGAAATACTTCATAATGCATGCACAGGTTTTTTTTGGTAAGTCACAAGAAAGGTCAAAGCTAGAAGCTGAACCTGAATTGGAAGATAGCTGTCTAGGGGATGACTGGAGATGTAAAGCAGTTGGCCAGTGCAAGTAAGAGCATGATTGCCACAGCCTTAAACTTCTCTGGGTAAAATCTGGAAGTAACAAGAATGGTACTGCAGGGATAGAGGCTTGAGTAGTGTCACCTAGTCAGTCTGTCCTGTCTGATCTTTAGTAACGATGATTCTGTTTGCAGAGAATGTAACTGTAAGTTGGAACTGGTCTCCTCAGGGATTTGCCAACTGAAGCGTATCTCCCAGGCACTTGATGATGCTATTGTGAAAGAGGAGAGGTAAATACTGCTAACTGTCCCTCAACTTTTGGCACAGGTTACCTCCTACTTGGACACTGGCACTTGCAGGTTAGGTGGTCCCTATAACTCAGGATAAGGAATGTTCTCCGGCGTAATGTAGTAGGTAATTTCTTTCTTCAAGATACCTGAGCAGATTAAATCTGCAGTTGGATTTGCAGCTTCAAAAACCCGTCAAATGCTCTCCTTGTCTTCAGGTATCTTGCTGGGGAGATCAGATTTTTCGCAGCAAGAGTCTACCTTTGACCTTGTGTGAGAGCAGTACCTCCCTGCCTCTGTCTAAGAGAGTGCCAATGCAAGATGGGGATGGGGAAGGTGGGGAAATTCCAGTGCACTGACACAATTATTGATGTCTGCACATTTATAACAAAAAATTCTTTTATTAGGTAGAATTATGTTAACAATCAGTCCATGGTACCCACATGCAGAAACCTGTTATAAAACACCTTGGTTTATCCATGAGGTGGTAGGCTGCTGTATTTGTAAAAGTTATGTCATTCTGAATTAGACGTTAAGAGAGTAAAAACTAAAGGTCAGAATCTGGTCACAGGGCGATTCCCTAAACCTCTTCTTCTCCTAGAACACTTGATGTCAAGCATTCAGTAATTAAATGTCAAGCACCTCAAATTCTCTAGAGAGGGCTTAGCATCAAGTACTTTTATCTTCAAAGAGGTTAGGACTTAAAATCCTATATAGTTCCAAAAATTATTTTTTTCCCAATGGGATCATGTATAGATAACTATAGGTTAAATCTTGTATCAAGTTAATTTTATCATATCCGTTGAAGGTTCACTAAATCTCATTCCTAATATTCTTCAATTTGTTAGTGATATGACAGTTTCTCTCATTCGTAACTGAAGACAGTGGCAACCAGGTAAAGTAGTTGTTCACTTACCCTGTCCATACCTGCATGCCTCTGTGGGGAGAAAACCTGCTGTATAGAGAAAGGCTTATAGACTCATGCTGCTTTAAAGCAGTGTTCTATGGAACCACAGGGTTCTTCCCTCGTATTCATTGTGGCTGCCTCTGCTACAGCTGATCACTGTGCAGTTGTAAAACTTCACCTCTAAATTGTGGATTCGTGAATCCTTGTGGGTTTACAATGAACCATAAGCTGGGCTTCTATGCAAACAACAGCTTTTCTCATCCCAGACCAGAACACTACTGGTACTAACGTTTTCATCACTCCAGCTCAGTTCTCACTGGTTACTAACGAAGATCAGAAAGCATGACAGAACAAACTGTTATCCTGAGTTAAGACCATGGTACACAATAACAGCAGTTGCTAATTATTGGTGGCACTTTTAAACACAGCAATCCTACCCAAATAGATGGGAACGGGAGGTATTTGTTCTCAGTTTTTAAACATCACTTCTAGTGTCAATTCATTGGACCATTACCAGGTAAATGCCTGTATTAACTTCACTGAGATCTGCATTGTGACATTAGTATCTTCATCCATTATGTTCGAAGTCTTCCTTTTGTTCAGGTTACATCCTAAATACTATGTCCTACTTTAGCAACAAAGACAGGTGTAGGACACTGTTGGCTGTAACTTTTCAAGAAAATATGAGAGCAGTTTCAAATGCTCCACTTTGAACAAGGCTGTGTTCCACTGCCACTAAATAATTTAGTCCAGTTCTCCTGCATGTGTAGATGCATCCAGTGTGCTCTGTCACTGACTGGTTTGTAGGCTGCCTACTGTATCAACTGTGAAATGAACTCTTTTGGAGGTGCCCTTAGCCTTGCATGAGATTTTCTGTTCTGGTATCCAATTGCCATGAGTTTGTTCTAGACCTCCCTTTTCAACTTTTCCAGGAGGAAACAAACTTGGATCTGAAATGATAGTTACCAGCAACATGTATTTTTCTGAAGTTTTTCATTTTAATGAATTACATTATATCACAAGAAATGTTCCTGTTGCTAGTTACAGTACTGCAATACTTAATTTGTGTACTGCCATTTACTCTCACTGAAGGTAACAAAATATTTTCCTGCTAGTGTTTGGAACTGTTACACAGTGGCAAGTGTACAGGTACCAGACCTCTTCCTAGCTCCCATCTGCTTTCCAGATTGCTTTCCAGCAATTTGTGTGACCACCAGTTGATTAACCCTACTGACTTGACGCTGCTAATGGCAGTGTTGTTGTTGTTCTTCTGCAGGCAACAAGCGACATCAAACTATTACTATCTAATGGCAGAAAACTTACCTTCTGTGTGTTGATCCCTGAAACCTTCTCAAGCTATCAGAAGGCAAGCAAAGAAACTCCATCAAGCACTTGGTACCTAGACAGAGACTGTAACTATTGTTAGTTTATGAGCATGTATAAATGAGAAGTTTGTGTAGCACCCAAAAGGGTGCACTCTATACACTGAACAAGCCACTACATTTTATAATCTTTCTTGACAAAGCATCTCAGGACTTCCCTTGCTTTCTCTTTTCAACTTTAGAGCAGAATTAAAGTGGTACCAACCATAGTGTATTATCTCCTGCTGAGACAAAGGAACCATCTTGAATGTGACTTTCATGAGGCAGTAGGTACTTTGATGTTGAACTGACCAGTAGGAATGGCCAAAGCAAGGGCCACAGACTTATGAAGGGTAATCCTAAGAGGAGTGTATAGACTCGTATCCAATTGCTTTGAGTTTTAGCACAAATACTTTACGTACAAAAGAGTTTGGTCCATTATTTTGAAAGCCTAACATTTTCTTAATATATGAACAAACTAAAAGTTAAGCATCATGTTTAGCTGGAAGTTAATAAAACAGTAGTGGCTTCTTTGAGTTTGGACCACAACTGCCATTCCAAGGCAATAGGCTTCTGTGGAGTCATTCACGCCACAAGAGAAGAGCCACATTAGGTTCTTAATTCATGGCCTTATGGATTGCTATTAGATTAGCCTAACGAGGTAGTTTTTTTCCAGACAAATCAGAGCAACTTGGTAATCTACTGCTGCTTTAAATAGCATCTTGGCAGTTGAGTTAAACATTTCTTGTTGTACTACAACATCTGTCTTTTAGCTATACACAGAAACTGTTACTACAATTAATGTAACCTCTTACAACTACTGTTACTAGCCAATATCTCGGTGCAGGTATTTTATTTGATGATGCGTACTTAGCATTTTATATATTATTTTTGCTTCTAGTTACTTAAAAAAAAAAAAGTAACATTCATTTGACAAGCCTTTTTTTGGTTGGTCATTCAGTACAACCAAGTTTAGTCTTTCAAACCAAAGCAAAGATTTTTCAAGCTTCTGGAATTCAACAGCAGGGCTGTTTTCTGTGGTAACAGCTTTGTGCAGGCTTCTCCAATTACATTCACTCTAAAATGAACCTTCAAACAAAAGACTAATTTGGAAAATTTTGCTCTATTTGATAATGTTTAAGATGTGCATGTAATTCAGTAGTTCCAGTTTCACTAAAGTCTTAATGGTATCAGATATAAATATGGAAGTATTCAATCCTGATTTCCTGATGTAGTATTTGTGTGTGTTTTGTGTGCTGGTTTTAGGTTCTTTTAACCACCTTTCTATATGGAACTGTACCTTGAAGTTCTTCTTTGCATGTTCTGAAAATACTTCTATAAAGCTTTCACAAAGATGGTGGTGACTCATTACCAAGATACCTCCTTCTATGACTTCTGAAAAAGACGGAGGGTTGGATTTTTGTGAAAAGTCAACCTCCAATTGAAGTATTATTTCAAACACATGTATCAAAAAGCCTCTATTCTGTTTCCACCCGCTACTAGGACATGTACAATGATGATCTAATACTTCCCAATTCACTAGTAATAAAAATCAGTGACACTGTTTGCTTAAAGGCAAAGAAGGTTTTATTTGAGTAATCTGTTATAAGATTTTAAAAACCAGCTCACATCAAAATCTATAGCAGTTGTAGAAATCTTACTCCTTATTTCATATTAAGAAATTCATTATTGTACATTTTGTGATCTTTACAAGGCAGCCATAAGAAATATAAACATTTGTCACCAGATAGAACCTTCTCACTGACAAACAATATTTAAAGTATGCACTTAATAAAACTACAGACTGAAAGAACACCTACAATTTCAAGTCTCCTTGTATGAATTCAGCTGTAAGTGGACTGCCCCTTTTCTCCCCCACAAATAGAAAAATAACTTATGCAGAAGGCTTGGGGTTCTGTGAGAGGACTGCCATTCTGGGCTGTACACCAGTCATCCAGGAACAACCTTACCTTTCAAACTTGCTATCTGTAAATTACATTTCAATGCTGCAATCTCTGGTATCACAGTAAACCTTCCTCTCTTTCTTTCTCCTCCTAAGTTCTGTACATCCTTACAAATGAACTGTCAGATTTGTTTCATATTCCCCAAACCCCCAAAATTCAATCCAGTTTCAAAGGTAGCTTAATGAGATAAATACAACTAGAGGGCAAACTGTAACAATCGGGCTTGAACTAAAATGAGAGAAAGAGAAATTGCCAATACCTGACTTCAATTCCAGAGTCCATGGCACATGATTCTAGCTGCTCCAGGCCATTTCTTATGTCTGTAAAATAAATCCCTTTTCATCCAGAAAATGTGCTATTACTTCCATTTTTTATGAGTAGGTCTGAATTTAGGATCATCTGTAGGAACTTATATTTAACTTGAGTGACTAAACATCATGGAAGTCTTAATTACCTTGACAAACCCACAATTTCTGATGAAGCTCTGAACACAGACCACGAGGAATCATTGCTCTTAGAGAAGCTGAGGCCAGAGACTCAAAAGTTTTGTGTCTATAGGAATTCTATCCTGTACCAGCTCCGGATGAGGAGGGAAAGTACCCCTTTCTCCCCCCCAAGCCTGACATGAACAAATGAATGCAGAGATCTCAAGTTCAGGTCCCACATGTCAATCTCGAAACAGAAGAATGATGAAATGAGTGTGCACAATCTCTTCTCTCCATTTTTAAGCCAATGAGCTTATCAAAAAGGTGCCCATGCTCCAGTCATCTAGTACTATTATGATGTGCTCATCTTTTTATGGCTTAGATGGCAAGAGGGTGAAAAAAACCTGGGGGAAATCTTATTTGTTCAGTAACAAATGTTGCATGTAAAAATTAAAAAACCTAAAAATACCTAGGTTTCAGGTATTATTAAAAACACTTATAAACAAAGTTTTTATAAATTTAAAACAGCAAACAATATAGAAAGCAGGAAAAAAATTCTTTTTTTCCCTTTCCAAATTTATTCCATGAAGTACGTGATGATACTACAGAGCTAAATATTGGGGACTTGCTTAAATACATACACTAGAAGTGTCCTGGATAAAGAAAGACTGCAATGTATAAACAGAACAACTTGTTCACTAATAATGGCAAACAAAGGCAATTTTGCAGAATGGTGGGTCTTCTGGATAAAGTGTCGTTGTCCTGTGTAGACTAATGTGTGTAATCCTTTTTCTCTAGTTTACTGATAGTTCCACTTCTATGTGAAAGTTTTAGCTGTTTAGAAGTGACTTCCCTAGGTATTAGAGGAACAGGTGAAGTAATCTGTAAAAATTAAGACTAGTTTCATGTAAACAAATCAAAATTACAGCTCCCATGAACCCCAGTGAACAAGAGTTTTCAATACTGTGTCATTTTTACAGCTAACATAATTTTATGCTGAATAGATATAAACCATGCCACAAAACTAAACAGGAATACTCTGATCAAGCAAGAATCTATTCCAAGAGCACTAGTGCATCCAAACAAACAAACAAACAAGTTATTCAAAATAAGCAGATTTGGACCAACATCACTATTCGGGTCTGTGGAATAGCCTGCATTCTATACAATGATATCTTTTTTCAAACTTACCTAACTCGACAACAAAATTGAATAAACAGCTATTGTTGGTGTGGTTTTTTTTTTGGTGTTGGGTTTTTTTGTTTGTTTGGTTTTTTTGTTTTTTGGTTGTTTTTTTTTTTTTTTTTAGTATATTGGTTACAAATTTGCTGTGAAAGCAGAACCAAAACTTTAGTGTCTTCCAGTAGCTACACACATACACACGGACAAAACCAAAACACCACAGTTGTGAAGGTGTGTTTTTACAATATCTCAGATAACTCTACCACTGCTATTAATCACCAATTTTTTACAGTAATTTAAAATTCATCCGTATCAACAAGACAACAAAGTAAATGCTTCCAACGGTGGCTTACTTTGCACTGACTTGTACTGCAGCCTTAGCACCCACTGAACTAACCGTTTTGTGTTGTACAATTTCATTTATGCTTCCTTCACTCAGCAGGTTAAAAGAATGTGCTTTTCTGTTACAGACTAGAGGCACTAAAAGTGCTGAAACAACTCATGAGTCTTTTATGTTCCCTGGGCACCCACCTTAGCTTCTGTCCATTTCCCTTCTGTGTGCGCTTTAACACTTTCATAGCCTACACAGTTTAAGTGCTGACCGCACAGAGACTGCAGCAGTGAGGAGCTGCAATCAGAGAATAGGACGGCTGTAGGCTCAAACTTATCCTCAGAAAATAGCCTGCTTAGGAGGACCGATCTTCCACGAAAACACAGGTAAAACTGAAATGCAATTGCAAGCTGAATGCCCATGAACCACTGCATGCCGTTTATTGTGGGCAAAGTGTGTAACCAAAATTCTGACCACAAAGGAATGTTCTAAGAGAAAACAGAATAATTACACTATAAAACTGGAGATGCATTAGGCAAACCCAAAAGACTACCCCAAGTATAGCTGGGGGAAAAAACCCAAAAAATCCCATGAAAAAACGAGTTGTTCAACATGCATGAGGTTTCCGGCAACTGCCACAGAATATCTGTTGAACTGCCAGCCTAGTTCTGAGATGCCTAAAATCACATTCATCTTGTTCATGCTCTCAGCTCCAACAGAAGTTGTTTTACTATTTTAGTGGCAACTGGCTGGCGCTTTCAAAACCAATGCACCTGGCATTTGATGTTTCAGAAGATCAGTTCCTAATTAACAGGAAGCCTTAACCTCCAAGCTAATGCCTGTATGTATCACTGTTTTGCCAAAGTGCTCAGCTGGAGCATGTGATCAGGAGATAAACCACTCTATCAGTGGGCAATAAGCAGTGCTGGAATTATGCAAATGCCACTGAAGTTCTCATATATTGTACGGAAACAAAGGGGAAATATTTTCAGCTTGATTTCAATACCGTGTGTAGAAACTTTGAAATCATTACCATTCTAAATCACACACACACACGTATTTGTTTTACTGCTATACACTCGTAATATTCTTAAAGGAAGCCAGCACACTGACGACTATAAAGGTGACCAGGTGACCCAGCCATTAATGAATATACACAAAATCAGCATTTACATGACACAGTACTCTGCAAAATGACATTATGTCTCCAAGAGTAAAAGACAGCCTTTCCTAGAGAAACCTAGGAGGTTTCTCTAACCTTGTGCTCAGACACTATTTCCTTCAGTAGAGTCATAGAATTACACCCAGATCTCTCTTTTGAAAAGAACTCAACCTTTCTACTACAACAGTCTCTTGGATGATAGAGGTAGATGGCTAAAGCAACAGTAGCTTTGAACTTCACAGCTGGAATAGTGATTTCTATCAGAAGACTTGTTATGAAACATTCAGTGCTTAGAAAGAACTTTGTTATCAGTCAATGTTGCTTTTAGGTCCCCTCAGCAAACTTAAAATTTGCCTATGGAGTTCCTCACTCACAAGCCTTGTATTACCCTGCCTGTTTAAAACTAAGAAGCGGGAGCCTGCTAACAGTGAAGTCACTGCAGGGAAATGGAGTCTGGTGTACCCATGCAACCTCCTCTTAGTGCAAGAGCACAGGAGAAGAAATGGACTCTGTGGTTAGAACTAATATACACAGTTGGGCCAAGACAGAGCACAGAATAATTCCTCCAATTTTTTGGGCTAAGGAACTGTGATACTACCGATAAAGCATTCGTAAAACTGAAGACTGCTTTCAATATAGTTTGCGAATTACACCTTTCCTTTAGCTTTTGTAGCTGCCTGACTTGGCAACAGCAAAAAACCCAGCCCCTTCTAATGTATTTACCTGCTCCCATTAAGTGTGAGCTTTCAAACTTCTTACATCTCCTAAATCTTTTTCATGTGTTCCCTTAAAGGACGCATTACACCAAAAAAATTACTGATGTGCCAGAGATATTTCAGGAGGTTTGAAATAGGTAACTGACAATCTTGCCAAGTAATGTCTGAAAATATAAATCAAGGATCTCCCTTTATAAGATATTTTGCTGCCTTTTAAGTCAAAAGCTGCATTCCTATGCCCTTCCAAAAGCACACTGAAACTTTAGGGCTAACAGGGAGTATAGACTTAGGTTTACTTCTGCAGTGTCTCAATAGTTTTCCATTGCATTTCTTACTTGTTTTACCGTCAACTAACAAAATCATTAACCAACTTGTTGAGACTGTTTCTGGTATACCAAAACTTGAAAAGGGGGTGGGGAAGCACAACAGCCTCTCCACTCCAATTCCCTGAAATTAAAAACTAACAAACAAACTTGAAAAAGAAATGTCCTGTTGACTTCAAGCTTTCTCAGTGTCAATAGTCTGGTTTTAACTTTTAGAAAAAGGGGTTTTTATGTGCACTTGTAACTTCATTGCAGGTTTTAAAACATGCATCAGTTCAGTCATGAAAGTTCTCTTGATGAATTTCAGTGGAAGCATCTGCATGAAGAATCTGCAAACTGCTACTATGTTCAACTAACTACAACACTTTAGAAATATTACTACTTATACTACTTAAGGAAAATGTCACGTATTTTACTTCTAGTAAGTCCATTGGGAGATCAGAGACAAATTTAAATCCATAGAAAAATGTCTGTTTGGCACGTCCATTCTTTGAAGCTCAAATGCTGTAATTCTGAATGCTATGGATTGTCTTAACACAGCGGTTGCTATAAAGCATGAGAAGGTAAACAATTTACCGATATACCTCATTACTTTTCTTCTCCTCCAGTGTAAAAATTCCCCTGAAGTTTGCAAATCCCTTAGTGAAAGGGTTCCCTTTAGCTTACCCTCTTAAGATCTGACTCGCAGACTGAGATGAGCAAAGCCATCTCCTTCCCAAAGTAGTCCATGCATTTTCTGCACAGTCACCAAATTCCACAAAACAACGTGATCTTCATACAGTTGCACATTACTTTGTTTACAGCAACACTAACTGGTTCAAACTGTGGCAGACACACTTACTTTTAACATGAGGTTTTAAAATTTGGTTCATAAGTGAAGTTCTCATTTATATGTCCAGCACCTCACACAAACATGAGTCCCCATGTTGGGGTCTGTTTACCAACACCACAAGCTGAAAGGAAATCTTGGGCTTAAGGCACCCAAAAAGCATCTTTTTATACAAACTCTGACCACCTGTTATTGTAGTTCCCATCTCTGTTTCCCTTGTAAGTGTGCCACTTTATTGAAAAGTGGCAACAGAAAGAACTATTTAAAGTGTAAACCTTCTCTATAACCTATGCGACCTACCATTTATACTTCGGATGCAGCTAATTAGCTCATACCGCAACCCTTCTTCTGAGCAAAATCAGCCTGCTTTAGCTTTTTCTCTTATTGCACATATTATATCTCTTGTAAAAAATAATCAAAGATATTTCCTGTTGCTTTGATGTTGTAACCACTTGCACTAGTTTTAGGTTGTTTTAAAATCTCCCAATACACATGACAAGAGGAGCAAAACTGCAAGTTCCCCAATTGGTGTAAGAAAGCAGATTCAGAACAGGGAAGACTCCAAGGTACAGGTTCCCATCTACATCTCTTAGTTTGGAGCTGCCTAAATATTATCTTTGAGGCATGCCTACAAGTTTAATGGGGTGCACCCAAGATCTACATTCCCAATCTTCCTAGGGAACAGATTCAAATTTGTGAATACCTCGAACCCAAGCAATGGAGGGCAAATGCCTGTCATGGTCCTTGTCTGATTCAGGCTGGCTCTGGGCACGCTCTGGCTTGGGGTTCAAGGAAGGTGGGTCAGGCTGCTGCACAGACATAGTCCTGCGGAGATGGTTCCTCTTGCGCAGAAACTCGGGTTGGGAGTGGAGGCCAAAGCTACCTTTTCTCAAGATCATCCGAGAGTTGTTCTTTTTGGGTCGTGAATGGAGACTAAACTCCAGCGAGGCCAAGTGGGCTGCATAACCTTCACTGAGGAACTGAAATAGGAAGGAAAGAAAGAGAGTGACAATTTACTGCTGCCTTAATCTCTGAGCTCTATGAGGAATTAAGTTTTGATCTTTGGCATCCCAGTTAGACACCTACAGAGTACTAATACTCTTCTCAATTTTTTTTCAGTGACCTGTTCAATTTTGTCATTCAGCAATATGCAATGCATGCACTTGTAGATACAGCCTGCAACCGCTCAGTTCTCTTTACCATCCACCTTGCCAGAAAATGCCTCATTTGTAACCAAAATTGTCCTTCTTTGAAACACTGTCGCTGCTCTGGGTGTGTGTGTTTGCACATGCATTCATGCGTTTCCTTGTCTTCCACAGAACTTCCTGATTGAGTAGCAAGAGTTACTTACTTGACACTGTGCCTGGTATTTCTTTGTGGGTCGTCCAACTATGTAGATCTGGGATGGTGACAGAGCCAAGACACTGTACACAGAAATATCCTTCATGGAACCATATGCAGCACAGATTTTGATGTGGCACTGAAACAAACATTACTTCCAAAGTGAACGCTCTCTTGAACACCCTGCAGCTACAAGGTTGGCACTTGATTTGCAGTGAAGCAGCACATGAGTTCACAACCTCATTCTGTAAACTACAGATACCTAAATCTGTCTGCTTGTATGCCAGCAAGAACTACAGCTATGCACACAGGAAAATCCAAGCAGTTAATTTATTTATTTATTATGATAGGAGGTCCCTTTGGATGTTTTATCAGCCTTCCTTGCTCTTTAAAAGGTGAGAAAAGAAATGAGGAATGGCAAAAAGACATTGTGATGACCAGTGAGATTCACTGTTCAGAAAGAAAGGAGATCTCTTACTTTACTGAATGACATTCACTGGAAAGAGGTTCTAAGACTATAAATAGGTTTCTAGTACCTCTTGCATGAGATTCCGGAGAAAAATGGTCTTTTGTCGCAGTGGGTCATGAACCAGTCCATCTGAGAAGAAGATCATCCCTTGTGGGAAGTTGTGTTGAGACAACCATGAAACCACACGCTGTTTTTGCATATCTGGACGGCCAGTGATATAGATAATCAGATATCCCAGGTCCTGCCAATGCCTGTCATAAATAGCAGGTAAATTATGTAGGTGCAGGAAGAGAAACAATACTCACAGGTCAGATCAGCTTCTTAGCCCAGTTAGAAGTCAGCTGTTACCTTCAACAAGTGAAGAGCAGCATGCCTAAATTTCTGCTCCTATCAAGCAATTAAGTAATACTGTCCACACCTTGAGGGAGACAGAGGAAAGCAAGAGAGACTCTTATACAAAATATTATCTAAAATATGAGAGCTATTTAAAAATGTATTTAGAGTAGACCTTGCTACACATCAAGCCCTGCTACCTTTGAAACTTTTAATGTGATTTCCTGCCATTTCAGCTCTAAGGAAGGGAAACCTTTGAAAATTGACATCCCTACATTCCCATGCAGGTTCCAAAATGAGAACTGCATTTCCCCATCCAGTGAGACATAACTGACTTGCAATAATGGATTAAAAGGCTTTTAGTTTGCCTCCAAAAAACATTCTTGAATTCACAGCACCAGATACTTCTGAAGTACAAGTATGTGCTTATGTGAAGTTAATGAAACACAAAATACTCATGGAATCATTATTAATTCACCGCACACACTTTAAGACCATATTCCCAAGAAGCAACTTTTAACCTTTAGGCAACTTAAACTACAGATTTCTAAGTAATCCACAGCATTCTAGGAAATCTGAAAATCAGGCAGACCTGCTGTCCAAGCAAATATAGAAATGTATCTGCAAAGAGAATTGCTGTTTATTTAGTAAAAAACCCCTTTTCCTTCCTACTGTGTTCAGTAGCCATAGAGTTAGCGTTCAAACCTCACTTACCTGACAACATCGACGGCTCCTGCTCGGACTTTGGGGTCACTTCCCATAATTGAAACACTTGCTGCAAATGAACCATCAATGCTGAACACAACACATTCCATTCCTCGGGGAAGCACCGTCAGATAACTTGCAGCACTGCTCTGGTCCCCTCTGGAGAGTGAAAGTAATAAAATTATTTAAAGAGCAAAATGTCAGAATGTATTTTCTGCAAGTTCTAGTTAATTCCTGAAATTAGTTCTGTGTGGACCTACAGCTTTTTAATAAAAATCACGGTCAAATAGGGCTTCTGATTCCAGTCCTACATGGGGCAATTAAAACTTACACTTTCAGAAAGCAGCTTTCCAAAGAGAAATTTGGAAGGTAACTTCAATAAGAAATCACACATGTACAAGCAGCTAACAGAATTAGGGGAAAAAAAACAAAACCAGCCTGAAGTACTTTAACTACTACTCAAACTTTCTCCATAAGCTAAACAGTTGCTATTATAAGCATGAGCTGTTCTTCTATCATTGCAAATTACAATGGGAACGCCAGTCCAGGAAAGTTAAAAAAAAAGCCCACCCCAAAACAACACAGTAATAAAGGGCTCTTCTCACGGAAAAGAATGTGAAATGCAATCTTTTCCTCACAATGTCTTTTTCCCAAGAGGTCTGGATGTCAAAAAATGGATAAATCACAAGGCAATCCAAAGCTTTTCCCATCCCACCAACTCATGTTCCCTAAAAAATGTAAACTGAAACCACACTTCCTTTCCTTTAGAAATACTATTGTATGATCTAGGAAGTTATATCTGGTGATGCAGACTCTTAAAATATGTGCTGATAGCTTAATGAGCAAAACCAGGACTGTTTCTTTTGTTCCTCTTTGGAACTTACTCCAGCAGTCTAAAGCTTCACTTCTGAATACAACCTAATTTGTGTTTCAGTAACTCTCTTTTCTTGAATTTCTACTACATCAAGGTAAAATATTTTCTCCTGCTCAATTAGCACTACATAAGATTGTAAACTAATTTTGGACTTTGTTATCTGGAGGGTTACAGCACATTCTGTTTCAGTTAAATTTGCCCCACTGATTTAATCTCCAAAGAGAGATTAAAGGATTCAAAGGAAGTTTTTACTCAGTTTTGAAGTTCCTTCCTGATCACAGCTTTAGTTTCAGCTTGGCACTATTACCTGACCACCATTTTGATGGGATACACACCAACTCTCAGTCTCTTCTGTTCAGGTATGTTGTACGATATCCGGCCACTGCTGTTGGATATCTCTGTGTCAAAGTACACCCACCTACCCGAAGATGGCTCTGTCATTATGAAGATATCCACCTGAAAAAAACAACAGTGATCTAGTGGGATAGTCAGCAGAACACCCCCTATGTACAGGGCCTGTCAAGACTAGATCATATTAGTATCTCAAACCACAGCTGATACTAAAAGCTTACAAGGAAGTTTTGCAGGAATTTCAAAACCGTAAAAACTTCACAGTTTTTACTCAATTAGCAAATGCTTCCTAACATACAACACAAGGGTTTATTGCCTTCATAATTTCAAGCACTCAGCTTAGCACTGCAGGTACCAAACATAGGCATAGACCTCAGAAATTTGGCAGAAGGCCTAAACTAGGAAGAAGATAATTTCAGCTTGCATGCATATATTACATT
>JAYRBT010000051.1:75118-105493 GCA_036023395.1 Myiotriccus ornatus
AATGTAATATATGCATGCAAGCTGAAATTATCTTCTTCCTAGTTTAGGCCTTCTGCCAAATTTCTGAGGTCTATGCCCATGTTTGACACCTGCAGTGCTGAGTACTTCACTCCCTACTAGTGTGGCATTCAGCAGTATTAGTTCCCAATGAGAGCAAGTGCAAAACACCTCAAACCACTGCAACCACCCCAAGGCAGAACAGGGTCGCTTTGTGGATGGAACTAAATGCTCATGACTTATTGGGAATTGAGATTTGTAGAGGATAGCAAGCCTCTTCCAAGGATAATCAGCACATAGAGAGTAGAAGAATGATCTGTACACAGATCAAATGATACGTGCTTTAGACAATAAGAACTGAGTCTACACAGTGAGAGGACCACAGAAGACAGTGCTAGAGGGTAACCAGAAGAACTGTTAAGGAAACGTTAAGGGACCAACAGAATATTAGGCAGATGAGACTTAAAAGGCATTTGGCAAGGAAATAAAAAAAATGGAATGAAGATCTTTTATACAAAGAATGAAGATGTTTTATACAAAGTCTTTTTAGTGTAAAAATAAATAAATATTCAGAAAGTAAAACACAACAAAATGCATCTGTCTGCAAACATAACAGGCAAACCTCTAGATACAGTTTTCTTCCCTTATGTTTTAAAAACTGATTCTAACCAGACAAATAAATAAAAACATCTGAATTTTATTTGTCATATTTTCAGGTAGCTTTCTACCTTTCAGTAAAGAAGGCACCTGATTTCTCAACTAACTTCCAGCTGTCTGCATGGTAGGTTTCAATTTGTCCGTTTTCCTCTCAACTGTGCCATAATTATCACTTTAAAATGGGATTCTTCTATCATATGTACCTCTAAAGACTAAGTATGCTTCAAGTAGACTCTGCTCACCTCAGAATGTGTTTGAAATGCCGGTCAGTTGAGCTGCTCTCAAAGCATGCTCCCTGCAGGATACCAGAGGACGGATGGAAGTGAGAGCTAATTTGAAGAAAATAGTTTTAAATACTAGTAATTAACATGAAATTTTCCTGTCAAAGTGTCTGGAGGGTATCAGAACTGAGACTGGGGAAAGAAGGGCTACTGGTTAGAAAAAAAAAAGGGAGTCCTGAATTGTTGCCTCTTCTCACTGTTGCAATGGATTTTTCTCCCTCTGATAAATGAATGTACCATTTCCTATGAAGGTGCTGTGCTATCCCAAGCTCATACCATGCAAAGAGACAAGTCACGTAGTGAATACTGAAAAGTGAAGTAAGCTTTTACTTTAACAGAAAAATTTTAAAAATCCAGATGTATTAGAAATAAAACAAAAAATCCTCTATGCATCTGATCACTAGGCTCTGTTACCAGAGAGGATTAATGGCTCACAAGCAACACACCAACACACTTGGGGGCCAAATTCATAATGAAGCCACATGTGAACAGGTAATGCTTAACCAAGCACAGATGTTGTTTTTGGTATCGTTTTCAAGGACTGATCCTTGATGAAGTTGAGCTTCATGTTGTATGACATGGAATATATGATTAACAGCAGAGCAAAAGACAGAATTCTGCAAATGGGTGAGCAGTGACACCCCTGGAACAACCCTCATCATCTCAGTGCCTACCGACATCATTATTCCCACCTTTTAAAGGAAGAAATGTACCTCACTCCCTAGTATTTAACTAGGCTCCTTTAGTTACCTCCTTTTTGTGTGAGTCTCTGTTTATGAAGGTCATTACCCATCCTGAATTCTAACCCCAGGAAGAGCTTACCATCCAGGCCAGGCAGAACAGTGCTCCTCATGGCCAGCACCAAACCAAGTGGTGACCCAAAGAGGAAGAAATCAGACACCTCAAATTCAAATCGGCCCAGGTTTACTTCTGAGAGACTGGACTCCACAGGAGGAAGGTCTGCATCATCTTTCAACACACTTGAGTGGATGCTGAGCAAAGAAAATGTACTGTATCAACAATAATGAAGAGGGCATTCCCAAAACAGGCTACTTAGAAAGTTCTAGCACCTGTATTTAGATCCAAGCAATACACTTTGAAACTGCAGACTGATATTGCACCATAGCAGCCACTTACCATGATTTTCAGTGTGGCTATTCAGTAAATTTACTATTTGCAACACGCAAGAGTTTTCTACAGTTCTTATATAGAATACTTACTGGTAGGCTATGCAAGGACTATGAAGATTTAAGTTTACCTCCCCTCTCTTTTAGCAGTACAGATGTATGTAAGTTTATTCTGACTCTTCTGCTACATATTTTAACCTACTCCGTGTATTAGGACAATGGTATTAGAAGGTTACAGTCAAAGTATGTTACTTGGGTGCATAAAACGCATTGTTCCAATCTGTTCCCTGACCTATGACCTAGAATTTCACACTTTTCAACTATTTGTTACAGGTTAAAATCAGTGATGCTTACAGACAGCTTTTAAAATTATTTAAACACTTCCATTTACTTTGTATGCCATACATGCATGAGGTAACTACAGACCACTTATCTCTCACTGACAGAGAAAAGACTCTGCCGTCATTTAGTTCTGCTGGAAATGGAATACCTACATTCAGAAGCAGAAAAGTATCTGAACACCTGCTGTCCAGCCATGTGACAGAGCAGAATATGCCTCCAGAGCACTGAGAGCCCGACTGAGAGACACTGCTCATGCTGACTTCAATCAGAACTGTAAGTGAAGTGCTCGGGAGTTATATGCACCCTACACACTGTATCTGTGGCCAAGCATAGATCAGAATCCAGAAATTCTGAACACTGATCTCAAATCAGGCCAAACCTTCTTTCAGTCTGAGAACCTAGTGACATTCTCAATTTATAACCCAATATTATCAACTGTAACCCTGGGGACCAAACTTAGGCCTTCATTTAATGCAGAAGTGAAGAAAGCCAAGAACTAAATCCATTAGCATGGCAGTTTGTAGTTACCTCTCTATGCCACAAGCACTCGGACAAAGAGCACAAACTGAGACACTGAAACACAATTGCAATGTGTAAGGCAACAACATTCTTTTAAAAGAATGACCTCTGTAATGATCATCTGAAAAAAATTAAAGAGTGATCTCTGTAACCTCATCACTGATATGCCTCTGCAGTAAATGAGATCATGGGGAAAAAGGTCTCAGTGATCTTGAGCAAGTTCCACAGACAGGAAAGCCAAGGCTTGGAGCCTCTTTTTATGTACAAGGTGGGTCAGAGGATGACACGGTTTCATTTCATTTGTTTTTTTCACCCTCTTTACCTTACCAAGGAATTTTTTTCTGCTGTCTTTAGCCTATGTTTGTCCAACTGTTCCTCAACAACTTAGCAACAGCCTGAAGTTTGAGTCCAAAATGGGAATGGAAGGTAACACTTCTATCTGCTTGTTTAAGTACAGCTCATGTAAAGTTTTCAGTTTAAAATCACAGACATACAGGAAATGAAAGGCTTGGAAGAAAACTGTTATCTTTGTCCTCCCATTATCCTATTATTCTTCAAGTCTAAAGTGCTTTATTATAAGTCAACATTGTGCTTTAAATGTAACACAGTACTTCTATACAAGAACCTAAAAGTGACTTCATGTTTTCAGCCACAGACAAATGAAAAACCACCATTGTGCCTCAGAGGGAAAACACTTTACAACACAAGAATACCCAGAAAACACACTGGTTTGAAAATAAAAGCAGAGTAATCAATAAAAACAAAGGAAAGGGCATTCAGTCAAAGCAAGAATATAAAACTACATTAAACTGCTACTAAAAAAACTGACAGACTTGAAATAAAGCACAGTAGGAAGTCTGCACTATACTCAACTCTAGCAGGACTGAAACTCAACACACAGTAAGACTTCTCCTTCTGCATCACTCACAGTGAAATAAAGGAAATAAGATGATGGATAGAGGAAGCAAAAGCCCAAATAAGAGATAAAAAACCCAAACAGCTTAGAACAGGCAGAAACAACGAGACAAAGGAAATGCTTATGTTCCCATCAAATCTCTATTTCAGAGGTTTCTTAAGATTATGGAGAGCTAATTAAGTTAACTCTCCTTTCCTAACCTCCTCCTCATTTAAGCCACATGTTTATGCAGGGCTTTTTTGTTGTTGTTTTAAAGCTGATCTGAATAGCTAATAGACCAAGGGGAGCACCTAAAGCAATTATCTCACCCTTTACAGAAGAATAAAAATCCTGGGATCTTTACACAAAAAGAGGTAACAGAAATTTACACTTATAAAGTATTCATCCATCTTGATTTGAGTGAGCTGCACGTTAGAAGTAGAACTTTGTCAATTAATTTTTGCATATTCAATACTTTTAGAACTGAATAAAGATTAAATAAAAAACACTCCACATGTGAGTAAGTTCAAACCACATCCACTAAATCCATGGGGTTTTCTGAGGGGCAGACAACAACTTCAAGCAAACATCCAGAAACACACCACAAACAGCAACAATGACTCTGTGCTCTGGTGCTGACAGGCTCCATTCAATGGCAAGGCTGTTTCTTTTACTCAGTCATTGAACACCAGTTACCTAGACAGGAGAGCATGATGCTGGGCTATAGCATCACAGTCATAGGTGGAGGAGTCACTTTGTTTCTGAGGCAATGGCTGCCTTGGCTCCTCATCTTCCATGATTCCCGAGATGTCAATATTGCTTTTGCTCCGGTGTTTGCTGTCACCCAGACTGGAGTCCTCTGTTAAGAGGGTATTATCCTTCGGAAAATGAACAGAGCAAAAGGAAGATTTAGACAAGACACCAAAATATGACAGAGCTTATATGAAATGGCTGCATTTATACATTTGACTTCACTTTATTCAAGAAAGGGTTGAAAGGGTTAGATTTCCTCTTTGCAGTAGAAGGAAAGAGATGAAGACTAAATTTCACTGTAAGATGCATAGCCTAAAAGCTGGAAGGAAAATCAGAAATTTGAGGGGGGTCACAAGGGGCAGAAAGGAGGAGTAACACAAAAGCTTTATCCTTCATGACCTTATCATTCTTAATATCATAAGGTAATCAGAAGGGGTCTTAACTAAGTGCACAAAATGCCCACTACAACATTAATGCTCTTGTTCATCACGTTCCATGGATGTGGGACCTGATTTTTAAGAATGCTAGCTTCTGCAGGATGCAAAAGGAGACCAGTGGCATCATATCTTCAAAGTTATTAATTTCTTTATTGTTCATTTCCTCCAGCACTTCTGCAGATTGCACCAGCATCCTCCCTGATATATCCCTATTACTTCCAGACTTTTATTCCAGCATCCATTTCAGCAGCCCATGCAAATAATGCTTTTCAAAACAAATGCCACTAGACTGACCCTCCCCCATCCATACACAAGATCTCCCTGCACAAGGCATAGCAAGATCTGGTTCTTTACAACAGCTGTGCATACAGCCTGGGGAACGAGAGGCTGGAGAGCAGCCCTGTGGGAAGGGACCTGGGGGTCCTGGTCAATGGCAAGTGCCCTGGCAGACAAGAGGGCCAACTGTGTTCTGGGGGGCATCAGGTCCAGCATCGCTGGCTGGGCCAGGGAGGGGACTGTCCTGCTCTGCTCTGACCTGGGGCAGCCTCACCTGCAATTTTGGGGCAGTTTTGATCACCACAATATAAAAAAGATATTGAGCCATTAGAGAGTATTCGAAGGAGGGCAATGAAGATGGTGAAGGGCCTTGAGGGGAATCCAAGGACTAGCTGAGGTCACTTGGTCTGGAGAAGAGGGGACTAGAGGGAGACCTCATTGCAGTCTACAACTTTCTTACGAGAGAAAGTAGAGGGGCAGGCACAGATAAATTCAATGAGGGAAGAATAAGTAGTTTTAGAAGGACAAGGGACTAGATCTCTGTGAGATGAACCTAGAGAACATCACTGGAAAATTGGCTAGGCATTGTACAAGAAAGCAGGACTCAAAGTTGTTTGTTTCCTTCTTGCATACATCTCTCTCCCAAAACTCATTTACATTTTCTCTACTAGTGGTCCCTGCTCCTGCCTTCCTGGACACAGCATTACGCACTATACCATGGAAGTGTCACTGGAACACTTCACAATCCATAACCTCAAATACCCCAAATCAAAATACATTATCATGCTCAGTACTTTTAAGCAACTTGCAAAAAGTATAAACTCCAATTAGACAAAATAGAGGAGAAAGCGCACAAAGCTTGCAGATGAAGGCTGGGGCATAACAGATCAAGTGGCTTGACCAAAGACATGCAGACAGACTATGGAAAACATGCTAATTGAATCTGTTTCTCTGAAGCTGCAGAAAGAACAAGTTCATAGGACATATAAGCTATGAGGTGAACCTTTCCACACAGTTCCACCTATAGTCTTCAACAGCCAAGAGGATCTTCTGCCTTCTGTAATAAGTGAATAATTAGTCTTATTCCCAAAAGCCATGTTATTAATGGTGAGTAATTCTCCTTCCTGCAAAAATTTAGACAATGTCTCTTTGCTCAAGAGTACTTACATCACATACAACTCTCAACTGAACCAAACATGTCGGTGTCATTGAGCCCATTTTTGAGGAGATGAAACAGATTTTACACAGGGTCACAAAGCCAAAGAACAGAGCACGGACACCATACAGTGTCAGCTCTAATTCACCACACCCACTCTCCATATGTACTTGAGCCTGAAGTACGTAAGATCGACTGAACTTTAGTTTTCTTTCATAAGTGTCAAACACAATAATTAAATTTATGTACTAGCATGACATTAAAAACCTGTGCTTTTGCTATCATAAAATCTTTCCTGGATCACAGGTAGAATTACTCCTCCCTTCTCTGCAAATGCAGCACTTGTATAGACACTCAGTTGTTCATTCACAGATCCTCAGGTGACTTGCATTCCTTACGAAGAAAGAGGCATTCTTTCACCAGTCACTAAAACTTATTTGTAACACATCTTAATGCTAGACTACCAGACACTAGCATAAGGAATTCCACATCATATGTGGAAAAATAAAAAATTTAAAAAAAAATATTTTGACAAAAAATAGGAGCCTAACAGGGATTACTGAGACAGGAAATGTTTGCATCTACAGTTAGGGATACCATAAAGCGCACTTGGTAACCCTATTTTATGGGTTTACAGATAAAGCCTTCACTACTGATTTCTGATACCATAAAACTGAAGCTGACAACACCAAATTTTTGATACATGAACAAAATCCCATTCTATCATGGTAATTTACCAAATCCTTAATTTTTCAGTCTTATATGGAATTGATTTCCTCTAGGGTATGAATCTATAGGGTTTCAGCTGCGTGGATTTTTTCTCTTCACCTGGATGCTGCCGATGCTTCCTCTCCTGCTACTGTTCCGACTCTCATCAGCTGTATTAGAATTATAGCAGATGGCATCAAAGCCCAAAATTCCTCCAATGCAGTCACCTATGAGACACACCTGAGAAAACAGAAAGATTTTTTGGGGACATGTAGCAAGTGTTTTAAAAGAAACAAAAAGCATCACAGCACTGCAGAGGAGTTCCTGTCTTACTTCGCATCTCGTTACTGGTTTTTACACCCTTGGTTCCTCTTGCAGCTAAACACGTGTAGCCACTTTCTTCCACTTCCTTTTATCTCCAGAAATATGCCCTATGCCTATCTGTCTCAGGGACTATTCTGACCAGCGGGAGTTCTCCCAGATAAATTAGAACTCTTCCAGCTACTTGCAGTCAGATACCAGCTCGAAAAGTTTGTATCACCAGACGACTGGTGGCACAAAGATTTCCATTCACTTAACATTTCCTTGAGAGTCATAGAGGGAACAGGACCTCAACAGATTGGTAGTCTCCTCTCAGGACAAGGGAACAGAACTTCAAAATGAGGTATTAAGCAGAGAGATTCACTCTTGATTCCCATTTAATATAAACATAGAAGCTACCTTCAAAGTATGACCTGGCAATTAAAAAAGCATAGAGTACTAAAATAGGGAATTCAATAGTTGGAATAATTTTATGGCACACTAGAACCTTCCCCACAAGCCAATTCCACTGAACACCTCCCCAGCCCATAGGAGATGATTCTTGCTCCCTGTCCCCCTGGCCGTGTCTGAGCATGAGCAATAGCTTGATACCAGGCTCCAGCAATGCCTCTCTCTCCAATTCTCAAACTAGCCATCATCTAGTCTATTATTCCCAACTCCTTTTAGTTTCCTTAACTCATTTCTAACCTTAATGCAGCTTGGCTACAACACAAAACTATAAGTTTCGGGTATAGGATGTTGTGCACGCTTTCTTCCAAATGAAAACGTTAGGAAAAGCAAGTTCTTCGAGATGCAGGTAGGGAAAAAGCTCAAACTTATCTCAGTGCATCTCAATGTGGCACTCTTCCTGAACTGAGTACATTTCTTGTACCCAATTAAAATTATAAAAAACATTTTAAAAAATAAAATATCAAAATACATTAAAGTAATATCTATCCTAAGACATTTCTGATTCTAAAGTTGTATGCAATTGAACAGCATGCCAATTCACTCTCTGATTTTAAAATTCCTACGCTGCACAATGAAGTCCACAAAGAACTGAAAATTGTATGATACAAGTAACCTTAATAAAATTAATAACACATTTTGTAGGGAATTGGTAATAACTTCCTCAATTTACCAAGGCATTTCTAATCCTTATTATTATTGACATTAAGGTAATGGAGTTAACTTTTTCCAGATACTGAGTAAAATCAAAAAGGAAATCTCTGATCTAATGAGCTTGCAACATAAATGGACAGAAGAGACCAAAATATGAAACGAAAGACACACACAGGGTGGGTGTCAGGATGTATGATATATATTTGATAAGTACAGGACTTATGTGGAGGCAGAGCTGAAATTTCTATCTAAGGAGAAAAGCAAAGCACTGTAACTAGACGGCACAGAGAAGTCACTTCTGTTTTAACAGCGCTAGTAATTGTTGATGGTGAAAATTCTGTGGAGTATTCAGAGATTCAGCACATTCTTTCACACAAAGTAATATATCTGATTCATAAAACACACCAAGGAGACTTCTTTGTAGCTTTGTCAAAGAAAAATCCCATAACACTAAATTTCTATTGAGAAAATTGTTTTCATATTATTCTGTAACTGCTATACTTCTTCTTTACAAAATTACACTTTTTGTAATGTTTTATCACTGCAGTTGGGCTGTTTTTATGCATTAAGCAAGAACAGTTTACTATGCATAGTAAAACTGGCTTCAACCCAAATTTTAGCCTAAAAATACTGACGTCACAGCATCATCTTATTACTGCTACGGAAAAGCATTTGTTTTTGTAATAAGACACATGGTTTCCTTCAAAGGTTACACTGTACTCTATATACTAAATCTATTTTCTTTATTTTTCCTGAAGTGTGAAGGTCACTGTACTTAAAGTAAGTGCACGTTTCTGGCTATGTAGATGGCCCCATTGCAAAATAATGTCAGTAATTTACACAGAATATCAATATCATATTCCTATGTGAAGCAGGAACAGCAACTGACATGTCAGAAGAAACCTGTGGGTGACTTCAGAGGTCAGTGGGTCACAACAGAAAAAGGACATGACTTTCCCCACTGTTATACAGGAAATTTGCAATGCTGCTGGCAACTGAGTATTTGTCTTCTATGTTTTTTTACAGTGAATTTTTTATTACTACTGTGATGGAGGCAAAAAAGAAGTAACAATAGTTAAATGTTGGACTTCTTATGATCTTAAAGGTCCCCCAGTTTTTCCATCAGCTTTAGCAGATGTGTAAAGATCTCATTAACACCGATTATCATCTGTCTTGGGCTGCCATGCTTGTTCACTGCTCAGCATACCTCACTTACCGCACTGTAGCGATACTTAGTAAGTGCTTAGGGGTCAAAATGCTTGTGGAAAAAGGTATATAATCTTCTACCAGCTGAGTAAGTCAACATTAGATAGTGCACAGGATTCCAGAAGTGTCTTTCTCGTGCTGGGCACTGAGAAGGTATTTTGAATAGATGATCCTGTGCTAACATTCATTCACCATATTTGCAGCATTATCTCACACACATAACTCAAAACCCTTAATAAAATGGCTTAAAAAGAAACAGCCTTGCTCTGAAGGAATTTTAATTTGATGTAAGAAAAAACAGTCCTACCTGTCCATTAAAGCCAGCCCCATCTGTAGATTTGAGAAACTCATTGTAAACTTGATTGGCTCTGCTGATCACCATGGCAACAGCATCTTGGTACTGAGGGGATGAAACAGCCAGCAAAGGCAAGGCAGCCAGTGGGATGTGGTCTTCACTGCTGCTGAGACAGCTCTCATCATAGCTGTAGGGATTTAGGCTAGAGAAAGACAGGTTATTATCGGGAAAACTGCAAGAGCCAGCACAGAGCATGAGAGAATGGTAATTAACAGAAACGGGTTGGGCTACTGCAATTCACAGTGAGACAACAAAGGAAGGATCATTTTCTCACAGAATTCAATTGCTTAAAAAAAAATCAAGGAGTTACTGCTTTAGCTGAATGAGATTACACTAGAAGGCATTTCTGTAGTTAAACTACTTGATACTATGGTGCCACATACAAGTAGACATAATTTAGAATGGCAATGACATGATTACATTTCAGCCTTTTCCCCCCCCCTTGTAACAACTTACTACATCATAGAGAAGGATCCAACCATCACAATGAAATACTGTTTCCTTAGAACGCAACTGCAACAGCAGTATTGTTCAAAAGGATATGAAGACATTTTTCCCAGTGACCCATCTTTTCAAAAAGATGAAAGAAAGATGCACATATTCTCAAAACACAGCAAACATCCGCACAGTAACACTTGGCAAACAGGTGGTGACCCCATCGAAAATACAAGCTCAAATTTGAAGAACAGCACCTTTACTTTAACTTGGATATGCATCCTGCAAGTTTCTCAGTAAATCTGCCGATTAAGTCTTGACTGATTTTTGCTGATGAGTGGGGAAGAGAACTCAGAGAGCTAAAGATGAAAGGCACATCAGTGTGTGCCAGATTCTCCTACAGTAAGTTGACTGCCTTTTGGAGATTAAAGGAAAGTCGGAAGTATTTTGGATAATTTAGTACATCTGAAGTTCATCCAAAGCCACAGGTAGGCAACTTGAACAGTATTTTGTATTCACTTTCTTTGGGAACTTCGTGGGCTAGCACAAAGTATTTAAAAGCAAGCTGCCTGAAATGTAGTCTGTGTCTTTGCTAAAACTCACATCCTTGAGACTATTACGAGGGTAATGGAGGAAGAATAGAAGATTTGCCGGTGCGTGTTATGTCCCAAGTCTCACTGGTCTTTTCCACACTTGCCTCTGGCTGAAGCACTCCAGTGATTTCGTATTTTTCATCCAAAGTAGTATAACAGTTTCTATGTCCTTGAGCTCAGCTGGTCTGCCAAGCTCTATCAATTAACACAGCTTCATTTTACCAGCTGATTAGATCATCCAAATGCACAGCAGATATACAGTTATGAATACTAACTCTCAGAAATCTTCAAAACCCACAAAAAAAGTTTCATTTACTAATAAAATTGGCAGATAATACCTCAGAAAGGGAAATGGACAAACA
Organism: Myiotriccus ornatus; assembly: GCA_036023395.1. Lineage (NCBI taxonomy): Eukaryota > Metazoa > Chordata > Aves > Passeriformes > Tyrannidae > Myiotriccus > Myiotriccus ornatus. The sequence goes on from JAYRBT010000051.1 coordinate 86,640, forward strand.
CATGAGGAAAAAAAGCTTATTAAATGAACGTTTGAAATGGCACAAAATACCTGCATATGTTTTCATACTAAAAATAAAATGCAAACAATATTCAAAAGAGAATCACACAAACCAGAGCTGACGGAAAAGTAAAAAAAGCCGGCAACGTATTGTTTTTTTTCCCCGTAGCTAAAGCAATATAGATCAAATTGAAATAGAGACAATTCGTCACCACTAACTGGCTTAGAAATGACAGTGTGGTTTCTTTATTTCCAATGTATTTTATTGTAAATGTTTAGCCACAGAGACCTCCATTGTTATAGCAGACAAACAGAAAGGGAAGAAACATCCAGACCACTGAAAGAGTGTATGGAAGAGATGAAGTTGTTTGTCGGAGTGGACATGCTCCTGGAAAAGCTGGCAGCCCACGGCTTGGACAGGGGCACTCTATGATGGGTTAAGAACTAGGTGGAGGGCCAGGCCCAGAGAGTGGTGGTGAATGGTGCTGCATCCACTTGGCAGCCACTCACTACTGGTGTCCCCCAGGGATCAGTGTTGGGACTCGAACACAACTCCTATGAGGAGAGGCTGAGGGAGCTGGACTTGTTGAGCCTGGAGAAGAGAAGGCTCAGGGGAGACCTCATCACTCTCTACAGCTACCTGAAAGGAGGCTGGAGCCAGGTGGGGGTCGGTCTCTTCTCCCAGGCAACTACCAGTAAGACAAGCAAGCACGGTCTTAAGCTCTGCCAGGGGAGGTTTAGGTTGAATATTAGGAAGAAATTCTTTACAGAGAGGGTAATCAGGCATTGGAACCCATCCCTGGAGGTATTTAAGAAGAGACTGGATGTGGCACTTAGTGCCGTAGCCTAGTAATGACGGTGGTAGTGGATCAAGGGGTGGTCTTCATGATCTCAGAGGTCTTTTCCAACCCGGCTGATTCTATGATTCTATGCTGAGTATTAGTGCTGAAGCTGAGACAAACAGGTAAAATATCAGTGCTGACACTCGAAAGAGCACAATTCTTGTTATCTTGAAAATCACCAGCTTGGAAACATGACGCACAAAGGCTGGAGTCGAAATCACTGAGTGTAAGAGCCTGACAGAGAAAGTCACCAGTGTTAGAACCCAACACCTCAATGATGAAAGGCAGCAAATGACTCGGCTACAAGACAGACCTGGCCTTCCATAGTGGGTAAGAGAATACATGGCTCCCAGGGAAGAAGAGACTGACGGCATCTCTAGCAGGGATAACTCAGACTGCACCATGGAGAGGGGGTGAGAGGAGCAAGCAGAGGGGGAAATCACCCATATAGTAACATCTGTATGGATAACTATCGCACAACATTTTTTTTCCAATTATGCTTTGGTTATCTGCATTCTGTGCTGACAGTCCTGCAGACTTGCTATTGCTGTTTCTGAATGCTGATAAAACATTTCATGAACTGTATTTTCAGTATTAAAAAAAAAAAAAAAAAAAAGACAGAAGAGCATAAAACATGTTGTGTTTTGGCCTTTTTTTCCTTCTCTCTCCTTCCCACTCCCTCTAAATTTGCAATGATTATACTCCAGTTTGGCTAATACTATAATTTAGAAGCTCTACTCTGAGGTGTGAAACAATGTACGCTCATCAAATCATATACTATAAAAAGCATAACAGTTGATCCACTCTGGGATATTTTTCTCCCTGAAAAGGGAAGAAATGTCTTGAAAGTCATCTATCTGGAACAAGAATGTGCCTTAGTTTTAACCCTTTTTTGTTCTTAGCCACAAAGATAGAGCCAAGTGTGACAGCAGATCAGTTACGCATTTTAAATTTATACAGGTTACATAAAGAATGTGTTTTTGATTTATATGAGAGACAGAGGAATCTGAAATGATGAGAGTAGATGAGAAAAGACCAGTTTAAACGATCTGAAACATTTACTACATGGACTGATTTTGCCCTGAAAGATCCCTTTCCTTTAAGCCAGTATTTGCAAGGCAGAGAGAACTGCATAGGTACATTCACATAAAAAATTCCAGTGGAATCCCTCTGAACCTAGTCACTCTGCACACAAGGCACAGCATAATTCAAAACCTATGCCAAGGTAAAAACCAGGCTGTACTACCTTGGCACACACTCATAGTGCATCTCCAGAAAACAGAGGCCACATTCAAAACAAAAAAGAAATCTTGTACTGCTGCTTAGTCAGTCACCTGGCTCACCCTCAATGAAACACTACAGTAACTAAAACTACCCTTCCTCCACCACAGTTTGCTAAAGGGAATGTTTACAACAACTTTATGTTCCACAACTGCATTCTGGAGTTTTGGCTATGAAAGCTGCTAGCATGAAGCTGCAGAAATGTGAGAGCAGAGAATTGTCTCTCTTTCTGTCAGCCCCAAATAGGTACGACAAGCAGCTCCACACAAGAACATACCACTGCAATATCAACGTTATGCCAGTGCCCAGATGATTCTATAGGAAATTCAAACATCCAGGATGGTGTTTTTCATTCTGTTTGGACACTGTGTGCTGCAATAAGAGGAAATAAAGAAACAGAGGTAGAAAGTCAAAGCTGTGTTCATTTGGGCTGCCAGCACACACTCTTCTTTCTGCTCTACCACCTCTTCCTCCAGATAGCTGAGAGCTGCAGGCACTGCACTATGGCATAACAAAGGGACACTGAGTTCTCTGAGTGCATGTAACTCTCAAGGGCTACAGAGGAAAACAGCTTGTTAAACAAGGGCCAAATGGGCAAGGGTGATCTTCCAAACACTCTTCCATGTTTCACCTCCTCTTGTATCATTCCTCCTGCTTTACAGGGCAGCACCTCGGACACGCACACACTTCTTTCCTGGTTGTTTTCGTGTATTCCCCCTTGATGCCAAGAGTCAGGCACAACTTCAACCAGTTTGGTCTGCACCCTGACACCTCTTCCTCCTGTAGGCCTGTGACAGCTTTAAGTCCAGCTAGTATTTCAGAACTTTCATGTATTCTCCATCTCTCCTGTCTGACATCTGGACAGCAGGTGTCACCATTCCTGGATCTTATGGCCCAAAACATAGTTGTAGACCTCCTCAACTCTTCTGCAGGGTTTTCTGCTCTACATGAGCTTCAAATGTAACCCTAGGCACTATACTGCAACAGAAAAGACTGTAAAAGCAGTCTTTTGGACTGGGTTTTCTCTGGGAAGCCCCAGACAAAACAAAGGGAATTTTCTTTTTGCTTAGAAAAAAAGAAATCAGGAAAATGTTTGTTTCCTCCTCTCACCAGAGTTCACCAGTTAATTCTACTTTGCACTTGTAGAAGAGCTGAAGCAGTCCCAAGAGCATGTGTTTCTTTCTTCCTTCTCTATCATGCCATTGAAAGTACTTAAGTCAAGGAAAATATCTCTAAGGAAAGAAATGTTACCTGAAAACATTCTCTCATTCAATGAGTGAATTCCAAGACCCAAAAAGCATGTAGGAAGAGCAGCTACTGAAGCGGATACATCCAATAATAAAAGTGTTTTAAAACAAATTTATCCACTTAGAAAAGGATGAAAAATTGTTCCAAGTCTTGCAATCAGCAAAAAGTTTAAGAAGGATTTGCAACACTTCATTATGAAAAAGATGGGTCACAGAAAGCCATTCAAAACCACAATGAAAAGCCAAACATCAGGAAACGCAAATCAACTTACTTGGAAACAAGAGAGAAAGCTGCTGAACAGATTGCTGGGCAGGGAACAAGTCTCATTAAGATATGGCCCAAAGAGGCAGGGAAATGGGCTCGGGTAACCTTCTCAAACACAGAACTGAAGGTGTTGATGTCTGCCAGCTTGCTGCTGTGGTCACCACCTGCAGTGTCTAAGATGTTCCCTCCATGTAGGATCAAAATTAACACATGAGTTTTGCAGTTCTGGTGTTGAACTCCTTCCTGTGAGAAAAACAGGAAATAAAAAGGGAGGGAGCATTTTTATGGACATTGTTGGTATATCTGGGGTCAACATGACCAGTGTTTTTTTTTTCTCCCACACCCACTGTGATCGTTTTGTATATTTGCCTTCACTGGAAGGGCGGGGGGGGGTGGTGTGCATGTGTGTGCATGCCCCACCGTCCATTTAATTCAAGTATGTCTGACCCACGTAGAGCCCATTGCTTTGACAGAAAACCTCTGCAGCACAGATGTAGGTTTCAGATCAACAAATATTAAAACAGCTTTGTGTACATCAAAAGCTACTTTAAATACTCTGGGACTGGAGAAGAATTTCAACCTCTGCAGGCAGTCTAAGCAATCATCTGTCTAGGTATCCCGAACGATTGCTTCATTTACTGGCAAGGTTCTCATTCAAATCATCAAAGGTTCTAAAAAGCCAAATTTCTCTGTCAATGAAAAAATCCAGGAAAAGCAGATGATACAGCTATCTCCAGCCTCTTGAGACTGGCAGTTTCTTATTAAAATGAAAGATGGGGGTAATTTACCCAGACACTCACTGAAAAAGTAAAAAGTTTACCATTGCTGATATCCATAAAACTCACAAATAAATTTACAAATATGTGAATATGCACAGACAATAATCAGTTACATAGAATAAACAAGATATTTTCTACTTAAGACTGGAAAAGCATTTTGAATGTCTCACAACTCCACCTTTTTTTTCCTCTTTATCCCTTGAGAGTTATGTGCATTCAAAGAACTGAGTAATATATTAAAAGATTAGACTTTCTGTTTTTAAATCTTGACTGCCATTTTCTTTTCACTTTGGATCACACAATTCCTGACGACTTCCAGTTCCTGACCAAACACAAACACAGAACTCAAACAACAGTAATATTTCTTGTACTTGTCTAAGGACTGTTAATTGCTAGATTGGGTGATTCCCTGAGAATCAGGTAATGTTCTGGACACTTTATTCTTAAATTCTGGAATTAAGAGAAATTGGTAACTTTAGCACTTGTATAATGGTGACAGAGAAATGGCTGAAAATGAGAGAATTTTAAGTTATTCCATAAAGTCACTATCTCTGTTCAGCCCACGAACTTTAGTATTCAGTAGAAGTATTCACTGTGAAGGCATTTTGCTCACCTGACTTATATCTGCTTAAATACAGGATCATATGAGCTTTTGTAGGGTTCCACTTTTCCTTGCACTCATTTACAATTTCCTTCTCCATATGGTTCCATTCCAATTATTCAGAAGAGAAATTTAGTTCCCTTTAAAAGCTAAGAGTAGTTCCTTCCACAGCCTGCTTGTAAATAAGCAGCACTGCTGATGGGTTGGTGGAACTGAAAGCTTCGAAACAGGTCTCTCAGCTGGAGTTAACTAGTATCTTTCACAGGAAGACTCAAATGGAATGCAATTAATTTGCCTCTCAGCAGTAGCTCAGTCATGACTGAGACAAGGGGCTCAAGGGCTAATCAACTGGACATCTGAAGTCAATCAATGACTGTCATAATTTTCAGTAGGAGTGGAATTCTTCAAAAATGTAAAAGCATACATTTCCATTACCTGTCCTCTGTGCGGACAGAGGACCTTAATCAGTTTGTTGGAAGGACCACAACTTGTTTAGATTTTTTCCTGCTTCTGAAAAAAGGCAATTGTGTTATTATCAATTTCATGAGTGCTGCTGAATCTGCTTAAAAAACCCTGCATTTCCACTCAAGTACTAAGCAGATATAACAATTTCTCTTCAGAGAACTAGGTCATATTTCCACCTAAGTTAAGTATTTCCAATGTCTTACAAAGGTTGTGATGATTTTCAGTGATTGCATGTGCACCTACCAAATAAGGGAAAGACACACTAACCCATCCAACGAGTTTATAATTCCATAATACGAGAGTATTTCCACATGTCTAATCTCTAGAAATCACAGCTTGTTTTAGGAAATAATCTTACCTCATTGTCCTCGCGTATTTCAACACTACCTTGTGCAGGGAACCTTTGTTTTCTTAAAGGGGCTCTATATAATCCACCTAAAAGGAAAAGAGGCATATTGGTCATATAAAAATTTGTCTACCACATCTTTTATAGACAACTATGTGTAAGGCACATTTCTAGTTTCAAGACAGAAAGTTCCATTCATAGGAAATCCTGTGGACAAACAGAACAATGCACAATATTAGAGGCTCTTCTATTCTTAACAGCAACATTTAGAAGAGGATTCAGGTCCTTATACCGAGGTGTGCAGTACCAGTGCAGCTGCTGTTGATCTGTGCCTTTCTGAAATAGCAGCAGAAGAGGTCACCTGAGGTTCTGCTCATCCCAAACAGCTATCTTAGGTACTCCGGTATGTCTTAAATAGCACTAAACACCTATATACAGGCAAGTGAATTGAGCCTTTCAAGTTCTGCAAAGACCTTCAGGATGCAGTTCTTCCACAAACCTCTGTGACTACCTAGGGAACTCCATTAAGTAACTGCAGTGCTCCATTACCATGATGCAAAATAGGAGTAACAGCCCATAGAGCAAAAGACAATTTCTCCTCAAAAAGTCCCGTAACCTCAAAATAGGAAGTGATATTGCAGAGAAACACATTCCTTTGCTAATACCATTTCACAAGATCACGCATGCAACATCCTCAATTATAAACACAACAATGAAAATGAAACAACAATGAAAGTCTCTGCATCAACTTCAGAGCATGACCAAACAGACCCAAAGGCCCACTTATCTGCTCTTTGGGCAGACAGGCTGGGAAGCAGCCTGCTCTAAGCAGTGGAATGTTCCTGATATCAGCTTTAAGACCATGAGATTTTTCCACTGTCTTGCCTCAGGAAACAAAACTTAGGAAGCTTTTCTTTGCAAAGAGTGTGGTCAAACACTGGAAAAGGCTTCCTAGAGAGGTGTCAATGTTCCAAGCCTGTCAGTGTTTAAGAGGCATTCAGACAATAATCTTAATAATATGCTTTTACTTTGGGTCAGCCATAAAGTGGTTAGGCAGCTGGACTACAGGATCAATGTAGGTTCCTTCCAACTGAAAATTTTCTATTCTATTCTATTCTATAACTTCTATAACTGGCCATGAAAAGGCTTGCCCTCTGAACTTCTCTGTGCTTAAGGACAGAAAAGTTGATACAGCACTATTCACTTTTTCTGTTTTGCACTGTGCTTTTTCAGTCATTTAAGAGAATTACTACAGGCTCTTTCTGGTCTCCTCATAATGCAGTATTTTTTTCTACTGTTGCATGTTACCTGGGAAACAGCTGTAAGATGAAATTTGATTAGCAAATGTTGCGGTGGTCAGTTCCTTGGGGAGGGCAAATGTGCTTCACTCTTCTGTCAACAGTGATGGAATTCCATACAAGATGCTAATTCTATCCCTGTAACAACTCCTACTCCCTCTCCTGTGGGGAAGAGGAAGGCTTTGAAACCATCCTGAATCATGACAGCAGAAATTTGTCATTTAAAATGTCAGCTGACTGCAGTGTTGCAGACTTAAAATTCTACTCATCTCACAAAGATTAGCTAGCTGTTCCTAGAGAAACTGTAAGGCCTTTCTCCCTCTATGACAGATACAAGTTTTAGGAGTTAAAGAGAGAGGAGTGTACTAAATAATAATACAAAGTAGGTAACAGACAGCTTTTGGGATCTAGACACCTTTTCCTCTGTTTCTTCCAGCATGCCAGAAGAAAATAAATACACCACATAAAATGCTATAGACAACTCAGTTTACTTTTCCTTGGCATTTGGAGTTCACACCCTCTTTGTGGTTCCACTCCATTTGTTTACAGGTAGTCTGCCAGACCCTAAGACAGCGTTCACCAAGGACATTGCTTAAGCAGGGTCTGGTCAGGTTATTCTAAAAGCACTGAATTAAGTCCAAAGCAAATTTTGAACACTACTCTTCTGCATTAGGAGCAGGTTCTACCAATATCATTCCTTAGAGCCACTGGAAATTTATTTAGCCTCTGTGTCTACATTTCTCCATATTTAAAACTGAGGTAATTATTCTTGCCTTTCTGACAGGCAAGGATTTAATGTATTAGGTATTCAATACCTGTATAAAATAAAAGGGTACCATAACAAAAACCAAAATACCGTAAAGCAAACCTAACAGAGACAAGACACACCCATAAACCCTGAGCTTCCACCAAATGCAATTGCTTTCTGGAACTCTCTGCAATTTAATGCTGACCTCATTATTAAAAAGCTATGACTACATTATGAAATCTGTAAGTTCCATTTTTTGGGAGATCATCAGTTGATGCCATTTAAAACATCAGGCTGCATTATAAAAACCAGCAGGAACTACTGAGCATTTTTTTTTCAGGACTATGTATCAGCTCATCGAGAACCACACTACGTAGTCAAATAGCTCTTTGCAACAAGTGGTATCAAAACAAATTAACATGCAATAGGTGAGTAAAAACAAAGTGACACTTGCCTATTGCTTATCAGATGCTGAACTATAAGGATGACAGCATACAGTCCTAAATTAAATGCAACCCCCATACAGAAATTGCTTTTCAGTCTAGGAGTCAACAGCCAACAGTCAACAGGAACAGTGTCTGTCATCTAAGCCAACTAATTTATGACAAGGGAAGAGATTTATCAAGCATTTCCGCCAACAGAAACATACACTGCTACCGCAGACACCACCAAGCCAGTGTATCTGGCAGGGATTGTTTTAGACTCAAATTCCCACTGGAATTGCTACATAAATATATATTTATACACACGAATACATATATTCACCAGCGACTTAGGCAACAAGCAAGCTGTGTGTCTACAGCCTTGCCTGAAGTAACTCATTGCCCAAACAGTCTCCTCATGATCATCAGATCTCAAGATCAGCACGAGAGGAGAGCCAGCTGAAAGAAAAAGCTTGGACAGTGATTCAAGACTCCAAGGCAGCCAAGAAAGGTATCAGTTCAATACACAACCAAAAAGTAAGTCCTCTGAATCTAGGACGAGAATAGAATTCATATGATCATTCCCAAACTTCTGAGATCATGGGGTACAGTTCAAATGCATACTAAGAATCAAGCCAGGTCCTCTTCCCCTCCTCCCCCCCCCCCCCGACCATTTCAAATATCCCTAATACTTTGTCATATTAATTAGGGAAAAATTAAAGTTTAAAAAAAAGAACTTGGTTTAGCTACAAAGCATAAGGTGCTAACAGTCCCAAAAGAAAACTGCTATTCCCATGATTGCGCTCCCATGAGAAATGATGCTGTTTCCTGCCATCTGCTGTGCTATTACTAGTCATTCATAATGATAAATCCGTCATAAGAAATATGTTCACATGAAGGCTGTGACATATGCCTTCTATTAACAAATGATAAAGAATACTTAATACACTGCAGATGCAGTTTTGCAAACTGCACTGTTTAGCGGAAAATAATGGCACATGTCACCAAGCTCTATCCTGCTCTGGAAGCCACAACATGAGATGGTGCCCACGTTAACTTCCATGATTTCTTCACTGAATAACTCGCGCACATATGCTACCAGATCTTGTACATGACTACTACAGAGCACTGGAGAAGAAACACACAGGGTGAGCCAAGGATCTTAACTCCCAGTGCTCCCCAGCTCCACTTATCAGACCAAGCCAGATGGGAAAAATATGATTTCCAAAAGGGAAGGGGTTGGCACAGAGTGACAGCATGTGCTTGTAAACACAGCTGCAGGAATAAAGAACAGACATTTCACTGTGAACTCCAGGAAGGCAATGGACAATTGTTCCCAGAGAGAACTGTGATGAACATTAACACCACGCATTCCTTTAAGTCAATTCCTGTTCTTTAGCAAGCAATGAAAAAGCACAGAGATCAACAGCAGAGCCACATGTAAATATATTCCCTGAAGCTGGGCACCGCCAGCAAAGGAACCCCAGCAACACCAGGCGTGGCACTACTTTTTACTCCTATAGCACTCAGAAATTTTAACAGCAACACTTCTTGCACCTCCTTTAAGCAGAGATAGGAGAAAGAAGTCCAGAGAACAAAGCACTGAAGCTCCTACACCCCATATCCAGCCATGTTGTACTGTCCTGTATGAGCTATTGTGTACAGCAGCAGCTTCACCCTCCAGTGCTCTACCTCTGCCACTCCAGCCAACATTAAAAGGTACTAATGTGCTACATAGCGTCACAGGCACTTTTCTTGGTACATTTTCATAATCCACATTGAAAATAATGTAATTTAAAATAAAACTTAAAAGAATCCTAGTCCCTCCACATGCATTTCTCTTCTCAAGGTAACAGATCACTTGGTTAACAAGTCTATTATATTACTATCTCTAGTTACAGAACAGCCTCAGTACAAAGAAAAATGAGAACACCTTCAACTCACGTTGTTTTTCCTGCAGAAAGCCAGATGAGCAAAATGCAGGCTCTTCACCTGCAAAAGGAAGAAACCACAATGTAAACTAAAATCACTTTACATGAACATCAAGCTCTTTACTTTTTCTACTGTGTTGCAGTAAATATTTTGCAACTGACCACTATGGTGATTTCCAAAACCCCCATTGGCTTCAGTGGGAATAGTTCAGCATATGACACATTTGACAACTGCTGTAATCAGTTCAAAGTGGTTAGCCCTGAAGCTAGATTTTATCTTTCATATTCAATCTATTTGATAACCTGCAGCATTAGCCACTGAATCTCTAAATAACTAAGAACTGGCATAACTTACCTAGCAATACAAACCAGATTCCTATTCCAAATATTTAATTAGCAGCTTTTTAAAGAATGTTTCCGTCCTTCCATTCCCTCCCACAGTCCACCCGTCCGAAGAAAGTTGCAAGTACAAAGGGATTTTCTCAGATCTAAATACAAAAACCTAATAGACACAAGAATATGGGAATAAAGACCCTTTCTGTAGATAAAGTCCTCCTACAGCACTCCAGCCATTTCTACCATGGAGGGTAAACACCTTTGCCATCATTCCACCACAAGAGAAACCAAAGCCAAAAGGCATCATATCAGCCTACATCTATCATCAAAGCTGGGATGGGAACACAAGTCTCTCCATCCCTTCTCTGGATTCCTTCTTCAGAGGCCCAGCAACATTTTTTCTGGAGCCTACCTACCCCTTGAGTATATGCGCAGACACAGCATCAGCTGCTGGGGCACAGCTGACTCAACAACAGAGACGATGTTCTGTTACATCGTTTGGCAACATAGAACAGACTGGCAAATGACAAGCACCAGGGAAGCTGGTGGCACCCCACGATACGTGAATAAAACAGTGCAGGTGCTGCCATCGTCTGCCCGCTGATTTTCTTGTGTTCAAATGAAAGCTTCTGCTCAGTGCCTTAAGAAGACTATTGTTTCTCATCTCATGAATTAAAAATGCTGTTACACTAAATGCAACTAGGGTTAACATATAAAACCCAACAATAATGTTTTACTCCTCTGATGGATGCAGCAGTACAGAATAAGAACTCTGAAACTAATCTATTTTTCTTCAGATGCCCCAGCTATCACAATTGACTTGGTTTCTAAGAGAGTAAAAAGAAACGATGTCAGGCTTTTAATACGCAGCAAAGAAATCTGCTTTAGTTCATTCTTTGTGCAAGCGGTACTTGCAGTACACTGCTGTACTTCGTTTTTGAAGAATGAAAATTATTTGAGTTAGCTACTTTCCAAATTTCACATACAATCTCTTTCCTTTTCAGTTCGCCACCAGGACAATTCACAGACTCTTGTTCTGACAAAGAGGTTGGGTCACAACTGTTACCTGCTTTCAACTTACTAGGGAAGAAATTCAGGGAGACAGTCATTGCTGAGGCAAAGCAGCCATCAATCACTGCCTTGGGATGAATGTGTGGAACTCTCAGGAATGTAAGAGCTAAAAGGAAAAACCAGGCCTCTATGTCAAGAGCACAGACCAGCCTTCTGAAGTGCTTGTATACGCAATTCCACCAATTACAACATGGAAAACAATGCGTTTCATGAAGAAAACTCCTTCCCATGGCAGCTTTGAATGGCTGTGCAGATAGAAACTCTTCTTCTCAAAAGAACAGACAGCAGGTGAAGACACTTCCACTACAGAACTAAAATTCATTCTTATTTGGTAGATTTATGAAACTGTGCCATTTTTAAAAGCCTTACTAACAAATTTCAACTTTGAAATAAGTTTTTATCATGTAGATTTAAGCCTTTCAGTATGTCTTACTGTGCCTGTTCCACATTTTTCATCTCACAATAGATTTAACAGATTCTGAAAAAAAAGCCACTTCTCTGCCCTGGAATTGAAATATGATCTGCAATTCCTCTATTTGCATGCTACTTAAAAAAACCCCAGCAAGCAGTTTTTTGGGCAGTGTTGAAACCAGAACAGAAGTCACCTTACTTCCCCACAAAGGATTGGTAACACCAGTACAAACAAACATATCTATTCACCAGAGAAAGCAACTGCAGGTAAAAATAAGATTCACAAAGTTACCTTTAGTGTCATGCTATGGTACACCGCCATTACACATACATGTAGATTTGCAGACCTGTAGCCATTTCACATTCATGTAGCTGTGCTCCTGAGATGTCAGAGGGCATTTCGTACAAGTCTTGTCTCTCATTTTGCTCTTGCCTGAGATTACATTGATAATGTGATCACACTGATAATGGGATCAGTGTCAGAGGCCAGCACAGCAGAACAGTTGTGTACCTCCACACCAGGGAGGTATCCGGAGTATCGTTCTTTTCTTTCTTCCCCCACACATTCAATCTTACAGTATTGGCTACAAGAGTGCCAACAGGCTTTACGGCACATGGTTTTCCATCTTCTAATCATCTGAATTCACGTAGCAACACAACCATGCTACTGGGACAAACAACGTTCATGCTCCACTTTAGAAAATGGCTTTCACCTCGCAAGAATACTGTGAAAATTAACTTCTGAATAGAAAAATCTGTTTTGGTAATTTTTTTTTTTTTTAAATGCCATGGCAAATTTAACACTGGTGTGAACACAGTTATGTCAAACTTGGGAAAACAAAAGGAGAGGAAAGGCGGTAATATACCTACAGATGGTATGACCCTCTGGATGAGAATGGCAGCCAGGGAAACTCTACGCCCAAAGAAACTGATGCAAGAACACATGCTGATTTCAGCATTGGACCAGATCTTAATGCAGACTGAAAAAGGAAAAGGGAGGGACTGCAAGGAAAGCAATGCTCTCTGCAGCAGGACTCAGCTCTCAGCTAAAAAATATCTTAAGCAGCTAGTTTAAGCTTCCTCCACTTTGCATATAACGTCTGAACTGTATTCTAGAACAAACAGCATCAGAAAATTTAATTATGGCAGTTGCACAACCTGCCCTACTATAAACTGCTAGCAGAGATGATTTAGAGAAATCCAATCTACTGCTTCTCTCTAAAACCTGCTGCTAGAAGTAAAAGCTGTTCTCTGTATGAGCCATCTGATGTGTTTTGGATTCCTGATGACTACTGCAGTTTTCATCCTTCCCTTCCACTATTCACTAAGCCAAATATTCTGTTTGCCATTCCTCACATTAATAAGCAGCAGATGCTATTGCAATAAACTTAACAGCAGCATAAACACTACAGTTAGTGATGTAAAAACACCCTTTAATTAATTAAATGAGTCCAGGACAGCATGACAAGGAGAGGTGAATCACATGCTGCTGGGGGGAAGGAAGAGAGCAGTTTGTTTACACAGAACATTCACAGTGGACAAAATTAGGCAAGGCAGCCCTCAGAGGAGAGAGAGAGAGAGAGAGAGAGAAGGAGAACCACTAGTAGGAGGTAAAACTCACTGTTAGCAATCATGAGGGTGTAGAGGTTTTTGTGTTATACTGAGTGCTTTAATCGTTGATAAATGTTGGAGAACCTCTGAGATGCATGGCCAGTGTACCAAAGTGGACTGAATCAGTGAGGCAGTCAAAAATGAGACCAGATGAAGAACTCAAAGACACCTCAGTCTGCACCTGTCTTGCACAGAAACACTGGTTTCCTGCGGAAGTTTAATGGATCCAACTCAACGTTGCTCATAATTTCAGATACTGTGGGTTAGTATCCACATTACAACTGACAAGAATCTCAACAAAAAGTCTGAACCGTGCAATGCAAAAAATTAACCATTCTCATTTAAGTGGAGAATGATAATTCACAGCCAAACTGGCTTATCTGAAATATTTTCTCTGTATTCCTTCGATCTATTAAAAAAATTTATTTTTTTTAACATTACAGTTACAAAATTCAACAAAACAAGACTTGCATAGAATTATACTGAATTATTTTATATATAGGAAATAATCAAGTAAGAAAGAAATATACCTATCTGACATTACTGTAAAGGGAGATTATGCAGATATACAAATTATACTAGGAAGGATTACAAGGGAAAAAAACCCCAATCTTTCCTGAAAAAAATTACCTTAGCAGCTGCATTCCTGCCATACTCTGCAGTTACCTCAGGGTTGATTGCTAGCACCTTAGCAGTTTTCCTTGCCATAAGTGCAGGCAACCATTGCACAGGGAGCTGCAGGCTCTGCTTTATTCCTAACCAAGCACCTTATGTACATCTTTAAACACTGTACAACCTTCATTGTTTACTTAAACTAAGATTAACTTTATTTCACAAGAGACAATAGATGGTTTGCAGACTACAAAGTCCTTCTCTGTCCACAAAAACATCAACCTGAAGAGTGATGTAGCTAAACTTTCCTCTTACACTTAGGATTTGTACCTGTTTTGCAACAACCCAGTTGAATGCCTAATGAAGACAGATCTCTTGAAGTTGATTAATTACTTCTCTCTCACAGCAATGTTTCTCATAATACATGACTGGACAGACTCTTAATTTGATGGAAAGATAAAGCAATATGTTACATAGCCAACTTAAAAACTGTTTATGCCCTAAAAATAATAAAATAGCAATTACTTTCTCATTTCTTTTGTTCACCTTCCACTACAGGGTGAGATGAAAGTAAATCCTTGTAGAAGCTGTCAGTGTATCCTACCATTCTGACTGGTATTGTCTTACCTTGTGCATTACTTCAGCCTAACCAGAGGTTCAAGAGACCTGGGACAAGCACAAAGGCATTTTCATGCCTGCTTAATGCTCTTGAACACCCAATACAATTTCTGGGAGCTTACTGCACTCTGAAAAGCTGGTCCTTGTGCACACTCCACTCAAAACCAAACCAAACTTTCTCAAAACAGAAGGAGAATCACTGTCACCGAGTTAAGTCTTTATAGCAGCCATCTGCACACAAGACAATAGAAAACGTGAATTCCAAGTAGATCAACAAAAGCTATTGTGCATCCTAAGGCTTTGGAAGTGCAATGTCAGCACCAAAGGGTGCCCAGTGTACAGTGTGGAAGCAGACAGTGGCTGACCAACCCTTCTATGAAGTAACTAAAAGCTACTAGGATAGACCCTGCTCTCCATTTTACTGCTGTAAGTCCAGTTTATTCAGTAGGGTAACTCTTTACAGTAGCCTTTGCCAAGGATCAAAACGTACTGGTGTCAAAAAGTGCTGCAAGTACAGGATGTCTGCTGCACCTTTCCTGGAAGCATAAAAATGCTGTAGTAATGGTTGTTTCAAATTTGTGTGAAATACATTAGTATAACTGTATGGCGCTCTTAGTTATAGAACAGTAGAATCATGGATCGGGTTGGTTTGGAAGGGACCTTGAAGATCATCGAGTTCCAACCCCCTGCCATGTAGTCATATGGTTTAATTTTAGGTAGTCCTGTGAGGAGCAGGGAGTTGGACTTGATCCTTATGGGTCCCTTCCAACTTGAGATATTCTATAATTTCATAAATTAGCTTACTCCACATATGTATATTAAACTTTATCTTAATCTTGACCAAAAATGTTATTCTACTCTTCCAGTACTGTTCAATGCCTTATGGATATCATGAGAGGAGAACAGACAGAGCAGTTGAGGAAATCAAGAGGAAATTGCCCCTGACACCTCTTAAAAACAGGCTGCTTCACATATAAACCAGCCTTTTTTTCCCCCTTAACAATATGGGAAAGATGAGATCCAAAAGACATGATATCAGGCAGTAAAAAAAATCATCACTCAGCTATGCACTTGCTGTACTTAAAAATCTCAGGAAATATTTTTTTAAAGGGGAGTTACAAAGAATAGCTGGAATGGTGGGGAGTCATAGTGCATGCCACAAATTCAACAGCGTTTTATGGTCTACTGTGCAACACAAAATTTTTCATTAAAAAAAAAGAAAAAAAAAAGAGTAGAAATTGAATAGCTCAGTCCTAGGAGGTACAGAAAGAGCAGGAACTGCAGATTTCCACACAAAGACTCAACACAACTTGCCCAACAGTAGCACCTCCCAGCTCCAAACCACTATTTTGTAATGAGGTGGATATGAAGAATAAAAGTTTAATCTAAATCAACAACTCAAATGAGTCCCAGAAAGAAAGTAATATTAGTGTTAGCACTATTTTCCACACAGACAATCAATTGATTAAAAAATGAAAAGATCTGTGTAACCTAGTCTTGTGCAATGGGACCAAGAAAGGCCTTTCACTCACCTCATATGAAAATTTCCAGTTGTGAAAGCTGATCATGTCCATCTATTTTGCTGGTTACCAGTAAAGCAATCCATCAGTCTGTATGTGTGGCATATGAAGCACAGGAAAAGTGAATTTCACATACATTTTACAGTCAGTTATGTTTTAAACAACTAAAAATTAAATTGCATTTTGTCAATTGCTTACCTAAGAATTCATCCTCATTTGAAATTTAATTCAATTAGCTGAACTCGCACAGTAAAATAGTAGCATATTGCTGAAAAAATTACTAATGGCTCTTAAAATTTAATTAGTGTGTATTACATCAACAGTCATCATTTGTGGCAAGGTGTATTACAGAAATTACATTGTTATTTGTTTGCTTGCTTGTTTACATTATTTTCTACAAAACTACCACATACCTCCTCCTTTTCTTTAACAAATTAAGTTTCAAAACAAAGAAACAGTCAAGATTCACTGGGGAGTTGCCTGTTTCACTTTTTTTGTGTGTGCATGTGTGGTTTTCATAATGTTTATATTTTGGAAAAGGCAAGCCATGCCAGCAGGGAAGACAACCAGCCCGGCTGATCAGAGTGCTTTGGCTTGACCTTAGGGCAAAAAGCAGAGCACATCACTTGTGGAAGAAGGGGCAAGCAACTTGGGAGCACTACAAGGCTGTTGTGAGGTTATGCAGAGAGAAAATTGGAAGGGCCAAAGCCCAACTAAAACTTAGTTTGGCTACTCCTATGAAGGACAACACAAAATGCTTTCTACAAATACAACAGCAACAAAAGGAGGGCCAAGGAGAATCTCCACCCTTTACAGTG
The DNA here is from genome assembly GCA_036023395.1 of Myiotriccus ornatus. Taxonomy (NCBI): domain Eukaryota; kingdom Metazoa; phylum Chordata; class Aves; order Passeriformes; family Tyrannidae; genus Myiotriccus; species Myiotriccus ornatus. The sequence continues at coordinate 103,861 of JAYRBT010000051.1, forward strand.
ACAAAGCAAGAAGAAAAGGCAGAGAAACAACCCTGAAGGCCCAAATGTCAGTGAAGAAGGAGTGGGAGGACATGCTCCAGGTGGCACAGCTGAGACTCCCTGGAAGCCTATGCAAGACAGACCATAGTGAGGCAGCTGTGTCCCTGCAGCCCATGGGGGTCTACAGTGGAGCAGAGATCCATCTGCAGCCCGTGAAGGAGCCCCACACCAGAGCAGGCTCCTGGTAGGACCTGGGTCCCATGGAGAGGAGCCAGGCCCTCTGGCAGGACTTGGAACCCTGTGGGGAACTCTTGCTGGAACAGTTTTTGATGCGGGAGGGACCCACATTGGAAAGGTTTATGAAGGATTGTACCCCATGGAAGGGACCTGAGGCTGGAGCAGGGGAAGAGCACAGGGAAAAAGGGGCAGCAGAGAAAAAACGTTAAAACCTGACTGCAACCCCTGCTCCCCATCCTTTTGCATCGCTCAGAGAAGGGGAGGAGGTACAAGAGTTGGAAATGAAGTTGAGCCTGGGAAGAAGAGAAAAGTCAATGGAAAGTGGTTTTAGTTTTGTTTTACTTCTCACTACCCTACTCTGTTACAATTAATTGGCAATAAATTAACTTAATTTCCCCAAGTTGAGTCTCTTTTGCCTGTGACTGTAATTGGTAAGTAACCTCCATGCCCTTACCTCAACCTGTTAAGCTTTTCACTGTATTTTCTCCCCTGTGCTGCTGAGAAAAGGGAGTGACAGAGTAGCTTACTGGAACCAAAAATAGAGTTGTCTTTAAGATACAAATGTACGTTGCATAGCAAAGGGTGGAATGATGAATCAGGATAGACCAGCAAATTTGTAAATATCCCAGATGAATTTATAGTGGTTATTTCAGAATCCAGGACCTGAAACCAAATCCCCTTCAACCAGCTGAGGGCAATGGAGGTTGCTACCACCCATCCCTTTGGCAGAGTTTTCAGCTCTCACAGTGGACCAACTGGCCCTGTAGAAGCTAGTACACCACTCAGTCTTGGAAGCTCTTGTTTGAATACTCTGGATAATAGCCTGCTTGATTTTTCTACTCAGCAGGCCAGTGGGCATGTAGTGGTGGGACAAGAGGGGATAGCTTTAAACTGAAAGAGAGTAGGTTTAGTTTGGACATTAGGAAGAAATTCTTCCCTGTGAGGGTGGTGAGGCCCTGGTACAGGTTGCCCAGAGAAGCTGTGGCTGCTATCCCTGGAAGTGTTCAAGGCCAGGTTAGATGGGGCTTGGAGCAACCTGGGATAGTGGAAGATGTCCCTGCCCATGGCAGAGGTTGGAACTAGATGGGCTTTAAGGTCCCTTACAACCCTAATCATTCCATGATTAAGTACACCTTCTGGTGAAAGACAGAAATTACGTGCTCCTGAGAACCACAAGTTGAGCAAGAATACACAGTCAAAAATATCAGAAATTGCATACACCAATTTTCAGATATTATCTAATTCTGTCACAAAGATGCATATTTCTTTTCCTTAGAAGAAATAACAACCAAACAAAACCACACCAATTACCTATTTTCCCTCAACTACCCCACAAATTCATAATGGCCAGTCTTCGCGAACGAAGAACCGGGGAAGGTCTTTACACCTTCCAGCCTGCGCATTGGATTTTTTAGGT
>JAYRBT010000051.1:105593-200394 GCA_036023395.1 Myiotriccus ornatus
GTGGGCTCAGTTCCGCGCACACTGTAACTCACCTAAAAAATCCAATGCGCAGGCTGGAAGGTGTAAAGACCTTTCCCCGGTTCTTCGTTCGCGAAGACTGGCCATTACTTATTACCCCACAAATTCATATTACTGCAAAAATCTTGCTACTGTGATTTTAATACTTAATCTAAAACAAACCATTCCAGCCTTCCTACTCACACATACATCTATTTTTCTGAAGATCATCTTTACATCTCTCTAAATTTCTAACAGAAGCTTTCATAGGAAAAAGCTCTTCACAGACAAGAAAGATGCAGAAGTACTTTCTATTTACTGCCAGACAAACTTTCATTCAGGACTTCTCCATCGCTAAAGACAAAACCTCTCTTTCTACACGTGTCAAGGACAGTAAGCAAACCCATGACATATACAATCCATTCCTATCACACTACTGAGTAATTAAAACTAGTGTGTTGGGGCAAATAGACGAAGGAGGTTGATAAAGATTGCATTAAGATCTCAAGCTTGGCATTTGCTAAATTCTGAAATCCTAGCTTTGCAAACTTAACAACTGTAATGAAATTATATTCAGTAACTCTAAAGAAAGATAGCTTGTCCCAACATTTCTGCTAAAATGGCCAAGAATTGGAGCTGTCCAGCAATAGCTTTTGGTTCACTGAAGACAGGCAGAAAACCAGGCAGCCACAGACCAGAAACTCAGCACAATAAAAACCTTAAAGCTTGTGTATTTTATTATCAGGTAGAAAGAAAAAGAGGTCCAGAGTTGCAATGTAACTTGCACAAATATATGCAAAGCAGCTTTGTCTATGGCACAATTCAGAAAACGCCAGCTGCTTTTGTCAGGAGTACAGAAACAAACCAGCACCACCTTCAACCTGACAAACACTAAAAATATATATTTAAAGTAAGGATATGATCTCAAGATAGCTGGAGGATACGCAAAGCACTGAAACCCAGCAGGCTGAATTTGTTCCCATTGCTCAGTACATGCAATTTTCCTTAATGTAATGGACAGATATGTAATGTAATGCACCAGGAGTGAATTTAAATGCATGGCTATGATGTATAAAAAATTTTTTTTCTACAACAAAGAAGGCATCTGTATCAACATAATTTACGCAGCTGTACAAATTTTTAATTTGGCTTGACTGCTCTTTGTTATTTGCTGAAGTGAAAACTCAATAAGTTTACATTCTGCTGCCAGTTTTCTCCCAAAGACTTATTTCTCCCTCTGATAAGAAAGGTTGCGCTGGACAAGTGCCCTCAGTTATACTTACTTAGAATCAATGATCGCACTAAATTACATACTTGTAAATTTATAAAGTTCCTGAGGATCTTCTCTGTCTCACATTGTAACAGTAGCAATACTTAAATAAAAAGCATCCAGTGGGTATTTGGCTCTGCCCAGAGCCATCATACATCTTCTCATACATCTTCACTTGTTGAAAGAGGCCATAATAATGTGTTTTATTAATCAACTTATCAAACCATGAAAAAGAACCAGTGCTCTGCTCTCTGCACAGGCACGTAGCAAAATCACTGGCCCTAGAAACTGGCTGAATTGTACCAAAGCTCTCTGCAACCAACACAAATGAACTCATCATTCTCTGAGAGCCCCAAGTAAATCCAGATGAGGAGGGAGTTTCCCTGAATCTGCAAACCATACCCTCATATCGTTCCACTGAACAAGTGAAATACCCTTGAAAAAGAAACCAAAAAGAGAATCCAGCTTTAGCTAAACTTTTAAGTTTTTACAATAAACAACTGGGCTAAGGCTAAAATATCTTTTCACTGTGGTACAGAAGAGAACAGTCTTCCTTTCAATGTCCTCCTCCTTCCCTCTTTGCCTTTTTTTGTTTGTATAAGATGTTGCTAATCACAGACTTTTCCAAAATTGCTGATCAGTAACACTATTCAGTCTTGTTAAGCTAGAACAAAAGCACGGTACAATTATCTGCACTAACAGCAGTGTGATATGACCGATCAGCATTTGTCAGATAATTCCATAAAGAGACAGATGAGCATGTGCATGGGGCAGGGAATAAATCAGTACGTAACTAATTAACAGGACCAAATCCTTGAGTATAAGGTGGCAGAGGAAAGAAGGAAATGCACGTAATTGCCTTGTCTATTTAGAAATCTGATGTATTTAGCAGGGGTGCAGCAGTGAAGATTCTAATTGTGAGTGCACATTACAGCCAGAACTCCACTTTCTTTTGCATTGCTGAAACAATGAAATCAGAGTCTGGCTTAACAAGATACCGTACATGTAACATTGGCTCAGACTTGTACTAGCCCAGCTCTCAACAATTTCAGCCCTTGCCTGATGTTTCTATAAAGAATAGTCCAACTCAGCACAACGAACTGTGACCCAAAAGCCACTTGCAGCATGAGAATGTAGATACATCTTCGCACAGGTCAGTTCATCAGCTGCTTTGGGTCAGGTACGCTGGTTTCAAAGCTTTTAACAAGTGTGTGTGAACAGAAATGAAACAAAGGAAAGGAACGGATGAAAATTACTTCTTTTGTAAAATATCCCAGAGAATTAGCTTAAATGAAAACAGAAACCCTCTGTATGAGGAGGAATGCAGTGTAACTCAGTGGACTGCTTAATTTGTTTCTGCACAGATCTCCCATGCAACCCCGGGGTCTCACATTCTCTTTTCTGCAGCTATTCAACTGCATAAAGCAAACAATGATCCTTTCATAAGCCTTGTGTCTGAACAGCAGAAACTCTTAAAAGCAGTCTGTTACAACTCTCTCCATAGTGCCCAACATAAAGGGCGCTGTGAAAAAAAAACCCAAACAAAATCAACTCTCATGCAAAGGGTGTTAAAATGAAAAAAAAAAAAAAAAAGACTCTAAACCTTTGTCAGCTCTGGAAGAAGTATTCTCTGCGAGAATTTGAGGATAGATGGGTTTTGACAAGTTATTTAGAAGACTAACTCATAATTGATGCAATACTGTATTAATTTTTCTTGCTACTCTGTAGCAGAGAAAATGCCATAATTACAACAATCTATAACATATGTTAAAAATTGCCACTAAATCTCTGATTAAGTTACACAGCAACATAAGTGAGGCCTTGATATCATGCTAAAAGCAAATGCAAAACTGATAATTTTTTTCTTCTCTAATTACCTATTTAACAACTGTAAATACCCTGCATGTATTATATCTACTTGTCACTTAAATATTATCAAAATACATAATTCTTATGGTAGGTAATAAGAGGTTTGTAACTCAGTTTGTAAGTATTATTTTTATGTACCTGTATACTAAAATAGACCTGTTCATAGCTATTTTCAGGATTGACAACATGTAGCAAATCCAAAAAGAAAAGCCTCCTAAAATGGCCAAGTACATCAAATTCTTTTAAAAGCTAGATTAATTAACAAGTACCGTTATGCCTGAGCCCCATGCCACTGACGGAGAAGCTAGGTCTTCTTCCTAAAGTCAACAAGGTAATTTTAATCTTCAAACAACTAGGCAATTTAGGAGCCAAAGTAACAATTAAGACTGCTTAGGTCTTTGCCCTAATTCTTACTGGTTCCAGAGTCTTACTGGGGTATCAGTGCCCATTTCCTACTCATTTCAGTGGCATGCAGTTACACAAATATTTACATAAAACTGGCTGTAAACACACCTGAAGGTATGTGTCCTCATAGAAATTCCAGAAAACAATTTGCTGACTTTAAGGAGCAAAATAACCCAGTGACAACAAGTTTCTCATACGTTGAATACAAGGATGTATTAAAAAATAAGTTTTAGTCTTGTAATCTATCTCGAAGTTGTTGAGCTGAGTCCAACACTGACTTCCCACTGAAGCCAATAAATTCGTACTACCTGGCCCGCCAAAGTTTCCTCCTGAAAGAGATCATTGCAACTCATTTCTCAGCACTAAAATGCTACTTACATGTCTACGTAAATCTTTTAACTATGGAATGCCGTAAAATGGCATTTCTGTAGAGTATTTATGCAATATCTGACAACTAATTTCTTCAGTAGTCAGATTTTCTTATTGACTCTAAATAAGTAAGTAATGCAAGATAAACATTACCTTGATTTTCTTCCAGCTTTCCAATTGTTTCTATCTGCTCAACAAGGTCATTTGAGTTCCACTGGCTCATGCCTATGAGAATGGCACTTTTCCCTTCCACCATCTCTTCTGTAGGAGAAGAAAGGAGAACAGAATAAATTGCTGTGACAAACAACAGAACAAAGACAGGGTGAGAACTAGTAATTGAGACAGAAATAAACACTCAGTATAGCCCCTAATGGGAACAAATAACAGGGTACCATATGCAGGACTCTCCAGAAAAGCTTCTTGCCTACTCATATGCTCTACAGCAAATCTATATGCTTCCTATTGTGTGCAGGAAAATGACGGAAAAGAGATGACTGAATTTTTTTTCTTACCTTGAGCAGTCACTTAAAAACAAAGTTTATAATAATCTCTTTGAGTGTTTGAGTGGCTGGTTGGTTTTGTTTTTTGTTTTGTTTTTTTTTTGGTGGTTTTTTTTTTTAAGAACGTTCAAAAGGCAGCGCACAGGGCAGAGTGGACACACAGACCATTTTAAGACTTTTCAAGAATGTTTTTTCCCATTTTATCAAAGCCTCCTGTGCTACGCAAAGCTTTACATATCCATCTAGGGACACAGAGACATAATGGAATGACACCAAGCCCACAGCACAGAGATCCATCTCTTTTATTGGGATCCCATCCCGGGAGTGGGGTAGGAAAAGCTGAAAGCACAAACCACAAACCGTAGTTAGGTATTTGCCCTCTTTCTTAAGAAACAAACCCAAATCCAAACAGTCCTAGAAGCGGTAGGAAAATATTACACAGATTCAATTTAACAGCTGTTTTGTAAGAAGGGTGTATTAATCTTTTCTGAATACATTTACTAAAAGCGCTGTATACAGCCCAGAATGGTCTTTATACCTAGGGTGAGTGCACAGAAAAAAAAAAAAAGTAAAATAAATAATAACAGTTCTTTACTTGTTAAGGCAGACTGTGAAATGAGGGAAGGTGAGACTGGGCCATTGAGCTCCTCGACATCAATGCAGAGGAGGAAGCCCTCCTGGTCTTCTCCGTGCAGGTGCCTCCCAAGGGACTTGCCTCACCCAGCAGGAAGAGGCTGGGCAGCCTGTCAGGCAGGAGACCGCTGGCTCTGGGGCAAGGATCTGTCCAGTACTGGCTTTAACACTTAGGAATTGTATCAAGGGGACCCTAAAGAACTGCCTCTTGCAGAGAAACAGGACTCCAAAATGGCCTAAGCATTTAGATCTTTTATTTTTTTATTGCTTTCTCTGTTACGTCATTTACCAAGCCAGGCATTCCAGGTGGTCTTACTGTTTAGCAGAAAGATGAAATAAGATTAGGGGTCAGACTGTTTCTCATTTCTGTTAGCTTTCCGAGTTGGACAGAAAACGTTAAATGTGATCTGGAATACAGTGGTACTTAGTTCCTGACACCAGTGCCTAGTGCACTCCAGACCCTGGCTCTATGCCCATTCGGAGGGGAGACTGTGGATCACCTCTAGCCTTCCCATCAGTTTTAGGATCCCTTTTTCTTTCCCGGTTATGTTCCTCACCAACTTTTCTTCCTCTGCTTACAGAACTTTTCTGAAAGGCTGTGAGAAAGCAGGGACGATACTAAATTAGGAGGATCTATGGACTGCCTCAAGGGTAGCAAGCCCTTACAGAGTCATCTGAGTTCCCTAGGACAGAGAGCCGGTCAGTTACCAGCCATATGAAATTTAACACAAGCAAATGCTTGATTCTGCACCTGGGATGGGGTAATCCTGGTTATGCATACAAACTGGGGGACAGGAGGCTGAAGAGGAGCCCTGCAGAAAGAGATCTGGGGGTCTGGTTTGATGGCAAATTGAATATGAGTCAACAGGGGGTCCTGGCAACCAAAAGGGCCAAGAGTATCCTGGGGGACATCAGTGATTATCCTGCTCTGCTCTGCACTGGACTGGCCTCAACCCGAGTCCTGTGTAGTTTTGGGTGCCATAATACAAGAAAGACACAGAGCTACTAGAATGTGTCCAAAGGAGGACAGCCAAGATGATGAAGGGCCTTGAGGGCAAGATTTACAAGGAATGATTGAGGTCCCTTGGTTTGTTCAGTTTGGAGAAGAGAAGGCTGAGGGGAGACCTCATCACAGTCTGTGACTTCCTCAAGACGAGCCACAGATAGGGAGTTGCTGGTATCTCTGTGGTGACCAATGACATGGAGAAATGGAAAGCTACCGAAATAAAACTTGATTTGAAGAGCATTTTTGCAAGCTAACTGTAAAGTAACCTAAAATTGGAAATATTTGTGTCAAATTCAATACGGACTATGTTCAGCAAATTCCAGGTGCAGTTTTTGTTCTAATTAGTCTACGATTCATGCCTCACTGACTCCAAAAATGGAGACATCGAACTGACCTTCAAAGCATTATTGAACAATGATTCAAAAGAATATTCCATCAAGCACAGTAAGTGATCATACTCACAAAGACAGAACCTAAACACATTTTTTGCATCAAAGAAACTACATCACCTAAAATATCTGAAATATCGTCATTTTAATTCTCTTTTTAGACAAAATTTGAAGTATAATCCGGTGCTCAAAGTTACAATTCCAGCTTCACATGGAACTTGGAAACAGTGCTGAAATCCTCAAGAGAGCTGTTTTAAGCACATGGCAGGAGATCGTTGAAAAGCACAAAGGCAATGTGAAGGAAAATCAGCACAGGCTATTTTTCTTTTCTATTTCCAACTCTTTCACTCACTAAGCCTTAAGATTTAAATGCAGCTTAAACAATTGAGGTATCCTATTCTCATTGAATACCAATTGGGAACAGAGCACCATCTCATTCTCTTCATGCTTAGATGTCTTCAATGCACATTTAACTATTACCTACACAAGCAGTTTATCACATATTATTATCACTCACCAAAAGCCTGTTATTAGAGGATTAACAACTCAGTAACAGATATCGTTCCCTATCTAAACAGAGCAGTCATTTTTGTCAGATCTATTTTCAGGAAAGGAAGGTGAAGCAAATTAAAACCAGCTCTTAATTAGCAGAGAGCTACTACAGCCTTTTTAATGTGTAAGAATCTTGAGAAAGCACACACAGAGCCTGGATTGAAATATACACCATGTATTTATTGGCTTCAGCTTTCTATGAACACAGTAATAGAGAAGACAGTGCCATAAGGCTCAATGTAAGAAAGCAAAACTAATGACAAAAATTTTTATGAGGACTGATCAAACTCAGCTGGGGAATAAGAGATAGTTGTATTCCACGCCACCCCTTAAATCTTTAAAAAAGCTGTCAGTGAGCTTTTGACTACACATCTGCAAGTTACACACTTAGAAAGAAAAAAAAAACAAACCTTCACATCCTAAATTAGAAGCCTAATGCACAGATAAAGAAATTCTGAAAAAGGTATGATTCTGATAGGTCAGATTCTCATCTGCTAGACTACTTTAAATCCAGAATAATTGCTGAAATCAGAGTTCATTTGAATTTAAAGTAGGTCAGAAAGTGGCAGCAGGATCCCCTGTGAACAGCAATACCACCATCTGCATCTTATCAGAAACACCATATCAGCTGTTTAATTTGCTTCTTCTGTGGGAGGCCACAAAAAGCCTGAAATTACCTCCCAGATCCTTTAGTAACAACCATCATAGACAGCTTCCTCTTACACACCCCTCTAATTTCCAGCCACCTGTCAGAAAGGATTTCTCATAGCTTTAAATTGAAAATATGAAAGCCTAAAACCAAAATTAATATGTATATGACTCAAAAAATCAGTGCCCTGAGAGAGACCCCATCTACCCACACTCTATCTGTTTTTTACCCACTACCTAATACTGCTTCCTATATAGAGTCCAGTGCCTGCATGGGACTGGTTCTCTCAGTGCAAAGAGATTTCCACAGACTGAGATGGATTTCAATGGCATGAATTTTCATGAGAAATGACACAATATTGGAGACTTTTGGTTTGCCTCCAAAACACAAGCCACCATTCTTATGGTTAAAAAAAAGCAAATAAAGTATGTGTATACACACATGCCACACCCAGCCTCTCCCCCAAAATCTCAGTTACACATCCACATCAGCTTTGTATCTATGACAATTCACATTCCCATAATAATGAGGGATCATCTGAGTACCAGCTGCAGTGTCTGTGTGCCTACCCACTGACAATAAAGATTACAAGTGACAAATGAGCTTATATGCCATCCACATTTCTTTCCTCTCTCTGTGCAGACAGCTGGAACATCCCTGTGCTAAAAGCCTGTTTCAGATAAGACAGCTGTTTGGTTCAGAACAAGGAGAAAATAATCAGTGTTCAGCAATGTATTTTCTGAAACACAGACCTGTGCGTGCACACACAGAGCTCAGAGCTCTCAAAGCTCTCTTCAAATAGAGATGGGTTGCTAAATCCCAGTTCAGAGGAGCAGATCTGAGCTCATTTCAGGCTAAGCCTGAGCCAGCATTGTGACATCAGACAACATGTAGTCAGGTTTTTGTGCCTCAGCCGCCCTACAATTTTTTTAAAAACCATCTTTAATTTATTTACCATTTTTTGGTCACTTATTTCTTTACTTTTCTGTGGATTGCTTCTTGATTCTCAGATATAGAATCCTCTATGCCAACTGAGTAGTTACTGTAAGCCTAGTTATATAGACACAGGGAATTAAAAACAGTATTTGAGGAATATCTCATGTCTCAGACTTCAAAAGGGCTCTGAAACGAATGCATGCCATATTAATACAGGCAACAAATGAAGGAACTACCACAGGACATCCTTTCAAATTAAGTCAAAAAGAACAACTGCATCTCTTTCTGCACAGAGGCTGTAGCATACCTGTAGAGCCAGGTACTCATTTCTAACTCTGGTAAATCAAGATGATACAAGCATGTTTCTGAAAGAATGTGAACTCCACAATCAATTTCAGATTCTAGAGGCAGCAGGATCCATTAAACCATTTCTTCAGACTTCCTGAATAAACTACATCAAATAGCTTTATCTTGCTATATCTGATCAACCAAACACAAATCATTTGACTTTCTTAAAAAACATTATTCCAGTATCTATCTCCATTTAGACCTGCCCAATTTCAACGGACAGCTGTAATGTTCTAGGAAAGGCTAAAATTTGGTGCCAAGTTTTCAAATTCAGTTTTAGTTTGAAAAGTTTTCTTCCCTTGTTTAATTGAGGCTGTTGTCTACTGGAGAGGACAGTGATAAAAAACATGAGCAGCTTCTATTTCAAGTTTAATTTCCCATAAGTTTTATAACTACAGTAGGCAGAAAGGAAATTGGAAAATGAGTGGTTCACCATCAGATAGACACCATCACTGGCAGATAAACTGAAGTCAAGGCATCCTGGATCCAAACCTGTACTTTAGATAATACACAGTAATAATCTGATTAATATTAGTTATGTCTCTGGAAAAAAAGTTGTTTAGGAAAATAATATTACAAATTCAGCTTTGCAGAAATAAATCAGTATCAGTGACGTTGATGCACAGCTTCCAAACCACTCAGAGCACAAAGCTGATCCCCCCAAAAGCTGTTCCACTTTTCACTGCTTATCTCCCACCCTCTTCATTTATAAATTAACTAAAAAGCTCCTGATATAATGCTGAATTTTCACTCAAGCTTCTGTCAGCATGAAAACACAAGACTTGGTCATCAACCACTCTTGCAATGGTTCCACCCACAAAGAAAATTAAAACATGCTGAGAACTGAAGTTCACTTCAAGACAGCAGACCTTCAGTGCCAAATACTGCCTTAAAAACACCAACTGCCATCTGCAAATCCACCATGCATCTCCAGACACCAAATCAGCACACAGAAATGAGACAGAAGCCAAAGTGGTCCTATAAAATAAAACTAGTTTGCTCAGAAATAGGCCTCATGCAAGAGGAACAGAATGCTGGGAATGGAGGGGATTTTCTCTCTGCACCACAAATATCACCAGAGGGAGAAACTGAATGACAATCTTAGTTATGCAGATGTTTCTGCACTTAGACATCAGCAGAATGTCTGCTGAATGTAGTATTAATGAAGAAGCAAAATAAAAAGCACTTCCAAACCCAAGCTATGTTTCCCATAGGACAGTTGAGTTTTCCCACTTTGGACTGTGTTTACACTAGAAAAGAAGCGTCAACAAACCTTTAGGGAGGGGAATCACTCTCATTTTCATAGAATCATAAAATTGTTTGGATTGTAAGAGTCTTTTATAGATCATCTAGTCCAACATCTCCTGCCATGGGCAGGGACTCCTTCACTAAATCAGACTACTCAAAGCCATACTTAATGAATGCAGTTTGCTACAAAAGCAAAGGAGACTCAGAAAGTTCATTCCATAACCCTTTACTGATGACTTACCAGTCAAGACAGCTCAGTCTGACCTCAGCAGCCTACACTATGAAAGATACTACAGTTGGATTTCACAGTAGTAGCAGAATTAATCCTCCCTTGCTGGTTATTCTCTTCAGAAAAAGCAAATGAAACAAGTCAGAAAAGCATTAGATTTGGTTCCTGCAAACAGAACCAAAACCAGAGCCCTGGTCTCCCACTGGCGGTGGGAAGCTATGTATATGCACAGAATCTACAAACTCTTCTCCCACTTCAGAACAAAACTTGTTGTGCTACAGAACATGTCCAGACTCATGGTCTCACAGGGGATGTCAGGAGTGCTGCAGGTACCTCAGTTGGTCAGAGCACATTGCTAATAATGTCAAGGTCATGGGTTAGATCCCCATATGGGCCATTCACTTAAGAGTTGGACTTGATGATCCTTGTGATCCTTTATAACTCAGAATATTCTGTGATTAGACCCACAAGCACTCCTTGAACAAGCAGAGGTCTCAGTCCCTCCAGGGAAAATTTTGACTGAGTGGAAAACCTAAGTCACTGATCTTAGAAGTTGGCCATCAGTAACACAGACGCTCGTGGCCTTTATCAGAAACTGTGAACAAGTGAACTGTGAACTCCAGTTGTAACATCATACACTGTCTGATCTGGGAAGGAGCTGGACCAAAGAGACTCCATAAGGTCTGTGCTGGTGCAGTCCTGTTGCTTCTGACATCAGACTCAGTTCAGGGCAGCTTGCTCATGCACCCCAGCACCTCACCTATTTAGGTGAGGTGTAAATTTAGGCCCATTCATAAATCCTGGAGAGAAGATCTGATGGGTTTTTTCGTCTGATGAGGACAATGGTGTCAGTTTGCCTCCAAAGGAGCTCAGTTACTTGTTGCAAAATTGGAGGAAAAATGGGGAGGGGAGGACAAAAATGCGCACTGACCTCGTGCATCGAAGAATTCATCATCGGAGCTCTCCACGGAGTCCCTGAGGACGCTCTGCATGTGCCACTGGGCGCCACCAAACCGGCACGGGCCAGCTGGGAATACAGAGAGACTCACATTAACCCAAGAGAACACTCACTTCTGCTCCAGAAAAAAAAAACAACAAAAAACCAATGCATTAATGACCAGATTGTGTACATGGCTCAGAAGGATCATTGTGGTCATCACGCATACTTTAATCTCAACAGTCACCCACCCAGAGCTTTCAGGATGGCACAAAAATACTTCCACCTAATGAAAGTGATTAAAACAAGTTCTTGTTAAAGGTAAGTCTATTGCTTTCAGCTAATGCATTGACCTCAAAAGATAAATTCTTCCGTGTTGAATTCATCTGGCCATTCCATTCCAACACTCAAACTGCATATTGCTTCTAAAACATGAAGCAGCATTTCCCCAGGACATGGCAGTATCTCCATTCAAATTCAATTTCACTCCTAAAAGAAGTGTCATCCTATTTAGCTCACAGATTTGCAGACAAACTACTCAATTCTCACTCACTGAGCTGTTTTCATCAGAGAGGTGTGCTGTGCTGGAGCCTGGGGCTTTCATTCGAAGCTTCCATTTGACAGCAGACAGGAAGGCAAAACTGCATTAGAATTAGTACAGTAACAGATACAGTGATGACAGTGTAGATGGTCCTAACAGATTATCATACTCAAACTAATTTGTAATTAGTAAACCAGACTTGCCTAACTGTATGAGTTCTCTTTACATCTACAGCAAGCCAACACTAGAAAGTAGTAGTGAAATATATTCCTTCTATTAAAAACTGTCTCCCCACAATCAGTGGAGAACCAGGCATCAAATCCACCATAGCCCCTAACAACACTACTGTAGAAAGGACACTCATTACCCACCGAAATATGTCCTTGGTTCTATTAATTTCTGCAAATGATGATATCAGACCTGAATCTAATATCCAGAGCCCCTGGCCACAAAAGTATTCTTCTTCTCTCAGTAGGAAAAGAGCAACTCAAGCAGAGGATGCATCTTCTATACTAATCTGTGGAACACTTGTCACTAGGTCCACAGCCTTTTGTTCTTCATTTATTCCACCTATAGCTGAATTAATCAGAAATTTAAGTGAAGAGTGGTAAGAAGAAGCAGATTTTAGCTGGCCAAGAAGAGAATAAAAATAAAAATCAGTTAATAGCATCTAAATAGGGTAAAAAATTTTTGGTTATTAAGGAGTCAGTATTCATTACAAGAGTACAGTGTGTGTTGGGAATGTGCCCAGTGGTATCTGGCAGATACTGGAGAACCATACCGACCACTGCATTTACTGTTACAGATTTCTGGAAACTTTTACTAATGACAGGAAACAGTAAACTGAATTATTCTTTACCGAACAACACCTTGCTGTCCCTCCATTCAGATATATATCTATCCTAAAACTACAGTCTTCAAAACACTGGTAGAAAGAACACTAATATGAACTTCTAATGAAGACAAGTCTGCATTGGGTCAAAGCTTGGAAGAGCAGGCATTCCAAAACTGCAAAAGCATGAGATGGGAGGGAAGGAAGGGGAGAGGAAGGCAAGGAAGGAAGGAAGGAAATATAAAGCTGTAAAGACTTCAAAAGTATTCCAAAGCAAACAGTAATTCCCTGTGGAAAACTGCCACTAGCCTGGCTGAAAATCAGTAAAAGTACTGTCCCCCCAAAGCAAGCTCATCGTTCCAGGGAGCTTGGAGTTTGATGCACAAGGTGAAGGAAGGACAGGGAAAAGTGTCACAAATATCCAGGCATAAATTCTGGCTATGAGAAAAGACCTTGGAAGCATCAGTTTTATTATTATTTGCACTGGGAATGCTTCTAGATTTAAAAGCAGCATAAGCATATCCACAGTCAGCAGCACAAACCTGCATGATCTCACTGCAGCAGCTCTCCACATCTACATAGATTTGCTGGCTGGACTGCACTGCACTGCCCTAATACATTGATCCTGTAGAGTCTGCTTCCCTCTGTGCCAGTTGATTAGCATTAGCCACCTTCAGAAGACTCTATTAACATTTCTTGATTGCATTAGACACTGACATTGCCTGGACTCACTGATTTGATTTACAGTGTCAACTGCTGCATATTTTATTTTATTATTTTTCTTCAGAGAATGAAAAGACCTGTCCTACTTCGGAATGCAGGCGAACTCCTTGGAAAGGACACGATGCTTCTATGGCAGTGAACTTACTCTATATCAGATCAGTCGGCTGATTCCTAGCAGCCAGATATCAGCAATTTTTGCACCCAGGGTAGCAACTTTCATTTAATTTCAGTTGTTCAGTATCACAATTTCTGCTGATAGAAGGGGACCGCATGAAGAAATACTTTTAACCAAAACCACTAATGACAGAGTCACAACAGTAGAAGCACATACAGCAGTTCCCCACAGGCTGTTGGGGCAGCACAGCAGAAGGACAGTAGGATACAAGGGGAACATTTCCAAGAGGCAGAAGGAGAGCCCACAGAAGTGCACAGGTGCTTCCTTTCCAAAAGAAGCAGAAGTGAAGTTTCCTACCTAAACTGCTCTAACTGCACAGAACTGCAGGTTGTGACAGTCACCTGTCACAGAGGGAGCTGGCAGGGGCTGGCCCTGAGCACACAGACACAGAAACAACTGCGGAGAGGACAGGAGCAGAGCATCCTGCAGCACCAGGCACAGAAGCTGCGTGCTCTAGTTAGGCTAGCACTAACTGTAATTAATTGTAATTATGATTACAATCAGCGATTTTCTTCTGTTTAAAAAGTCTTGCTTTTTCTTCTTCAACAAAGAACAGCTGGAATTTCACTGGTACTTTGCTGCATCAGTGATCTGGTGACATGAGGTGAGCTGCTATGATGCATGAGTAAAATGCAATGGTGGAAAGCACTCTCTTGTTTTTCCCTGCACTAATTTTTTTCACATTTTATTTTTTTCTGTGGTTGATGCTATCGCATCTACCCAAAGACAACTCTTGTGGGACCTACAGAAAACAATAATCCTACATTCATACTATTCCATAATATATCCATCATGGATATGCTAGACTGGGGTTTGTGGTTCACCATACTCCACAATATACCCCAACCTCACAGTAGCTGCCATTAATTAGCAATTTATACAAAGCCACTTTTGAATGTTGTTGAAAAACAATCAACTAAAGTAAGGTTCTTAGATTTACAATATGTTCATTAGCCAGTTTACCCATGTTAGATATTGATTTCCTTACCCCTAAGATGTGTAAGTAAGGATCACAACTGAAACCTTTATCCTGTACAGAACAACTTCCAGGAGGGTGAGAGCCACAGATACGATCAGCTGCATCCTCTTGTGATAAGCAGCAAAATAGTAACTTGATTAAAAATTCCTACAGAAATAGTTCCATGTTCTATTATGTGACACTCGCGCTTCCGGCTGAAGGCAAGTCAGGATGCACCTCTGTGGACGTCATCCTAATTCAGATGCAAGGCAAATTTTATCCCTGGTGTTTAGTGACTATACATAGTTCCAGCAAACAGCAAAAGAAACAGTTCCCACTCACATATCCGCAGTTTCTAATGCTGCCCATCCAGAGAAGGAACAACCCACTATGATGGTGCAATCTCTGATATGTTCCACAAATAGACCTAAGGAGCAGAACAGCCATGAAAAATGCCAATTCCACTTTCACCCACAAACATCAGCAGAGATCATTTTATCATAGTTTCATAACAAATCAACAGCAATTGAAAAGTATATATAAGAGAAGAATTGTCTCTAGCTTCTCCTGGTCAGAAGGCATAAACCCAGATTCTTTCCAAAGGCCTCTCTTTTTTCTGACATATTGGCAGTGATATGACAATTAAGCAGTGCATGAGCACACTTCATTCCATGTGATTATGAGGGGGATTAAAAAAGATAAAAAAAAAAAAAAAAAAAAAAAGAAAAACACAAGAGGAATTAAAGTGACTCTACTGGTCTGTAGCCAACATTCTCAGGACTAAGGAAATGGAAGAAAAACAGGTAAGAAGTGAAGCAAGGCCTAAGAGACTCTGAAAAGCCCTCCAAAAAACAAAGCTCTTCCTCTGGCAACTGAATAGCTAACATTGGTGATTCCCAACTCTAACTTAATCATTTTCCTATATCCTTTTAAAAGGCCTAGTGTCCAAAACACACTCATCCTGTAAGTCCCAAGCATCCTAAGAGAGAACAGCTCATCACTGTCACTCAATAATTCTGGTTCTGCCTTCTCCTCATCTTGAAATATCTTTTAAAAACACTGACTGCAGCTGAAAAAGAAAACCACATCACGAATCATCACTGTAGATTCACAGTAGAACTTCACCAGTAGGACCAGCACAAACACTTAGGGAATGAAAGAGCAACGACTTCATTCCTGTAGCGTATTTGTGAGGGCAGAGTAGCAGCACAGTAAGCTCAGTCCAGAAGCATCAATGTAAGAGTCACTCCAGCATGTCCCTCTTCTCCTTACCGATGCATGGATCAGTGGTTACTTTGTCAGGCAAACAGGACAAGCAGAAAGTAAGCAGGCTGATCCAAATGCCATCATAGCAGCCCCTAGTGCACTGGTAGCATCACCAGTGTGACAGGCTGGTCCCAAAGACCAGCCCGTTCAGGTGTCCTCACATTGGATCTGCCAGGAAGGTTCAATTCAAGCAGCTTGGGATAAGAGGTGGAGTTTTCATTTGATGCGATTACAGCAGGGGGCTTTACTGGAAAACTAATTCAATACAATTCACTTCACTGTCACATTATCACACATTTCAAACTTTGCAGCAGGCCCAGCCTTTTCCTGCATCTTTTGCTTGGTAACAAGCTTGATTTGCCAATCAAGCCTAGATATAAGCACATGCCAGACACAGGCAATCATAAAAAAAGTACTCCTGAATACTATCAACACACCAACCTAGTTAGAGATGAAACAGCACACAGTGTTCTCACACCTCCTGGAAATGCAGTCTTTACCCAGTTAGGTACTGAGGATTGAATTAATCTCAACAAAATATAATAAAAAAACAGAATCTGTTGCACAGATTAAAACATTTCAAATGGTCAAAACGTTTTTTAGAACTGTGACCATTTTGAATTCAGGGACAGTTTTCCTAATAAAATTAAAAAGCACAAGTCATTTTTCCACTTGGAAAGAGATGCTAGGTAGAAGAAATGACCTTCGTTGTTGCCAGTGACTGCTATTGTATAATAATACTTCTTTCCATTCTGATGGTTTCAGATGCTTCCTGCCTACCCATTAAGTGATTTAACTAAACTACCCACACAGTGTTACCTAGTGACTACGCAGTTAAGACTTACTGGAGGCCAAAATCACCCTCTGCATATTCTAGCTACATGCTTTATTTGTTCTTTGGCAAACGTGAAACTGAAGATGTGTGTTACAGGAGTGAATTTAACTACTGGAGGAACTCCTCAGATTCAGGAGCTCAGGCAAGACAGAGATGCAGATCCTTCCTTCAATAATTCCAGAGTGAAAACTAATGTATGCTCAGAGAAAGCCCTTGCCTGCACACAGAGCATCAAAAAAGAGACCATACATTGACATCATCGGTAGCAGGGCCACACAGAACTCATCCAAACTCATGCAATGAATCTGCAGCAGAAACTAGAACTTAAGTGAAATCAGTTGAAATGAAACACACTGCAAGCAGAAAGGGCTGAGGGGAGGGTGCAAAGTGGGAGGCCTACATACCTGTGAATCTAAAGGTGGAGAGCGAGAAAAACAACAATGGGAGGCGAGAGGGAGGTCAGAGAGAGAGCATATACAAGGCTAAGACGGACAGGGAAGAGAAAAAGAGAAGGTTAAATCAAGATATCAAGTTCTCTTGTGAGAGAGCGCAGCTGACAAAGCCAGAGACATAGTTACAGACAGAAAAAAGTCCACACAAATTGCAGGTTCCCTTGTCAATAAATGAAAGAGCTAACTGATGGAACAGTCTGGAAACTACTGTGGTCAAAAGTGCCCAACACAACCAACTCCTCTCTCCCATTCCTCATTCAATGTCTTTCATCTCGCAGCACACAGTGACAAGTCCCTGGTTACCTACTTCGTACATCATTCCACTAGCAATTCTGCAGCAGATGGTAAGGACAGGCATGTATTTGCCTATTAAATAAAGAAAACAAATCAAGCAATTAAGCCATGCAGGCCTTTAAGCCCCTATTTTAAGGTACCAGTGAAATTTCCAGTCTTGCACTCTCTGGGATTACTAGTGAGGTGGAGGGAGAGAGAGGTTTAACATGGCTGTTCAGGCTCAAAATCCTAGACAGAGCTTTCCTGTAAATGTGGTACATCTCACAGAGCTGTTTCTTGATGTTTCAGATGCCAGCTCCCCCTCAGCAGAAATTAACTTCACTCTCCCTCTCAGCAGTATCATCACCTCCTCCAAACTGACTCCCCAAAACCAGAGAAGACATGAATATTCTCTAACCTTTTCCTGCAATGGGAAAATGTAGGTGGACTGCCTGCATCACATCTGAAAGACTCTACTTTCATAGTGCAGAGATTCTGGCTTTCTGAGGAGGATGTAGCATTTTTGAGTCACTGTGGTCTATTAAAATTGAAGTAGGAGATAAACAGCAGATACCGACCACCCCACTCCCCCGACTCCCACAGGGACATTGTCAGGTCACTACCATCAGGACTATCGTCTGCAGTTGCCTCTGTGGGGTTTTAAAACCTACAACCTTGCAAATGTCCAAACACTTCTGCACAGGGACTACTCCAAGTGCTTAAGATCTGGAGTTCACCAGGTGAGCTGTGACTACTCAAATGAGTCAAGCGTGGACCACACCTAAAAGCCCTTTACAAGCACACCTGTCATTCAACAGTGATCAAACAGCAGATTTTCACCAGACTTGTGATCATTCTTTCCATTTCAGATAAGGCTACAGCATTGGAAGGGGCTGCAAGGCAGGGTGCATACAAGCAAAACAGACACACCATTTCTATCTTTGTGCATATTCCAGCTCACATTGACAAACTCAGTAGGCTCAATTTATAAAAGCAGCATGTTTCCCCTACTCCTAACACAGATATGTTCTGCCAGACCTCCTTTGGGAATGGTCTAGTTTTTTCTTTCAATAAGAAGTAGTTACAACGTTACAAAGCTGGCATCAAAAGACATTTTTTGTTTACTGCAGTCAGTGGAATCACATCCAAGACAAGTACCATCCTTTAAAATTCCTGTGTAAAGTTGGGCTTGAACACACAAGCTACATACGCAGGCTGCATTACTCATGTCTCACAGAAAGCCAAACCAATGCCCCCTTATTTTCCTATCATACTTAAAAGGACCGGAAACTAATGCCAAAGAAAAAAAAACCTGTGAGACTTTTCCCTCACTTTTTTACTTCTTCATCTTCCAAAGATGGAAAACAACCATTTAGTTCAATCCTATATTTGCATCTTCTGATATTATTGAAGCTCTCATGTTCCTGAGTGTTATGTCTCTGGACTGACACCAATCCTAGCCTATTTTGGGGGAATAATTAAAAAAAAACCCCACCACTGGAAAGAACCCCTTTGGGTTTAGCTTTAATAGTGGCATACTGCTGTAAAGCTGTCCCAGAGCTGGCGCCAAACACCAGGTGAGTGTCGCATACTGACCAGTCATAGCAGTTAGGCCTTCTTCATCTGCAACAGCAATGGGCTCTGTGTGCAACCTAGAAAAAACCACTTCTGCATCAGCAAGTGGACTCTCATCTGTTCTGCTGGTTGTCACTGGCCATTCGTGCACACAGAGCATATGCCACCTGTGCCTGTAGGCTGCACTGGGCACGGGGCACCAGGGTGCTGCTGCTGCTGAGCATCCCCAAGCCCTGTTCCCAGCTCCAGCCAACCGACCTCCGCATTGCTCAGGCTCCGGAGGAAGCGCGAGTTACAGCACGTGAGCGGGAAAAGCGCAGCCTTTGCCTTTCAGCAAGTCCCACCCAACAGCATACCTTTATTGTTCTCCGACCACGGCTGCTGCCTCCCGCTCTGCTCCTCCTTGGCAGGCGGCACCGAGCACCGGCCCCACGAGGCAGGAGCTGGGGGAGACCGTCCTTAGATCAGCTCCGGCGGAGGGCGGGACGAGGCCGGGCAGAGGCGAGTGGCGTGGCCGCCCGCGATACCCCGGCAGTGCCGCGACCACGACACCGGCCGCCGCGGGCGCCCAAGGCAGAGCGGGCCGCGCTCGGAAGCCACGACAAGGGACAAACATACCCGCGCCTCGTTCACACGAGTTTGCGTTCAACGCTCCGCGGGGCCGGCGGCGGAAGACGCGGAGCCAGGGCTGCCCCGGAGCCGCGGGTACTGAGGGAGCGCAACCGAGCCTCACCCCGCACCCGCCGGCAGGGCCCCGCGCTCCCCTCGGGGCCACGCCATCCCGCCCCCGGGGCTCAACACTCACCTGGACGCGGAGCTTTCGCCATTTCAGGGCTGCCTGCTTGCAGCCAAGCCGTGTTTAGCCGCGTCAGGTGCTCGCTCGCGGGGCGCTCCGGGCGCGCCCGCGCTCCGCCGCCCCATCAGCTCCGCGGAGGCCCCGCGCCGCCCCCTCGCCTGCGGCGCTGAGAAACGCGGCCGAACACGCCGCCGCCCGGTGCCGCCCGCCGCTGAAGGCGCAGCCGCCGTCGCTAAAGGCGCAGCGAGCGGATCGGGGGAGAGCGGGAGCCGGGCCGGGCCAGCGCGGGGATGTGGCTGCACGTAAAGTGCGGCCGCGGGGTGCGGGCAGCGCCGGGGCCCAGGGACCCTGGGACGGGGGCTCCCCCAACCCTCAGCCCCCACGACGCGCCCGCCGGGAAGGGGTCGTGGCTCCCTTGCCGTCTTAGCTCCCCTCGGAGCTGCGGGCGGGCGGAGGACGGAGGTGCTGTTCCGCAGCGTGCCCGACTCCCGTCCCAAGCTGCGCCACGGTGCCGACGCCGCACTGCTCGGCCACTGCTGCGGAACTGCCCCTGCAAGCTGCTCCTTCAAGTGGTTGCTCTGGAATTTAATAGCAAATATCCTTCGGTGTTGCCAAGCCCCATGTCAGCGCAGTAGTTGAACTGCTGCAAGGCGCTGCCTTTTAAGTCAGTCATAGGCAAGCGACTTACACCCTGCTGAGAGCTGGACTGGGGAACTTAAGAGGGCGAGACTCGATTCCTCCCTCTTCGAGAGCCCCAGAAGCGGCATATCTCTTAAAGTAAAGAAGCCAGCTTCTCCAGATCCCCCAAGGATTGGAAGAAATTCACCTTAAGAAACGTCTTAAGTTGCAGCCCGTTTTGTGGGAACGATGGGAAAAGGCTGGCAGAGAGCCTAGGAAGGCTTGATTCTTACTAGTGTGTCAGAGCACCACCTAATACAGTGCAGTGAACAAAAGTTTGGCCCAAAGAAGCCCACAGTTAAAGAGCCAAGCAAACATAATGCAGCCAAGTCCTAAAGCAACTTACAGGCTCAGGGCCAATACCAACTTGGTAGCTATAAATACATGATTCGCTCGGGGTGTTGCTAAGCGTTCATTTAAGGAGCCAGAGCAGATACCCTTGAGAACACAGTGAGTTAAATGGTTTTGTTTGAGCCTTAAGTGGAATAGCCACAATGCCCAACAATTCCTACCCCCAAGCCACCATACAAACTATAGCTCATCTTCCCCCAGCTCTGGGTGACAGTGCTGCTGCTGGACAGTTGCCCACTGAGCCACATTGCCTCTGCTCTTGGACTTGAAGTCCTGTTTAGAAGATTTGATAAGGATGGCTTTCCCAAACGTGCAACGGTGTCACTAAGCCACCAAAGAAAGCAATTCTAGAGAAAGACCACGGGTATATAGAATCATAAAATGCGCTGAGTGGGAAGAGACTCATCAGGATCATCAAGTCCAATTCCTGGCCCTGCACAGGACACCCCAATAATCCTACCATGTGCCTGACAGCAGTGTCCAAACACTCCTTGAACTCAGACAGGCTTGGTGCTGTGAACACTGCCCTGGGAAGCCTGTTCCAGTGCTTGACCAGCCTCTGGGGGAAGAACATTTCCCTGATAACTGATCTAAATCTTCCCTGACTCAGCTTCATGTCATTTCCTTGACTGGTGGCAGTACTGGCTAGGGGAGAATGTCTGAAAGGCAGAGATGTGTTTGGACAAGTGCAGTAAGTTCCCTGCTCTGTGCTGCTTCCAACTGCACCAGCTCAGTACAAGCAGCTTCTGTCTTGTACAGATGTGACCTGCCCACCATGCTCAGAGATTCTTCATTAAACCCTTTTCAATTTACATCACAAAGAGCAAGGACTGCACACTACAAGATACATCCCAACTACTGTATTGAGATAATATTCAGCCTAAATGGCTCTTCTGCACTGGACTAGAGGCAGTGACTGAAAAAAAAAGTCTTTCCGTTGGCACAGCTGCCTGAGCAGGCAGTTACCTGCAGTCTCTGAAGGCAGTAAGCACCACAATGCCTCCCTCCAGAGGAAAAGGTTAATTTCCATTGTCCTGAATACTGAAAGCAAACTGCCAGTCCTTGACAACATATAGATCCAGAAATCTTTTCTTTCTCCTAAAGACTTGCAAAAGCTTCACAGATTCCAACAAAATTGTGTCCTTTCAGTACACAAATGCACTGCTTTTTTTCATGCATTACAGAGGACATATAGAATTTCTTCAAAAGTCATAGCCAAATAATAATTTAAGAAAAATATACTAAGCCAGGTAATGGCCTGAACTGGAATGCATTTAAAGATATTTATGCGTCCAAGAACCTATTGAGAAAATAATCTAATTCCAAACACATTTTACTCTTAATTGAAAACACATGCTGTATTACTGGTGACTCAAGTTCTCTTCCTTATAATGGAGCAGAGAAACTCCTCTCAAGACAAAGCCTCTGTCAAAGGATGCTCCCTATCATTACTAGCTTTTCTGGTGTTGCAAGATGTCCAGTTATAGAAATCAAACCTTGTACAAAACATTCTGAAAAAGATCACCAAAACAGGTAGCCAATGCCTTGAGGCAGTGTAGAGCCACCCAAGGATGGGAGCTCAGAGAAAAATTATACCAACTGACACTAGTGCCCCCTTGAAAACATCTGCTCACCTAATGATCCAAAACTGCTCAAACTGAGCAGGGAGAGTTGCTCTAACTGCACACGTCGGGGCCTAAGCACCAAAGCTGAAGGCTACTTGTTTGGTTAATATTTCCAGGACTGAATTCAAGGCTGGCTTCTATAGTGTTATGCCTGCTGACACCAGGTTCAACCTGATTTAAGCAGCCTTCAGAGTGAAAACAGGAGATTGCCAAGTAAGAAAAATGGAAGATCTGTCCTCTAGAGCCCGTACTGTTTGTCTAAAGTCAGAAGATAATTGCTTATTTCAAGAAAGGATGATGCGAGTGCGGTTTCATCAGCAGATATGGGACTCAAGGAAAGCAGTTGATTAGGGCTCAGTGACAGGCAGAACCTTTTATGTCCTCCTTGAAATCACCACAGAACTTGAAAGGCAGCCTTAAGGAGCAGACACCACATTGAGTCAGAGAAAACAGCAGGCAATGGAGCAGCTCCCAGCCAAGTGTTGCACGTCAGCCACCCACTAGAAATGGGTTGCACTACGCTGTTTTACTTGGACAGACTGAGAAATTCTCTGGCAGCAGATACACCTGCTTTGTGGCTGCTTATGCCAGTGAAACAGCCAAAGAAGCTATCCAGGATCCAAGAATAAGCCTTGAGATGGCAACTCTTGGTAACATAAATTCAAATAGTTTGAAAGACCTTTCTGCAGTGTTTATACATCACTCAACTCCCAAAATAAAAAAGAAATAGTATATGTCACAGCCCAGCATTTCAGAAAAGCACGGCATTCTGCAAAAAATGAGAGAAGCAGAACATGCAGCCAATTTAGGCTCCAGGAGTAACCCAGAAACAAAGCAAGGCAAAGAAGAGAAAGGAGTTCAATTATGCTCTTTCACTGATGTTAACGGACGTTTCATTAGGTCCAGCATTAGTAGAAACAAGTAGCTCTCTAAAGCACTGGTAGAGCAAACACTGTTGCCATAACTACCTCCAGAAGTACGCATTAATTTCTACAGTTAAATATTTACAGAGTATGTTGCATGCTTTCGGGAGTTGCAGGAGCTGCTCATAAGAATGCAAATGCACAGTCCTGTCTTTGGGGTCCCGCACACCTGGTTATTTATCAGGAAGGAGAAGCACAGCTGCCCCAGGAGAGAGCGTACCCACGGCACAGGTTGGGAAGTGGCTGCACCTCCAGGCACAGTTCCACAGCACCTAAGCAAGGCAGATGGTAGCAGCCACAGTTCCCACTGACAGCCCAGCATCACCAGAGCACACCACACAACAGGAGCCAAGGACATGTGAAGGCACAGGGGGCACGGGGGGGATGGGGCTGTACCTACATCACTGTTTCGGCAAGGACTGGGGACTTGCCTGACTACAAGAGGGGTTCCTATCCATGGGCAAGGGTCCCAGGCAGGCTGGTTGGGGCAATTAATACTTGTCGGTGCCTACAGGATATGGCATGGCACTTGTGCCAAACTGGTCTGATGGGCTCCTACCAGCCATCACCTACACCACCCTGAACCACTCTGGAAACTACACAGCTGCAGCAGTCATTGATATTTGTTTGTTGGAGTTATTCACACATCTATAGAACCGCTGAATCCTTTCATCCGGTTTTTGCTTCATCCCTCTCACAGCTCTGACATTGAAGAAATGTACAGATTCAGAATCCAAAAAAACCCAGGCCTGTAAGTATCTTAAAATAAAATCTAGTCCAGATTTATGGAAGGGGATCCTCTGCAACGACAGGTAGAATATTATATTTTGGATATCTAACTTGTTTCCAAAGACTTTCAGCAATGAGAAACAGCACAGTCTCCAAGAAAATGTATTCATGGAATCATAGAATCAGCCGGGTTGTAAAGGACCTCTGAGATCATCAAATCCAACTCTTGATACGCTACCACCATGGTTACTAGACCATGGCACTAAGTGCCACATCCAGTCTCATCTTAAAAACCTCCAGGGACAGAGAATTCACCACTTCCCTAGGCAGCCCATTCCAATGCCTGATTACCCTCTCTGTAAAGAATTTCTTCCTAATATTCAACGTAACCTCCCCTGGCAGAGCTTAAGACCATGCCCTCTTGTCTTACTGATAGTTGCCTGGGAGAAGAGACCAACTCCCACCTGGCTACAACCTCCTTTCACGTAGCTGTAGAGAGTGATGAGGTCTCCCCTGAGCCTCCTCTTCTCCAGGCTAAACAGTATCTGTAACATGAAAATACTTTTTAAAGTTGAAACTGTTTCTTGTACTCCCCCATGACTTAGCTTTAAAGCAGTAAGGACACGACAAGGGCTTTAAGTAAGTGCAAGGCCAAGTAACGTGACTCATGAGATGCACAGTTAACAACTGCAGTGGAATTGCACATTTCAGCTCCATATAGAGTCTCTATTAACATATTCTGACAAGAATTGTGCACATATATAATGTTTAACCCCCCTGGTGCTGGCTTGTCCCTTAGGAACAATGACAAGCGGAGTAACTTTTAAGATGAAGCCCTACAGTTACAAAAATTTATTAGGTTAGAAACTTTGCAACTGTCTGGCTTGCCTGTGTAAATAATGCATTACAAAATACATTAGTTAAGTTTCTTCAGAAGGACTGATGAGTGTGAAGTTGAGAATCCTATCTAAGGCCTTCGCTCTCCACACATTTCTGATCCAAAAAGGCACACAAATGCCACAAAACTTCAAGATGTATGTAGTCTGACTCTTGTAATGTTGCCAGGTACTCCCCTGCATACTGGATGCTGACTATTCCAAATGGGTTCAGAGGGAAGTTAAATTAAAACTATGTTCAGTCATAAGAAACAAGTGTTGTTTATTAAAAAGTAAAATACCTTGAAAATACTTTCACAAGCATATATACACATACACAGAGACATTATGGCTTTAGTATTTTTGACTTAAACCAGGCTTATCTCTATAATCTTAGAAATTAACTATTTTAAATTATAGAATCACGTATCAGCAAAGTCACATATGAGCAGTAACATTTACATCATTATATCTGATGTAAATTTCAAGACAAAATAGCAAACCTGGCTTGAATAAAAACAAAATTATTTTAAAATCTATTTCTAATTATAGGAAATAAAAATAATCTTAGAAGGTTAAAAATTAATCTGTTATAGGTTGAACAATATTGGAGAAAAAAATTGACAAAGGAAACAGACTGTCATATTGTTCTCAGGGTTACCCCAAGGCTTGAACTTGCATTTCCCTAGAATACTACATAAATAATTATTAATCAGTGCTCACTCCAGACATATCCCAAACCAGTACCTTGATTACTTGAAACAAACAAGTTAATGTTGCAGAAATGCCAATTGTTCATTTATTTTGTTGTTCTTGATTTCAACTGGATTCTTAAGAGAAAGGAATGTGGGTTTCAATCACTAAATGCTAATAAAAATATAACATTTTAGACTAGTTTAAGAAAATAAAAAGAAGATCTCTATGATGTGCTTCTATTGAAAGGTCTCATTTGTCTATGCATGATGTACCAGAGATACTAAGAGACTTCATTCTGAAGGTGATGGCAAGAGCCCAAGCAGGTCTGCGGATACAGCCAGTGCCAAATGTTTACATCTACTTGTGCTGTGCCACAAGAAACCTTCCTTGGATTGCCACATCCCCAAAAGAACTCATCCCAGTGTATGTGCTAAGCATAACGGTCAGACAACATGAGGTCTGAAAAGGGAAACATTATTTGTAATGGTTTTATAAAAACCTGAGATGAATCCTTGATGAAGATCTGGTGCAGAGAATCTCATAAACTGTCAGGCTGAAGCTGATGTTGATGGGGAGAAACAATTCATTGCAGTGGTTGCAAAAACTCTGACGTGAACACAGCTTCTGCATAGTCCTCACAAACGTCCTGCAGCTCTGCTGCCACGTCCCACAGGGCTTCTTCTGTCAGTTGCTCTGCAAGACTGAGGCAAAGGGAAGGCAAAAATGAGAAGGTAAAGGTTCAGAAAGTCAGATTTCAAATTTCAGTCATTCATGCTATTGATATCAGTGCTCTGATTTTAAAAGGTAGATACCTTTTTCTTTCTACTGCCTAGCCCAAGAAAGGATTTGATATGTGTTCTGATATGGGTTGTGTAAGATAGCAGAAATTCTATCCTCAGTCTGGTTCATAGCAAAGGGCATACTTCAAGCTTAAAAGTACTGAAAGATCTCAGTTGTTTCCTTTTTTCAAACTCTTAAGATACTAATTCTGCTTTGAGAATAAGAATGAACATACTGTGGTGCTCATCCAAAGGCCACTGAAGTAAATGGGAAGCTTTTTATTGATTTTAGCTGTCACTGAATCAGGCCTTACTGAGAGCAGAAAAGTTTTGAGTAAAATGTCTCTTTCAGTAATCTCTGAACCACAGCAGATGTTACAGAATGAAAACTGTTTGTGTGTACATATACGATTGTTTACTGGCTACCTGAGAAGAACTCTGCAGTTCTGCATGTGCTCCAAAACACCTTGGTGCTCCCGAGCCCAACAAACCCTGAGGCTGTTCAGTCACAAAGCCTGCCAGGGACTGGCTGCATTTGCAGTTTGGTGTCAGATGTTGCTGAGCATGGAGCATGTGGCAGCTGTGGCACCCACTGTCAGGAGGATCACTGCCAACGAATCCACCTGGTGGTCTAATCACAGTTATTACGTGTGCCTACTTATCCACACTTGGGCAAATTAGCAACACAGAGGATTAGCTTTATGCATGCGAGTCATCTCAAATATTGCAGGACCTGTTCCTGTTCCTGAAAACACTTTATGCAAATGCCAATCAAACAAGCTGTATCACTGATTTCAATGCTACTACATTAAAAATGTATGCTGAAGTTTAAAGACTCTTGCAAATTAAGCCTGATGTCCAATCTGCCAGTACAGACAAATATGGAAACTCATCCCATCTACAAGCACTGAGGTTAGGTTTTGCAATTCTTTCTTAATACTCCAGAGCTTTCTTTTCTAATCTCTTCTCCCATAGTCAGATGCCTTCTCATTTCCACTCTGCAGGGAATTAATGGTCCCTCTATGCCAACTGATGTTGTGCCAGTATTCCTGCAGTTCTGAAAGAACAGGGCTAGCAAGGTTTCAAATTCATCCTGCATTTCCATGCTTTCTTTGGGCTGGACTTTATAAGACCAATAGGTGATTTTTTAAATGTATCATACATATTGAAAATTATTTCTAGGCAATTGTAGGTAATTATTCAAGGAAGTGCAAGGAAATGATAACCAGTGATGTAATTTACTTGCTAAACCTGTTTCTGAGTAATCAAAACACTTACTCAAGCTTCAGTGCAAAGGTGGGTATTTTGGCTTATATTGCTCTGCTGCTTAGCAGACATTAAGCCTGAGAAACAATTTTTCTTTGCCAGGAAGTGAACAGCAGAAAGACTGTAGTTTACTGTTTCTTCACATCTTCTATTTATACCAAGGGATGGACATTCTACTCCCATATCCTTTTGTTTTATCCAACTACCTTCAAAATCCATGAATACCTAGTACCAGTAGAGAAAGAGCCTAAGAGCCAACAGCCTCTGGCTTTCAGTCCGGAATTTTAATGTGGCCTCTCCACTCCTCTCCTGAGTAAGAACAGAAAAACCTGTTGTCAGCTGATACATTCACTTCAAAATCACAAAGACAGTTCATATACCTGTCAGCAATCTGCCATGGATCGAAACTGCCCACCACCTCATGGGAAATAAGCTTTAAATGATGCTTGTATCTGCTGTTATAATCCAAGATGCTCTGGAACATATGGTTTGGCACAGAGAGAGACACAGAGCACATTTTCTGTAGAGAGTTCAAAGGCAACGGGTGTAGAATCTCATTTCCAGTCTGCAATTTCTCCTCTGCTTCTTTGTTTTCATCAATATAACTGGAAATATAAAATAATCATCAAAACAGAACTGGATTTTCAAGTCTTTTTTTGAAAAGACTATAATGAAGTCACACAGATCTCATGCACCACAGTTTAGTGTAGAGCCAAATATTCCACTTACTTGCCATCAAAAGGTTTCTCAAATAAAATGTTTGTTTCTAGCTCTGTGTGTCCAATTAATTTTGTTATCTGAATCGGATGAGGAGATGTGAGTCTTTCAGCTATTGATGCCACATGTTGTTCTAGAAGGAAGGAAATACCATTTAAAATTGTTTTATTGAAAGAGGAAAACTACATCTACTGCAGATTAAATCCTCACAAAGACTTTTAAGGGGAACTCCTGCAGGTAAGTAAAGAATTGAGAAGTGCCTAAAATGTAAATTCAGTATAGGGTTTCCAAGAGCTTAGTGTAGTAAAGCTGAGCATTTTAGAAATGCTGCTTTTAGTATAAATCATTTGTGCTGTCAGGGGATGCTTCTAGCAGAGAGATAGAAAATACCATTCTAAAACTAGCAGTTTATTAAACCTGGCAGTAAATCCAAGACATGGAAAAAAAAAAAATCCATAGAGATTTGGGCTTAATCTTCACCAGTCATACTGTGAGATTTTCCAACTTGTATAAACAACACAGTTCCAGTAAAGTCTGTATGTAATAAGATGCTCACCTTGAAAAATCAGTGTAGCTTCACTGTGCTACACAGTCAAATAGTAGGATAAAATCCAGGAGTATTGATAAAGTATCGACTTTTAGAACTACATTTTAGAAACTGTCCTTTGAAAGAAGCACCTATAGTAAAAAATGTGTCTGGATGGTGCTTTTTGATCACACATAATCCAATGACCTTGATTTCAAAACATGTGAATTTAAAGTTACAGATTATAGGAAAACCCAGTGGCATTAAAAAAGACAGTTACCTATTTTGTCTTCCTGGGCCCAGAAGTGGGAGTCAGTGTACACGATCTGGGTGATTCTCCTGTGGACACTCTCCCGGTGTCTCTACATTGGAACACACAACAGCAGTCAATCACCCGCATACCTGATTATCACTCAATAGGAAAGTAGGTCATGATCCTCCTTGGGCAAAGCAGGCCTATTTCAGCTGGTAACATAACACAGAGAAGGGGTGGGGGAGTGAAATCACAGACATTTATGTTGTTCAAAATGCCATACTTGAATATGAAACTAGTTGCCAGTCCCATGGTAACTGCTCCCATTTCAGACCAACAGCCCTCAGCCAAACAACTGAAGAATCCTCATGCTTTCTTTTAAGAAAGCAATGTATGGGAAAGCTCAAGTCAAGTAAATTATAAACCTATGAATATTTACACAGAAAGATGAATAAATAAGGGCATAGATAACCATGTATTTGTCTGACTTCCCCATGATGCCCTCTGAAATACTTTGGATTGCCAGAGCATATTTCCTCGAGATGCTCATGCTACTAGAATACTGAGATTCTATAGCACAGGAAAGGGAAAAAATCAAATTAATATTCAAATACTTTCCAATCTGCAAGGCAATCAACATAATCACCATGCTGATTCTCCCATTCACATAAGGTGATCTAAGCTACAAAGTCTTGAGATGGGAAGCAAACTCAGGTCTGCCAAGTCTAGAGCAACAGATTCATCAAACATTCTGCTCCTGATCTTACACTGTGTTTTGCTGGAAGCACAGACTCCTCCCAGGTCTTTGATTTCAGACACTGATCCAGTCAGACTTTGCTTCATTTAAGAATGTAGATATTTAGAGATATTACAATTTATGGACAGTAATCAAGAAATTGGCACTAATGAGAACAACCAAGACAGAAAATCTTACTTCAATTTCTTCCACTCTTTGCAACATCGACTCTAGACTATGAGTGCCAGCCATAGGCAGGGCCCTGGTCTGGAGTCTCTCATGTTGCTCCATGCTCCACAGTTCCTGAGCAGTATCTTCCAAAAGATCATCCAACAGCTTTTCACTCAGAGTATCTGCCTTTTCTGCAACCTGCTACTTAAAAAATCAAAATCCAAAAAAAAAAAACCACAGAAAACAAAAAGACACAAAGCCAATATAAGAAAGAAAGAATAAACCAAACTCAAACCAACTCGCATTAAGTTGAAAAGAAACTGTGTTGTCCCTTTATAAATGTTTAACAGCTCTCAAGGCATCATTTGCCCAGTAGCATAAGCTTGCCTGTATTACCTGCGTGCTGTCTGACAGAGGTTCCAACGACTCCTGTACCTCTTTCACAACTTTGTCTGCAGAGGGGGCTGGGGAAACAGTTTGTGACCTGCAGAAAAAGGAACAAATGACAATGCCATTTTCAAACTTGCTATGACAACAACAATTTAAAACCCCCAAATACATAAGTTTACTTTTAGGGGGACTGCTGGAATGTGGAGAAGCTCATATCATGTCTGACACGAGTTACGAGATCTTCAAAGTAAGTCATTACCTTAACTTTTGTATTTTTTTTATTTCTCCTCTGCCAAGGTCAGTTAAAACCTTCACTCCTCTTGAATTTTCCGCTTCAGGCCTCGCTAGTCTTCAAAAATAGCACAGTAACATAGAGGGTTACAAAATGCACATTCTAACAACTGAAGAATGAAATAATGAGATTTTGTGTATTAGTTTGGAAAAGTTGCAAGAAACTTTAAAGAGAAAATTAATTCTGACTGTAAGACCATGTAAGCTGGAAAACTCTGTTGAGAACCAGGGATCTTGAATTATGTTTCTGCTGTTGGCAAATAAGAAGTACTTGGCCCAGAGAAATGAGCTCCTCATCTTACCCTGCACACTGCCTAGTACAGATTCAGCACCTGGATCTCTTGCTTCAACTGCCACAAACACCAATCCCAAAGCAACTTAAATTCGGGGAGCCCTGGTCTAACTGGATGTTGGATATACTTTAAAGTAAACAAACCTGCTCTCTATTATTGTCTGAGACAAATAAATGTTTTTTGTCCTTCTGGAACAGGGAGATAATATTTATTTACCCTCTTAATGCAGTGCTGTGAATACCCACTCTGCCTGCTCTGTTTTGTCACTGCCCTGCCTCGCACAGTTTGGCCTTGACTCCCAGGCAGCCACTCAGGCAAAAGCCTAATTCCTTGGCTCTTCCTGGGCTTTAGGGAACGAGGCTGCTCTGAGCTATCTGGCAGAGAGCTGTGCTGTGCCACTGGCCACCCTGGGCTGCAGCCAGGCCAACTCTGTCCCAGTTACCAGCACAGAGCCAGCAGCATTCCCACTGGGAAGCAGGGTAAGGATGGGTGCCTCAGGACTGTGAACATACCGCTTAGGTGGAACAGGCAGAGCTGGAGGCTTTGGAGGAGGGCAGGAAATTCTGCTCTCCTTCACAGGTCGTTTGGTCTCTTTTAGCTGGAAAGATATAGTTGGTTCTCGAAATCCAGCATGCTTTCCTCGAGGGCGTATCTGTCTTGACTTCAGAGGTTTCAGTGTTCCCTTAAAATTAACACCATCACATTAAAAACATATATTCCAGTTGCTGAATTATTAAAGTATTTTGCAATTTGCTTCAGATTTTGTCTTGAAGTCATGCCTGCTGACTTTGCTGCACAGATGACATACGTGGAGGTTTTACAACCGCTTTAAAGGGAAATACAGCTGTGCCTGAAGAGAACATATGCTTGATCCTGCAACTGTTATTTTTGCAAACAGTTCCAATTTTTCCAATGTTGCCCTTCATGGGGAAAAATATAATTTTTAATTTTTCAGAATTAGACTCTATGTTAACTCTCAATAAATCCAAATAGAAGGTTTCCAAGGTAACCTTTTATTCAGCCACAAAACTATAATATTGCCAATTTTGTATTTGCTACAAGGTCACTTAGACTCATCCCCTCAGTATGAAATACTGAAATGCTTAACCTTTCTGCCCACATTTCTCACTGACACACACAGATGGAAAGCAGTGAAAGTTACATATACATACAGCTATGTTACTGTGTCAGATCTGAATTTTCAAGTTGAAGGTGATATTTTGAGGAAGGAATAAAAAAACCCCACCTATTTACAAAATCTAGCACTAGTCTTTTAAGAACTTATTTGTTTTACAGAAGCCTCTTGCTGGTGGCAAGGACATAGCAGAAACCAGAATTTGTATTATGAAGTTTTATCATTTCTGTAATCAATTAAGTCTGCCTAACTTATATTCTCCTCCTAAGACTAGGACGACATTACTGCTGAGTGCATTATTTGTGACAGAGGATTACCAATAGGAAGAAAATACTTCAGCTTTAATTTCAACTTGAAAAAACCATGCTAATTTCAAACATGAAACTAGTTTTCAGTGAACATTTTCCTTGCTAATTCTGTTGCTCGGTGTTTCTAGTTGTACAATGTGTTTCCAAGGAACTGTAACACTGGTTTCTAAAAATATTTGCTAAAATAGTCATAACCAGTAGAAATAACAGGCAGATGACAGTTTATCCCACTGTGTCTCCTAGCTCAGAATAGAAGTATTGTGAGGAAGTGCGAGCACTGACGGTGTCTTACGTTACATAACAAATCCCAAAGCACAAGTAGAAGACAGCATAAATAATTTATCACTTCCATACCTGTGGTTTTGCAGGCAATAATATGCCTTTCTTCTCCAAAGGACCACTTTCAAGGACAGACTCTTTTTTTACAGCTCTAGCTCTCACCAGGGCATCTGTGCCTCTCTGTAAAGTGGCATTTCTCTCTGGAATAGTTGGGTCATTTTCTTCTTGGTATTTATTGTGAAATATATGAGTCCAACTGTTTGCCTTTTGAACTGCTGAAATATTTGCAACATGTCAATGTTTATTTGTATCAAAAATAACACATAAACTTTTAACTTTTGTAAGGTGAGAGGGGCAAGAATTGTCTTTATTCCTACATTTGATATCTCTTTTATGCTAGGTATACCTAATCGTGAAGTTTTAAGCTCTACCATAATTTAAAAAACCAACCAATCAAACAAAAAAAATCCGGCCTTATATTTCCTGAGAAGCATTAAAGAAATTTTCTTTCCTGCATTGTTTTGATGAACAGGAGAGTTTGGAGGTTGTGTGCATATACATATTTATATGTATATAAATATTTGAAAATACACATATACATGCAAATCATGAGAAAGCCTTTTGGTAGTAATTGTCATGTGAGGTCTAGGCAGTGATAAAAAAACATTCGTTTTTAGGCTGAAAGACACATGGAAACCATTAGATGCTTATATGCTGTCTCCCTGGACTGCCAAAGATGAATTCATCATACGGAATTCTTCTTGCCCTTACATGTGGGTAGCAAGGAATACTCACTATTCTAGTAAAAACCATCATTAGGTATGAGAAAGACATCGTAAAGAAGAAAAACAGCTAATATAGTTTACATATAACGTAAGAAATTATAATGGCTTTCATCAGGTGTCAAAAAACTTCAGGCAGTATATTTATCTCACAACACCTTGAGAAGGAATAAATCTCCTTTCTTTTCATATACAAAGTAAAGGAACAATAAAGAAAGCCAACTCTGAACAGTTGCATGGCAAACGAGTAGTGGAAACCCCCAAAGTCTTTAACTTAACCATCAGTTAATGTGTCTCTAGGTACAAAAGTTTGAGTGTTGTGCAAAAGACATTATCAGGAATCAACTGACAAGCATAAAACAGCTGCTGCTCTCAGAAGTAGAAAAATTGCACAAACCAAGCCTAAGCTTCAGAATACCTTTTCAGTGTGAACAGTTAAACAACCACAGCCTGGCTTTTGTTAGCCTGATTTGCTAACATACACTTCTGAGCAACAATACATAACATACTACAAAACTGATCTTCAGATGGCAAGTTAACTGATAAAAATGGACGTAGTAATTCAAAATACAAACCAGTCAAGAGACTTCTGGCACACAGAGGTTTTCTGGGCTCTTGTCCATGCAGTCCCTTTAAGATGAGAGGTTTGTTTTCTCCTTTTGGAGACAGAAGCTGCTTTCGGGCTGGAAATGTCTCAGTGTTCCTTGGAGATTTGGCCTGAGAAGCTGAAATACATTTCTTCACTGTTTTTGGTGTTTGCTTGTTTTCCAGCAGTGAATTCAGATTCTGCACCAAATATTTAGAGTTTTAATTACTCTCTCAGTAAATGTAATAATGAGAAGCAAACTCAAGAGGTTCCAAGCAGTTGGAACTTTTTTGGTCTGGTTTTGGGGTTTGGTTTTGTTTTGTTTTCTGACAGCAATTACTCTAAACAAGATGTTCATGTAGAAGTTTTTTCATATTATTAACTTAAATCTTACTGAAAAGGCTTACATTTTTGTATTTACAATTTACTTGAATAAGTAATCTGCTTGCAGAATGTTCAAAAAGAAATGGACACAAAGGCTACAGACCAAAAAAGCCCCCATGCTTACATGACTACAGTAACACAGTCACTTCTTCCAATGCTAAATCCAAACTTGAACAACTCTACCTCCTCACATTTTCCAGGCAGTTAGCACTGTTACTGTTCTCATAAGCAGTTCATAACTGCAAAAATAAAAACACAGCTCTTACAGTTTTAACAGTATTTTAAGGAAAATAAAATATGGCTCTCATATCAGTTATTTTTAGTTATTTATATAGTAGGCAACATGAATCAGAACTTTTCTATGGTACCAACAACATGTATAAGCCATCAGATATCACTAACAAAAGCCATTTGAAGGGCACAGAGCTTAAGTAACTCTTGTACCCCCCAACTTTATCTTCTGCCTGGACACTTCTGCATCCACCACCATGGGTGAAGCTCAGATGCTCATCACTGATGCTGATTGATAAAAGCATGCATCCCAAAATAATAAACACGTAACACACACCAATGCATAAAATGAATTCTTTCCGTCCTGAATATGGCAAATGAATCAGAAACTAATGCTTTGTTACCACTATCACTACCAGTCCTCATTATAGCAGGATAGCCAAGAAAGACAGGAACAGCATCAGTAAGACCAGCAGCAGGTAGCTTCTATGTTTAGGATGCACATCTCTTTTAGACGACCATTATTTAGGAACATTAGAAGTACATTTATACATCAGAAAATATGGCCTCTAAAAAAACACAAACACAAACCAAGATATTCTGCCATTTCATGAACACAGTCTCATATTTCACTACATCTTTTCTGCTTTAGCAAAACCAAAATGTTTTTTCCTACCTCAACTTGCAGCAAAATATCTATGATAACGTCAGAAATGGAAGAATCTCCTTCTAGTTTGGCAGAACAGAGAGATAGCTGTCGAATGAGACTGCCCAGTTCCTTGTAGTGGGCGGGAATCTGCTCGTCTGTTTGATCTGTGAACTGATTGGCAAATGCCTGCAAGGTTCGTACAGCACCTCTGTGTGCTGCTGCCAACCTGGATACTGCTTGGGACTGGGAAAATGAAAAACAAGTGTTTTAATAACTATAGTTTCTATAAATACTCATACTATTGGAAGAATTGTTGCCAAAATTTCATGGAGAAACACTCAGGCTTGGGATAATTCTGATGGATATTAAGCCATTTGTGAGATAAAACAAAACAGGCATTAAAGTAATCCACTAAAGATTCCTCACAACAGTACCCCTCTCAATGTCATGCTGGCTTCAGGTGAAACGGCCTGGGTATAACAGGTCTTGATGTTTCTGTGTGCCAACACAGAACTGTAATCGTGGGCTGGACCCTAACGTCCAACAATTGCACAGACACAAAATACTCTCCATCCTCTGGGTTTTGTTACAGAAGAAAATACAAGTGATGGAAAAGCACAGGAGAACAACAGGACAACATCGAACAGACTGTAGGCATGATCTCAGTGCTGTCCTTCTGAAAGGTGCTGGGCAGAGAAGAAAATCAGGCTGGTAAGACTGAGTGACATCAATCAGAGGTTTAAAAAAGCAGTCAACAGTAGAACACATTGTTATTGCAAAAAGGAATTGGAATGAAGAAAGAATTAGAAGCCACATAAAATCAGAAGACCAACGACATTCTTCTCCAGTTTACTGCAGGCAGATGAAAACAGAGAAGAGAGAAGCAGCAAACGCAGTATCAGGCCAAGTGATCCATACTTCTGAGAGAATGAGATGAAAGGTGTAAGGTAAAAAGAAAATCTCCTTTCTGAAGAGGGCTCAGCTGCACCCAGATAATCAAACTCAATTATCTAGAAAACTCTGTCAATAAGTCATTTATAGTCTGAAGGATAATTACACCTTACCTTTTTAGTGTGTTTGATTGTATGAGGACTCAGTTTGTCTAAATCATCCTGAATTTCTTTTACCTATTTATCAAGAAAGGAGAGGAGAACGTCAGTCAGAATTAGCTCCGTGCCTATAAATGAACAATAAATCTTCACTGTAACATCTGAGTGAAAGTCCAAATTTTGGACTTCAGCCATGAGAGCAATTAGTCACACCATTCAGATCTAAACTAGAATGCTCTGGAAGTTCAGATAACCTGATTGAATTGCTCTTGTTTCAATTTGTTTCTGTCAAATTCATCACAGTAAACTAGCTACTATGCATCCCAGTTTAAAATGCTGGTTCCTACCTGTTGCTGGAGCACATACAGCATCCGAGCTGACCGTGCAGCTTGTTGCTGTCTCCTAGTGCAAAGCCGCTGCTTGATCTCAGGATCTAGAAGTTCTGCATCTCTCCCTAAAAAGCATAGAATTTAATGTTTTATGTCTTAATTTAACATGTGAATATCCCAATTAAGCCATGACAACAGAAATAATTTAACAATAAACTTCTGCCATGCAGAACCAAATCACATATTTGCAGGGGTTCCTTTAGCAGTAATGTAAATTAGTTATTGTAACTCTAGATTGTGTTTCTATTTAGAATTTGACTAAACAGTCTTATACAATATAGCTTATTAGTAATAGCTTAAAAAATCATGTGACCGATTAGTTTTATGACTAAGTCACAGACAAAGCACTCAAAATTAGGAATGGTTACATCTCCTGCTACTTATTAGAAAAGAACCAATTGCTTAACCTGGAAAGCTATTCTAGCTTTTATCTATTTTTTTAAAAAAGCAGATGGTTCTCAAAAATCCAGAAATAAATTTGAATTCTAATCCAAGCCAAACAACCGTGGGAAAAAAAAATCAACAAACTACTGTACATTTATATAACATAATTATTGTTCAGTCATACACCTTTTTTAATTGTTTCTTCGATTTTCTGAACATAGCTCCTCAATTCCTTTCGCAAACATCGGACTTCCTGCATATTTTTATGTTCTTTTTTGTTTAAATTTGGCTTGAGATCTGGTCCTGTGTTATGGGTGAGTGGAGAGTCCAAAACAGCTGATCTTGGCCTGCCTTCCTTAGCTACACAGAGAGAAACATTTCTGTCAGAGCTGGTAGACTTCCCTTGGGAAGGCTGGTCAAGCTTCTGCTGACCTGGCAAGCGAGTTTGAGGCTTCAGTGCATTTTTATTTCCTGGACTTGCAAATACTTCAGTATTCTGCTGTTGTGACTTCTGGGTCCACAATGGTTTACTGACCACATTTCCAAACACTTGCTGTTTCACTTGCTCTTCAAGACGTCTTCGTTTGATGTCCCTTTTGGCCAACTGAATGGCCAGTTTCAGTTTTTCTTCAGATACCACTGAGAACATGCCAGGGCTTTTCAGTTTGGGGTCCTCACTTCCAGCTGGATTTCTCTGATCACTGGATGCCTTCAGTTTTTCTATTATAATTGGATGAGGGTGAGAGAATCTGAGAGCCAAATTCTCTGGAACTGCAGGAACATTTCTATTAAACCGGAGCTGTTCAAAGTGTAAAAAAAATCCGATGTTACACAGAACACTTTACATAGGTGATGCAACTCAAGTGTGTAACAGTAAGGAAATTAGATCTTCTTTTAATTAGCATGTATCCCGTCATGACAGCACTGTTTTGGATTTGTGCTGAACACAGTGCTAACAGCAGACTAGTGTTTTCATTCTTACTAAGCATTGCTCAAGGCCTTTTCTGCTCCTCACTCTGCACACCAGTGAGTAATCTGTGGGTGGGCAAGAAGCTGGGAGGAAACACAGTTGGGATGGCTGACCCCGACTGACCCAAGGGATATTCCACACCATGTGGCATCATTCTCAGCAGTAAAAGCTGTGGGAAAGAAGGAGGAAGGGGAAGCTGTTTGGAGGGACAGTATTTGTCTTCCCAAGTCACTGCTACATGTGATGAAGCTGTGGAAATGGCTGAATTCCTTATTTTGCTCTGCTTGTGCACACAGCATTTGCTTTCTCTATTAACATGCCTTTACCTCAATCCACAATTTTAAACACTTTTCCCCTTCCAATTCTCTTCCCACTGGGAGTGAGCGAGCAGCTGCATGCTCAGCCTACTGGGACTGAACCGCAACAGAAAGTTAAGAATATTTACAGATATAGTTCTTGAATCTCTACCCTTACAAAAGAACAGTGTGAAGATTATACGTGACAGCATCAGGAAAGCAAGTATCACACTCCTTGGTGGGCTGTCTCGGGAGTGGATCATAATCATCGTTTTGTAACAATCACAAATGGAAACCAATTCAGCATCGCTGCAGAAAACAAATGGTACCTGCGTTTGTAAAGCCTTTGCTTCATTCCTGTATCGCTGGGTGGAGAATACAAACGCATCATCAAACACCGGTGCTTTGCTTGGCCCCATCGCATCGGCTCGAGAGCAAACCCCGCTGCTGTCCCTTGCTTGTGATCACAGCTGTGAACGTGAGAACAACAGCCGTGATTTCAGACTCTCAAAAGCAATCCTGGATCTGAAGTGAGTAATCGAGGGAGAACCGGCCTGAGGAGCGGCGGAGAGGAGCGGCCTCTCTGCTGCCTCCCAGAGCCTCACGGCGTCCCAGGCGGCACCGGCAGAGTCCGGGCGCTGCCGGGAGGCAGGGAGGGACGAAGGAAAGGAGGGCGCAGGAAGGCGGGCAGGGCGACCCGCCCGCCCCGGACCCGCCGGGCGCCGTTCGAACCCGGGCCCGCCGCTGCCGCGGGGACCGCCGGGAGCGCGCGCAGCTACGGCGGCCGCGCGGGCCGGGCCGGGCGGAGCTGCCGCCGCCATGGGCTGGGAGGAGAGGCAGGTCCGCGGGTACGGCGAGTTCGTACGGACGGCGCAGGGCTACCACGGCCGGCCAATCTTCGCGCTCTTCTGCGGCGACAAGGACGCCGAGGGCAGGAGCTGGTGCCCTGACTGCGTGACAGGTGAGCGCCCCGCCCGAGGCAGGGGCTGTGTCGGCCCCGGGAGCCCTCCAGGAACAACCCGGGCGGGCACAGCAGGCCCAATCCCGGCGACGGTGCTGAGCTCCAGCCGCAGTTTCCCCTGGTGAACCGAACGGGCTGTGCCCCGTTCGTTACCCACAGCGAGCATGGGCCGGCCCGGGCCGTTCGGAGGCTGGTGCATGGCCCAGCAAACCCAACAGTCCGCGGGCAGGTAATTCACCTCTGCTGTGCGTGTCGAGGGCAGCAGTGCCCTCCCCGGCGGTGTCCGGCAGCAGCAGATGAAGGCAGTTCTCACAAGGCAGTTGTCAGAAACCATCGCACTGAACTGCCTGGGTCTTACTTGTAGAGCTGCCTTACGAAATTAGTGTTTTTCTTACTTGTTAAGAGCAGAAACTGGTCATTACTCCAAGACCAATCCCCTGAATGTTAAGCATGTAATAAACTGCAAAGCTTGTGGATAGCCAGGTGAAATGAAAGACGGATCCGTAACTGAAGCAGACCAAATGTTAATTAGCAGCGTTGCTGGTCCGAGTAAATCCATGTGATTCTGTAGCACAGTACAAGTATTAACTACTAATAGATTTTATGAATTATTCTCTAGCTGAACCAATCGTGAGGAATGAACTTCATAACCTGCCTGATGAGTCGGTTTTCATCTACTGCCTAGTAGGAGATAGAGCCTAGTAAGTAACTTTAAATGCCAGCAATTGGGATAACTTGCTCATCGGTGGACTGGTGGTTAACTAACCCATTGAAAAAACTGACTGAACTGCCCTTTTCTGTAAGGAATCAATCCTTTTTTTGAGGTCTTCACCATTCCTAATGTGAACTGCATGCTTGTTCTGAGAAGTGGAGTGGGGAGGCATGAAGCAAAGGCCTTTGAATCGTCCTTTTGAACAAATTTTAACTTCAAAATGCCCCTCTACAACCTGTGCTTAACCCCTTCTTTCTGAACAGCTGGAAGGATCCCAACAATGAATTCAGGAGGAACCTGAAACTAACAGGAGTGCCTACACTACTTAAATATGGAACAGTAAGTGATTTATGTTCTGGATCTACAGGCTTTGAGATGGGGACATGGCATGAGCTTTATGGATGTAAATGAATTAGTTCTCCAAGAACCCTCTCTTGTTCAAGGAGAGCAGAACATTCAGAACAGCCCCTGCCATGCAGTCCTCCTGCCTCAAACAGGTCCTTTAAGAGAGAACCACTCTGCTCACACTGTAATGTTGTCTCTAATAATCATGCAGTAGAGGGAATATGTACACTTGGCTTGTAGTGCTTGAGGGGCTGAGAAAATTCTTAGATACATACTGTTAACCTTCTTCACTCACAGCTCCTCAGCTTTTGAAAAATCTGAACGCTGAATTACAAGAGTGAAACAAGTTATGTGCAGTACATTCAGACTGCAGATCGAGTTTTAACTTGTACATGTTAATTAAATTAGCAATTACTTTCTTAGAAATGCCTCTTCCGAGGTCAGAAAACCCCGAGGAATGTTTCAGTTATTCTTACCTCACTTGCTTCACCTCCATTTACCTGCCCAGGACAACAGTTGCTGGGTGTGGCTAATATTAGTGTGTACAGTTGGCTCTGGGCTACAACAGGTTTTTGAATTGCCCCTAAAACTTGTCAGCTTCTCTTTCAGCCTCAGAAGCTGGTTGAAGAAGAATGTTTTAAAGCAGAGCTTGTGCGGATGTTGTTTACTGAAGACTAAATCCCTCATTAGTCAATCATTGATGAAGATGGTAATCTCAACTACTGCAGCGTCCTTTCAAGGAATCATTGACCTTTGTTAAAACTTTCATGGTTAATTATTTCAGACTAGTCAAGAGAAGTGTTATTAAATTCTGGGTCCAAACCTTACACTGAAGTCTTAAAACAAAAAACTGTATGTTTCCTTTCATGTTGAAATAAACCTGAGTTTG
This sequence comes from Myiotriccus ornatus, assembly GCA_036023395.1. NCBI lineage: Eukaryota > Metazoa > Chordata > Aves > Passeriformes > Tyrannidae > Myiotriccus > Myiotriccus ornatus. Next base: position 147,005 of record JAYRBT010000051.1, read on the forward strand.
TAAACAGCCTCTTTTCAAAGGAGTTGAGCTCATGTTAGAAACTGAGAGCATCCTGCACTTACTGAATAGTAACTCCCAAATTACATTTGTCAAAGTGAGTAAGGGGGAAAGGGAAAAACAGGAAAACCTCCTTATACCTCCTAAATCTGACCACGTAGCTACTGATGCTGGTATGATAAATTTTCAATGCCAAAGATGTTTAATGGCTTCTCTGTTCAGTCCAAGTGTGATAAGGTGAAGACGGATGGTGTCACTGATCACATGTTAATGGCTGACAGTTGGGAGTACCTGCTCCTACAAGGACAGGAAATACAACACAAATGCACCACAATACAGTCTAAAGTACGAAAATTAAAACTCTGGCAGCTGCCAAGAGCTGCGTTCTTACAATAAAAAACATGCAGGAATAAATATCAAGTGCTTCTCCAATACTCCATGCAGCAACGCACGTTTCCCACACACATTGTTCTCACTACACGGACTGTAAAGAGGCCCCAGACCAGCCACTGCTGCAGGGGCAGAGGCCAAGATTCAAGGAAGCTGAATTTAATGGAACAGAGCTACAGCCTGCTTCCTTCTGTATCTGCAGAGTTTTTTGGCACTTATCTCTGCTCCACTCCCTATCTTGTACATTGACCTCTATCTGTACAATATGCTGTAAGGAAAACCCTGCCAAACTCCCAGCAGCAATGACTGCCAGGGAAACAGGAACGACAAGTAATAGCTCAGCTTGGTTTCAAGGAAAACCCCCCCCGTTTGGATTTTGTAGAATATCATCAGTGCACTTTTGCTTGTCCCACAGCTGTAAGTAGCAGTCACGCTAAGACACATCATTATTCTCCAGAGAAAAGGCCTCCTAGGGACAGCCTTTGGAGCTATACTTTTTGTAGATACTTAGTAAGTAACAAATTTTGTTTTCAAAATCAAGAGAAATCAGTAACAATGCTAAGTAAAGCTATAACAAAATTGTCTATGCTACATAATAAATTGCATTAGGTGTTTATTAGTCTCTAAAGGAGCTGACGAAGCAAAAACTACCCTAGTCATTTGATAAATCCATATTAAAGGGAGACACATCCAGAGCCAAACCTACACAGGGGTTCATTCCTCTCCCATAAGTAGTTCACTGACATTAAGTACACCTTATCATCACTACTGCACGTGGTTTTCATTTTACAGAGGTGTTATTTTGCTGCTGCTGCTCAGCCAGTGCCTGCTGGAGGCGCATCCTTTTCCGGGAATAGTGCTGCCAGTGGAGGATCTGTTGTTCATCAATAAATTTGGCACACTGGGCATTGACCAGTTCTTTGCGGAAATGTTCATACTGGAGCAGCTCTAACATGTGCAAACACTGAGGATACCTGGATTGAAGATAAACACACATTAATACAGCTTTTTACAAGGGACACTAAATCTGGAGTCTTCAGTACTTCTGAAGGTCATTACTTTAGTTTTGTCATGTATGCGCTTTACCCAAGTGTGAAACCCCTTCAGCCTGCACACATTCCACAGACTGCCTTGGTAACTGCAGCATCAGGCCATGAAACACGGCCAGACCAGTTTACAAATGCACATTCCTCCTTGCTTAGAGAAGCTTCCCCAATGGCTCAATTTGATACAGCAAATCCATAACAATTACAACACTTGTTTCCAGAGCCCGTTTAAAAGAACTCGATAAAAATGGAAGAACATTTGCAAAAACACAAAGTCATCCTTTTTCTCATGTAAGCATCAACAATACAAAATTAATCTTAAAATGCACTTACAGGGCCTAACTGAAGTAGCACCCTAATGTTCAACAGCTTTAAATCAATGGAAAGTGCAGATAAAGGCTGTAAAGGAAGATTCCACACACAACTCATGAGATACAAGTTTTATAATTTTGCCCATTCCTGCTACATTCGGACTGTTGGAAAGAGGAGAATCTATGCTGCTTATAACCCCATCAGGGAGGCCGAAGGTAAGGTTACAGGCAGAAACCAAACCCTGACATGCTGCTGTACAGTACATAACAGGAGGTCAATGCCAAACCATTAAAATGCAGAAACCTAAGGGATTTTATCACTTACTTCAGGTATTTTGCGTATTCAGGTTCTTTCCAATAAAGTAAATATTTAAGATAATTTACAAAAGCTTTGTCTTTGAAGTAGCCTCTTTGTGCAAGAACTGAAATAAAACGACAAGGAATTGTCAGTTACACATGGGTGAAAAAAATCTGCACACTTGAAGAATACCTATTCACAGAGTAAAAATTTTATCAATGCAATTGAATTTTTATAATTTATATTGAACAAATAAAAAAATCCACAGGGAAAAGTAAGATTTTTATGTCAACAAAATAATAAATTACTCTCACCTCTCTAACAGTTTGCATCTTTCATACAATGGAACAGCTTTTTGAAACAGGAAATTTCTGACTGTAGCATCAAAATTACCAGGGAGTTAAGTATACTACCTGAAATCATTCACGATAGTAATATTCTGTTTGTGGATAAAGGAATGCTGTTAACATTACTGTTTAATAACAGACTTAAACTTTTTTTCCCCCCACCAAATAGATGGGAGATTTTGCATTTCAACAAGTAAGACTTTGCATTAAAAAAAAAAAATCCACTTGTTAAATTATTTACAGACTACCTTTATTCTGTGAAAGACCCACTCCCTTTTCTTTGTTTAGCCCTCTCTCCCTGTTTAACATTACTAGTAATATTAAGTACCATTAAACTGTATTAACCTTAGGGTCCTGGTATTCAAGTACTCACAGTTGAGGTAGTTTGGATTTGCCAGACATTGAACAAACTCCAACTCCAGCTGGAATCGAAGTCGATTTCCTGTATCATCTGATACAAGAGAAAAACAGTAAGAATTGGACCCACACAACAGACTTGAAAGTAATCGCGGTCGGGGCGTCAACCGGGACAAACTCGGCCCCGGCCGGAGCAGGAACGTGCGGGGCCTTCTGGGGCTGCGGGCTCAGAGCGGCCCCAGCGCCCGTGCGGCCTCTCCCGGGCCGCGAGCGCTCGACCTGCGTGGTCCCAGCAGAGCCGGCGCTCCGCGGGCCCGGGAGGCTCCGCGGGCGGCCCGGGAGGCTCCGAGGGCGGCCCCGTCCCGGCCCCGCACCTGCGTCCATGTCCGGGCCGCGCGCACGAGATGGCGGCAGGCGCGCCCCGCCACAGGCCCGGCGAGCGCGGCGAGCAGCAGGCCGGGAGCGCGGTGGCGATTGCCCAGCAACGCGGGGCGGGTCCGCTGCAGGGGCGGTGCCCGGGAGAACGTCCCTCGCCGTGCCCAGCCCTTCGTCGGCGCCGTCCTTGCTGCACGCCGCTTCAGTCCCCGTTGGCTGAAACAGCACCCCCTTGGGCAAGTGCTCCTTAGGTGTTGGGTTTCCCCAAACACGAGTGCCCGCAGTTCCCCGCACGCTGCTCGGAGCGAGCACTTCCCTCGTACCTATATCGCACAGAAATCCGTAACTGGGAGCTGAGCACAAGAGACAAGCGCCCGTCCCTTCCGCGGGTGAGGGAGCAGGTCCTGCTGGGTTGCAGCAGCCGGGCGTCGCGTATCTGTTCAGAGATCCCACTATGTCCTAATAAACCCCACACTGAATATGCCACTGTACAAATTCCTTCCTTCTCGTGGTGCTCTGCTGCAGCTCACGGCAAACCCCGAAGAACTCAGAAATCACAGTACAAACCACTGTACGGGTAACAAACCGATTTTAAACGACCAACGTTCGGTATTACATCATTCGCTTTGCCCCGAGGATCGCAGTTCCCACACCTGTTCCTGAATAGGAACAAGGGCCACGTTTTGACCGTGTGCCCCAGAGCCTGGTCAGTCCCAGAGCCATCAGAAGGTGGCTCCGGGGTCAGTGTTCTAGGCCTGTTTTTTCTCCAGATAAACCTTAAGCTGGGACAGATAAAAGGAGAAGGAACTTGTGTTTGTATTTGCAGAACATTCATCTTAGCTTTGTACTAGATCAGTCACTGTTGATCACTTCCAGAGCAGAAGGTAGTGGAAAGACTCAACGCTAAAACACTAAGCTGCTTTGATTTATTATTTTCTTTTTGCATATTGGGCAAAAAGTTTTGAGCTTTGTGCTTTGTTTTGGTTTTCATAGTGACTTTACAGTCAGGCAAGGAGATTGTGTCAGCCTCTGCACTTAATTCTTCATTAATTAAAACACAACTCTGTCAGAGTAAAATCATTAAAAAACAAATGGTCCATTAGTGGGAAGCAGTCTCTACAGATGTACCTGTCTCATTTCTTCCCTTTTTACTTTTAAATTATTTTCTATTTTCATTTGTTGAACTATTTTGAGCTTTAGAGTTAGCAATTATCTATAATACTATCTTTTCTTATGCAGTATGATTTTTTTCCCCTGGGAACTGGATCACAAAAACCATCTAAAAAGGATCTATGCATAGTTTTTTGTAATAAAATATGGTTGCTTTTTTAGACATTTTAGTGGTTGTGGAATATTACTATAACTATATCAAAACATAACAGGTCACTCCCCAGTAAATACAGACTTCAGGCTAAAAGCAGAGATCAAATAGATCCCACGTGTTTGCACTGCTATTCTGGAATGTGATTTCTCTCCCAAGACCGACTTCAGAGGAAAGAATCCTAAAAAAGGATTGGTCACATGAATAAACTACTATGTGAGTTTGTCAGAGTTAAGTCAAACATCTCAATTCTTGTCCATTAAAACTAAGAACAAATCTGAAAGTCAGGATTGTAATATACTAACTAGAATTTTCTCAAGGAAAAGTTTAAAATTTTTTCTATTTTTTTCCTGTCAGATGAGTCAAACATTTGGGGTATAATTGTTAACATATGACTGTGAGCCACAAAGTTTTCATATTATTGTGTAACAAGGATGATATCGCTGCCTCAGTTTCTCCTTTCATAGGGACCAGACTGTCATTGCTGCTGTTGCCTGCCCAGAAAGGGAATGGTTTATGACAACAAGTATAACTTAACTCATTAGAACTGGCATAGAGACACAGCCCTTAAATGGAGCCACTTCTGGGACTTGAAGACACCAAGGCTCCACAAGACACAGGAGACAATAGTGTTGTGTATCGTGTTGTTAGACCTTGAAAGTGTACACAGAGGAAGTGAGATGCTGCAGAAGGTTTATCTGTGACACCACAGTGCAGTGCATTTGCACCAGAGAGAAAAGAAAGTCCAGCAATTTCATCACTGAAAACTGATGAAGTGGGATGAAGCAGTGAAGTGTTTTACTCTCAGCATGTGAGACTCAAGACATCCCCTTTTGTTCACCCATATACCCACTGCTTTGGAATAGAATACAAACTGGTATTGACACGGACAACATGTGAAAGGATTTTACCCATAGAATGTAAGATGGACTCCTGCAGACTGGAGAGCCTCCTGTTTCAAATATGGTTAAATAACAGAGAGCAGAGTATGCATTATGTTATATTTATAACAAGCCAGTACAAAGTCTGCAATTTTTTTACTCCAATGCTATAATTGTAAGTCAATAGAAACAAGATCATAGTTTTCAGTGACTAAAACAATTGTCAGGACATACTTAATTAAAGGCTTAACTCCCCACTGAGTTCTCTTTTTTGAGATCAAGGAACCATCAGGTAATGTGCATTTCAAAAGCCAGCCAGTGACAGTCGTGCACTGGCTTGCACCTTAATTTGCAAATGCCAAACACCATCCAAGGGAGCTGCAAATTGGGTGAAATGGCGTAAAGAGACTGGCTTATTGCAGACACTGGCAGAGGTACTTCTGTGACTATGGTACTCCTCTAGATTCAGAAAGCCATTAGAATTCAAAGATAAATTCAAAATTAAATGTTGAGTCTCAGAAAGCATTTTATGTTTTTATTAATAAGTTGGTTAAAAATACATCAGACTTCTATAGCATACCTGGACAGCAGGTGAATTTGAAGTCAGCCATTTGCCAGGAGCAATATGCATTGACCCCAGAACACTAGTCTGTAAGGAACACCTTCCCAAAGGTATTGCTGCTGTTGGGAGCCCTTCCTAAGGTGCTCTAAGGAAAGATTTATGCAGGGAGCCAGGATACATATGGGGCCTGATCTGAAGGAACTCTTAACCCATTGAATGCCAAACAGGCTAGAAACAACTAATTCCCAGTAGTGAAGGAACGTAAAACTTCCCAAGTCCAAAATACATGGACAAGCTTGCAGAACAATAAAGTGTTATCTATTCTATAATGTTTACAGATATGAATAAGTTCACTTATTCTCATTATATTTTGGATTAGCACTACTGTTATGCAATTTTTCAAATAATACTTCAATAATGACATAGTTTGAGCCACTTTCTACCCTGTTTCATTTTTAAGCTCTTCTATGGGGGGCACTGAGCAGAAGGGTGTAGGGAAAACACCAGAAAGAATTAGGTATAAAACGAAGGCAATCACTGGCATGAATGTGGAATTAATGAAAAATGCATCCCCTTTATTTTATAATATGTTTAGACTGTGTCCAGCAAGTAAGAAATAGTTTATTTGGTGCTGAAACTAAAAGGTATGCTCACAAAGACCAGGACTACAGTCACTTTTATAAAGAAGAGAGTTGAAAAGGTGTGGGTTCCAATAATGGAATTATGATTAGTGAGATTCCTTCCTGCTGGCAAGTAAAACTAAATATTCTGTACAGTCACCCACAACCTCACCCACTAAGGATGAAAATAACTTTAATTCTTGGTCACTGCAAAGGTGGTGCACAAATAGTTACAGTTTCACAGATGCCTATATCAATATTTAGCAAGAATATAAACCTTCTCTTTAGCTGCACACTAGTCAACCTGCCAGGATTTAGAGCAAGATTATACAGAATTTGGGCAAACAAAAGTGCCGAATTCCTTTGGGAGCAAACCTAAATATACCTCTTGTGGCAAGGCTAGTAACCTTTAAATGCCAGGCCTTCAGTAGAGTGTGCTGGAATTATGCCTAACACAAACTTATGTAACATGAAGTAATCTGGAGCTTATGAGTAAGTACACAACAGTATAAAGGACACCTTTAAAGTTTTAATTAAAGTATTTTGAGATTATTTGTCACAAAGCCAGTTCCTCTGGGGTGGTTTCTTCTAGCTCTCTTGTTGCCTTGCCTATATATTACAATTGTTAATATATTTGTTTGCAGTTTTTCTTGCTCAGTGAGAATAGCCTTTTGGTTTTTCAATCTACTCCTTTTCCTAGGCCATTTTGCCAGGAACAATATTCGAGGATACCAGTTTCTTTTGCTGGGAATGCCAACATCATCTCTGTTCCTTGTACAGAAAGGCTTGTTTTAGTATTTTGGAAAAGAGAGGAAGATAAAAAAAAAATCACTGCCAAGCTCTGCCCTAAATCACAGCATACTCATGGCAGCTGCTCTGCAAATTACCTGCAGGGTGCCATAGCTGTTCAGCAACAAATTTTCTTGTTGTCCCAAGCCCAAGCTTTGAACAGCAGTATTCCTGAAATATATTCCCAGTTCTGGAAGAATAGTCAAAACAGGCTTTAATCCTAAAATTTCTTGCTGCAACCTGCAAAGGTCAGGAATTGCAGGAGCAAGCACTAGCCCAGCAGTCTCTGTTTCACATTATCTTCAATTAATCTCTGAGTAAGGAGGTTTTGAGAGTCCACTATTACAGACTCTTTCTGATCAAGCTTTACTGCAACAGCCCCAGCACTTTCTCTGCAGGAGACTTTGATACTGTGGCAGTTTTCTGTTCACCAAGAAGACCCAGCTGCACAGGCTTGTAAAGCATATTAACTGGGAGATCTCATCAGCACGTTGTTAATAAGGACAGGCATTCATGCTTCTCAATGTTTATCAGGGTCATTTTCCTGATCTTTTGACTCTTGCGGGTAAGTGGAATCAAACTACTGCAGGAAAAAAACCCTAACAACAACAAAGAAAGAAAGAAACAAACCACCACCACCACCAAAAACCAAAAGCACTTACCTGTTGTAATTTCCATTGCTTAAATGTTTCTCAGAAGACAGAATCCTGACCATCTCTGTGACTTTAATTTATTGTGCGGCCCCCAGTCTACGGACAGATCAAGTCAAACACAGAGCAATAAGTGAAATACCCCCCCACAAAAAGATGCTGCTGCAGGGAAACTTGTAAATTGGGAAAGATCTGACAGGTGTTTCATGAAGGACACCTGCACCTAATTAAGGCCCAAAGTATTGGTCATCATCAATTTAAGTCACTCCAAAATAAAACCAACAAATAAATAAACAAAACAAGGAGCTGGGGCAAGATCACCCCCAAAACATTAATGATTTATTTATCTGACCACTCTTCAAACAAAGCTGAAGTTATTCCCCAGTATAAGCCCCCAGAAGGGTGACTTTAACTGTGTATTTTAGGTATCCTTGGGTGACATAGATTTGCTCTATATGGATCAGACTTATATCTGCAGAAAGATATGAATGAAAACATGAGCTCTGAAATGAGGCAGGATGAGACAATTTTGTGTTTATGGAGGATGCTCCCAGGAAAGTTTATGTTGATTTCCCCCCATTATTTGTTATTCAAAAAGAGCTAAAGTGTCCTAAAGTGCCTGTGTTCTGCTTCCCCCTCCCCGCCCCATTCCCTTCAGCCCCATCTCTTTTCAGAGGAAATTCTGTTTTCCCAGCCGAAGGATAACTATGCTTAGGTTGTGCCCAAAAATAAAAAAACACCCAAGTTTCTAATTTCTAACTGTGTAGCCAAGGCAAAATATTGAAGTAAAATAGAAACTTCCTCCAGAAATAATCATTCATTAACTGAAAGATTTTGTTCACTTTGTTTCTGGTGGAAATTTGATCTTCAACTGGCTTTCTAAAATATTTGCTAAGACCCAACCCACATTATTGTTCACAAAGAATAGCTCACAAAGGAAACTACAGTGAACTAGACTTAGTATCCAGAACGTTCAGTTCCTTCAGGAAAATGGCTTGTCTATAAAAAAAAGTGTTTTAGGAACACTGTAATGAGGCTCACACTCTCAGCTGAAATAGCTTACGAAAACTCACTGAAATTCCATATGAGAAGTAAGACTGGCAAGTAATTTCTTGTGGGTAAATAAAGCACTGAAGTAAACTAGAGAAGGATAACACCTTTACTCTCATGAAAGAAACAGTTGCTTTCTAATGGCCAGAATCTACAGTCCTAGACGTAAACCTACATTTACACCATAATGAATGGACAACTATTGACTTAGTGCTCCAGAAAAACCTAAAGGGCAAAAAATAGTGCCAGTATAGTCAGCTCTGTTTTTAAAGAGCTACCAAAGGTTGTATTAAGCAGTCTCTGTTCACCTCAGAGCAGCATGGTATGCCTGCCTTTACTCTGTGCTCCCATTGTTGAGAGTTGCACTTCCCTCAGAATTCCTCTGTCAAACAGACAGTCTACAGGGCATGCCAGGGGCCTCCCTGTGCCACAGACCCTTCACACAGGGGCCAGCAAAGAAACACAAAGGGGAAGATCTGATGTGAGGCAGAAGAGCTGCTACTGGGATGATTCTTCTGGACAGAGAAGAACCACCACCTCCCCATTAAACCACGCAGACAAATGAGCCCAGCAAGTGTCTGGCAGCAGTCTGGTGGAGTTGTGGTACAAGGCACAAAACGTTGGAGAGCTCTCAGTGGCACAATCAGACTAAGCCCTGACTAAAGTCACATGTTTACTCACCCACACTAGAAAACATTGTGAAAGCTCAGGACTCATTACTACCCACTTCTTTCCATATTTAGCACAGACATTTTGGGTGGAAAAATATGTCATTACTAAAAAGGAAGAGGTGCTGTGTCAAGGAACCACTACTGGATTTTGGCTAGGACTGATTCAGTGATCTGGTTTTTTTCTGGGCTGATTTGCACCAACTGTCCAATTCCAACTTTGTCAGCAAATGTTGGTTTTGGCTACAACCAGGTTATTGCTCTTTCAAGTGATAACACACCTGAGCTTGAAAACAAAGGCTGAATAAACCAAAGACTGAGTTCAACTGATATCAGAACTCAGTTGGAATGAACCACCTGCTGCTTGGAGTTCAGTGGATGACACCAAGCAACCTGAACCCTTTTTCAACTTGCAGATTTCTAGATCATATAGAAAATACTGAAAGTTTTTCCCTCTCCATTTCACAGATCTAGATGTTCAACACATGGGTAGGAAATACCTTTGTCTTCCTTTTTTGTTTTCCTGTAGTTTGCTCACTCATGAGCTCATTCACAATTACATGATCACTCTCACTGTCACATTGTGGGAACAAGTCTGCGCAAAGGTACATGACTGAGAAGGAGCCCCATGTGACAGCAGCTCAGATCACAACTCTGCAGGTTTGGGACATTCAGCAGTTGCAGAAACAGCTTTAGCAACTTGGTATTTTGAGAGAAGAAAGGACAAACCAAGGATCTATAGAGAGTGAACCGAAAATAGGAAAGCATTAATTTAGCTCCTTAGAGGTGGCACTGCCAGCTGGCCAGCTGACAGACCCACTGACCACGAGGAGTCCCACTCTGTCCAAGGATGGGAAAATGGAACTGTTTGCTCACTTGGGTTGGCTGAGTAACCTGCCCTGACATAGCCCAAACCGAGGATCCTCCCGTGTTCTTTGGGGCACTAAGGGTGCATGTTTTGAAGTGGGGTGCAAAGGCATTCCTCTGTGCCACTACCTTAGGGCTATCAAAACTTCTGCACCTAAAACAATAACCCTTTGATGGGCAACAAAATAAATGCCATGCCTGACAAGTGTCTGTCATGATACTTGTCCTGCAGAGCTGGAAGCAGCTGTAAGTAAGCTCCAGTCACAAAGCAATTGTCCTTGCATTGCCCATTGTAGGTAACATATTTACTCAGGGCGCTGCAACAGGACACCATGCATGCTTGACACTGAAAAAAAGCCTGTTTGTGCCTGTTATGCTGGAGAGTTTGTACAAGATTAATTCTGAAAAACTAGTTGTGTTTCTTAGATTCTTTACTCTGAAATGAATGAGACAGTTTGTAGGGTATGCCATCTGATTTGGTCCCACCTGAACATCTTCAGAGCTGCAAACTTGAGTTATCACTTAGCTGAGGAAAGAGAAGAAACAATTGCTATTCAGGTCTGAAGACACTTACAGTGGTGTCCAAATCTCTGCTTTGCAGTTATTCACTACAGCGTGTACCCTCCTGGATCTTACTGGAGCAACACCAAGCTACAATGAAAGCTAATGCAGAAACAAGTGGTCCACAGTGTTACACAGGAAACAATCCATGCCAGAGAGGAGACAGTTCTAGGAAGTTTTTATTTGCCAGGCTCTAATTCTGCAACCCACCCATTTAAATTAAATACAAATCAATCACAGGATGTCATAAAAGTGTCTCAAAAATAAACCTTTGCTGTTAACAGTATACAGAGAGGTGACACATCAAATATATCCCAGTTACAATAAACCCAACACTCTTTATTACCCTACATGTATACTTCCCCTGGCCCAGCACTCCTGATAATAAATCACCCTGTGTGACTGTTGATGAAAATAGCATTTGCCTCCTACTTGCCCAGCAACAGAGGGAAGCTTTTCCCTAGCTGAGGTGAGGGCAACTTTCAGAATGTTCCTTTCTGCAAAAAAAGTGCCCATCCTATGTCTTTTAGCTGGAACCAGTTGTAGAGGAGTTTGGGTCTGTATAAACTGAGATAGCCAAGCTTAGTGTCACCCACCTATGCAATCTCCACTGTATCTTACTTGCAATAGAGCAGAGTAAGCACCATGGAGTACCTGGCAGCAGTAATATGTTCTCATACTGTGAAGTCAATCAGAAGGCAGAAAAAGTCCCTTTCTCAATCATGTTTAGATACCTGCAAATTAGCATTGAATGCTGACTGCTAAAGCACAGAAGGTGCTCAACTGTTCCTGGTTTCACTTTCTTCAAGCGAATACTGTGATAAAGTTTCAGGTGGTGACAAACACCAGTGACCAAGCCACTTCTTGGCCCTAGAACTGGCCTCTTCCTTAGATACACTCTGCAAGTGGAATTGTGTTTATCCACATGCTCCACCATTCCCTGGAAGAGGTATGAGGCTGCACCACATGCAGCCAGACAGGGAGCTACTGGAGGCACCCAGGAACAACACTCAGTGGAGAATTTATGGTGCTTAGCACCTTGAAAGAGCATAGAAGATAAAGGCACAAAAATCAATTGTTGAAGCAGTTTTCTGCTTAGAAAAGCACCTGGACATTTTGTGGATAAATACTTTCGTCACTTTTAGATAAAAATGTGAATATTTTTCCAGTTCCATAAAGAACATTCACATTCATAACAGAACTATTTAAATATCCTACACACGCACTACTATGCTATATGCCAGATCTTCTGGACAGAATTCTATGATTCTGTAACTTGTACCTTGCACCCCTTATCATGAGGTGAGAAACCAACATGGGTGCAGAATTTGACCCTTATGTCCTCACATCACCTTGGTGAGGTAGATAGGTTCCATGACATCTTCTTCTGGAGGGGAAACAGGCAAAAAGAGGTGCACTGACTTGCATGGGGCTGCACAGAAAGTCTGGGAGCAGAACTCAGGTCAAAGCCACAGATCTCTCCACTGTAAGACACTGCCTTACCTCCCACCCACCTCCATCTCCAGGGCTGAACAAAAAGCATCCACGTACCACTGACAAAATATACCCAGCCCAACAACAATCATTCTGTAGGTTACTTCAGTTCCATAAATGGCACAAAGAGGTGCTACAAAACACTCTCCTCCCAAGATATGAATTCCAAAGTACATAAAACAACTCCCATTGCTGTCAGCCAGCACAAGCCCTAATATCTGGTTCCTTAATTTTCACCAGGTCTTCAGTTAGAGCCTTTCTCATGTCTTCACTCCACTCCAAAATTCCAGAGTTAATTAATAAGGCACATCAGGGGCTAATCCAGGAACTTTTGCAATAGGTGTGAAGTCCTATAGGCTACTGGTCATCTTCAGGCTGGCACTCAGAAAACTCTAGTTGGCATGTGAAACCACGTCTGTGGCTGAGAGAGGTAAAGGCTCCTGGCCCTGACAGTACCACAGTGCAAGAAACACAGAGCCAGCCTTAATGCATCCTTGCCCAAGACATCAGCTGAATGACCAGCACAGAATTATGTCTTCTCAGCCCTCAATAGAGGTGTCTAAATGCAGTGAGATTTGGGAGTGAAGACAAGGCAAGAGAAAGCATGTTGGATGTTGACTTGGAAGGATCCTACCCCATGGCTGAGGCCTGTCTCAAACATAACATAGCATAAGGCAACATGCCCCTTCTTCCCTAAACAAGTGACCACAGTGATTTCTCTGTATGGTTGCTGACTTGCAAATATAAGAAATAGTTTAGGAATATTCAGCCCCTGCCTGAGTGCAGTGTTCAATGCTAATGATTTACAAGTACATGCCAGTGATACAATAGTTCAAACCTTTTGATACAACAGCCTCCCCTCTCTTTATGGAAAATTCAATAAATTCTAATTCTTGACCTTGATTGGAGGTACAGTGGATCACGTGATCATATTTATGATCTAGACACATGTTCCTTAGGGTTGTGTAGCTGAACAACACTTTTGGCTCCAGCATGACTGGAGTAAGTTTGAGTTGGGTCAAGCCTGAACTGAGGTGTAACTGCTGGAAGGCAGCAAACACCTGACACTGGATCTGAAGTGGTAATGAGACTCTATACAGGACTTCGGGAAATAGGGAGTAGTATTAAGGGTGCTTTCCTTGTTTAACACAAGAATTCTTCTCTGTTCACTGGTTCATTGTGCTGTTTGCCCAGGTTGGGAATGTGTCCAGCTCAAACATAGGTCTTCCCCATGTGTTGATGGCCAGTGTGACACAGAAGACTCCAATGATGTTCATCACTATTCCAGATCTAACCTGTGAGGACAAAAGTCCAAACCAACAACAATAATCAAATACCAGCACAGCAAGTCCAAACCAGCAACACCTAAACACCAGCACAGTAAACTGCAGCAAGGCCTGTTTGTACATACACAAGAAAAATGGTCAAATAAATCACAGAAATAGCCATTTTACCCACTGCCTTGTATAACTGCTCTATATAACCAGTCTAGAGCTTTACGGCATGTACAACAACTTGTTCTTATTAGTTAGAGAACAGCTTCTGCCCTCTTCAAGTCTCCAGTTAGAAAACCAATAATGTTTGGGTGTTCCACCCAGAACCTGCCCTGTGTGGGCTGGCAGGCAATCAGAGGACCAGAGCTGAGGGCTCCTGATTGCTGCCTTCTGCTTTGGGCTTCAGTGGAGACAAAGCCTCAGACACTCTGCCCAAAGCCCCAGAACACTACAGAGCACTGCCTGTGCTTTAACCCTTCAAGTTTCAGAGACTTATGACTCGTCAGTTTTTCATTTCATTTGGGCTGCACTGTATGTCTGCCAAAAGCTGTGAGAAAAGTACTGTTACTTCAGAGATGCAAATCTTTATCACAGTATTAACACTGCGGAAGAGAAGGGCCTAAGGTGGTAGTTACAGTCCATAAGAGCTTCGCAGTACTTTGGAAATACTTGGCAAAGAAAATTAAACTCTCACGAGATTTTAGGATAAAGGCAGTGGAGAGTGTCAGATAAGAGACCAGGCAATTATCATCTTACCATATCCAAAACACGGATGTGGCCATAAGAAAACACTATTGCATTTGGCGGTGTTGCAACAGGTAGCATGAAGGCAAAGGAAGCACTGAGAGTACCAGGCAGCATAACATACAAAGGGTGGATCTTGACAGATGTAGCCTGCAATGAAATGGAGAGAATATCACATTGGAGGTCTTCCAAAAGAAAAGCATAAAGGATCAATCAATCCCAGACCACTGAGACACACAGGCTCATTTTGTTTCCTGGCATTACATCACCAGAGTAATTTACAAACATTTTATTCTGAAATCCACATGTGCTTAAAGATAACTTTGCTGTTGTTCCCTATCCCATAATACTGAAAAACAAGGCTTGATTCTTTCTTGTTGTTTGTTTTGCTCTATGGTATAATTTGGAGTTTTGGTCAAATACATCCAACAATCTTTTCTTTGACCTTGAACCACCCTTTTGCCAGGGAACACAGGGATGGAATTATAATTACTAGGCACGTGGAGTGACACTCTTAGACTTCACATAAACTCTGTGGGACTCAGAATTTAAGTGCCAATTCAAGTCACTAATAGCTCAGAACCTTGATGGGGGTTATTTTATTGTGATGAAATGGTCTAGAATAAAGTGCTTGTACTTTCCAAATTAAAGAACAGAGTAATCTGTTTTTTCCTTTATGCTATACTTTCAATTCTACTCAGAAAAGGCAGCGAAACTCACCAGGTTTTCCTGTGTAAGTTTTAAAATTATTCTGGCTTCCAATGGGAAATGACAGATTTCTTATAATCAGACCTGCCACTTTGCGTATTTTAGCACAAAAACATGAAGATGAATCATTCAAAGCCATGATCAGAAAGTGCTGGATTTTGTTTTGGTTTGGGTTTTGTGTGTGTGTTGCAGTTCTAAATTGATGGGTCAAATGCAAAATGACCAGAAGTAACTGCTGTTTGCTGATCTGTATTGAAAAAGTGACTCTCACTTCATGACCTGGCTTCTTTTTCAGTGAGAAAACACTGAAGAAACATCCAAGACAATAAATATAACATTGCTTTGCCACCCAGACCATCAGGTTAACTCATCCCCCAGCAAACAGGGTAACAGGATGGAAGTAATCTTACCATGGATGAAAAGACAGGCAGGAAGAGGGTGACCGTGGCAACGTTGCTGGTGCACTCAGTGAAGATAGCGATAATAAGTGAAAGCACTGTCGCAATGGCCCATGGGGGAATAGATCCCAGAGGAGTCATTTGATGACCCAGCCAAGCTGAGAGCCCAGAGTTCTGACAAGAAAAAAAAGGGGATTTCAGGGAGGTTGAGAACCCCTGACTCACGAACAGGGAAGTCATGTTACGTGCAACATTCCTATAAAATAATGCTAAATGAGTCCTGAATTATATAAACACCATCCAGGAAAGTACGAGGATCTGTCACGAACACTAGAAGAAATTCTTTGTCAGCTAGACATAATACTGAATCCCATTATTCTGATTCTTCTGGAAGCCAAGAAGCTTGCTCACATTTTGGTTATAAAAGTATGGTTTTTTTGCTAAGCAGAAACAATTATTTCTCAGACTATTGCAAATACTTAATATTGGACCCAGAAGCTTCCTATCATGTTTTTCTACAGTTTCTGAAGATTACGATTCTGTATGAATACTCTATTGTAGGAACACAGGAGCAGTTGACTCAAACAGCTTACAAAACCTCTGACTTTATGGCTTCTAATTCTCCTGAGATTTAATAATTTAAGTATGATGTATGTAGATGAATGAAGGGCCCTAGAGCTTTCATTTGCCCCATGGTTTAAACTTAATTAGCCACAAAACTTAGACGTGAACATTAATTTCCCCAAAGCATGGCACTGCTGAGAGCTAAGGCTTGCTTTGATTTAGATGCATTTTAGCAGTGATGAAGGAAACAATATGGTTCACCTCAAGATTCTTTCCTGTTCAGGAATTCAGATGCCTTTTCTGTGAATTTATGACTACAGAATCAAAGCATGAGCTTACAGAATGAAGCACACTGCCTGGCAATAGCCACTGACAAGAAGTTCAAGAAACCCCACTGTACACAGTTTTGAGAGATACCTACCACAATGATTTTCTTTTTGACCCTTTCAGTAGTAGTTTTGGTTTAAATCTGAAGACATATAACCTTAGAACAAACCTCAAATGGGTCTGAAAATCTTACAAGTGTTACCTATACTTCTGTTTTTCTAGCCAGGGATGGGACTGGGATGATTACAGAAATAAGAAAGGATGCTTCTCTGGACATCCAGCCAGTGAAGATCTGAAACTAGTCGGCAGCCTCCAAGAGGTAAAATAAATTAAAGAAACTTGATCAGAGCACAAAAATTTGCGAAAAAGAGTCACAAACCTCTCCTCACAGTTTTTGGTAATTGAGATCTGCCTCCAGATCTGAACATCTCTACTGGGTTTGGCTTTGGGTGCATGCCCAGTAATACAGGACTAGATAACAAACCAGGGAAGTTCGCCTTTGAGTCAGAGAAAAACAGAAGTCAGGACATACTGCGCTTGCATCAGCCAAAGCAAAACCTCCTCCCAGCAGCAGCACAATGCTCCAGGGCATCTTCCTCTGAACCACATTCCAGTCTAGCAGCGGGGCTGATAAAAATGGCTTTTTTATATCTGAAGTGAGAAATGAAAAGTACAACATTTTTTAGGAGAGTGAAGACACTTTGTCTCCTGTTCTATAAGATACCAGTGGGAAGATGCACATTACTGAGAAACCTGCACAGGGTGAGGGTAACATACACGAGTAGGGACCCTCACTTGCCGACAAGTGAGGGAGGTGAGCTGCTCTAAGAACTGCATGCAAATCCAGTGCAGGTTTCTTCCTCGTTAGCTGAACTGGCCAGCTGTTTCACAACATTGCAATCCCTCTTTTAAATACCTTCTTCAGTCTGTTCAGGGTCAGACACGCTTGAATTCCATGCTATGAATTTGGGCTTATGAGCAGGAAGGATAAACAATAGCAGGGCAATAAACACAGCAGGAGCAGAATCAGTGATATACCTAACAAAGAAAAGAGAATACAGCTTAGAAAATGGACATCTTTCTCTTAGAAGAGGGCTGCCTTCCAGCATTCCAGTCACTGGTCTTTGCCATCCTGTTTGGGGCTGGTACTTGAGCAAGACGGGTCATTAGCCCATATCTGAGGTCTCTCAGACCTGCCAGAATGTAAACACAGTAAAAAAAGAAATGAGCTACAATACACAATTAATAATCAGAGTCCCAGATGAAAACGGCTGCTTGAGCAGGGTTCCTTCTCTGTGCTGAAGCCAAGATTCAGCAGTTGTATCTCAAAGGCAGACGTGTAAAGAAACGGCCTGAATGACAAGCCCAATGTGCATTTTATGTCCTTAACGTGCCACACAATGCAAAGAAGTCAAAACACAAAATCAATTTTCCCGTGAGTTCTAAGGTATTGGTTAGAGGTGATATTGCCACCACAACTGACTGGAGCTCATACAAAACAAAATACCAAGGTGTATGTCAGTGTGACTGAGACCAGCCTTACAGAATTTTCTCTTCCTTTAGAAGGGTTAGCTTGCTCCATCTCCCAGCCTCCAGCCTTCACTGCAGTACAAACTGTCAAAACATAGATCATTTAATGTTATCCACAACTAAGAGGGTAAAGGATGGAAAGAAACCCAAAAACTTACTTTTCTCCTTCTGGGAAGAGCCTAGTTGCCCAGCCTTTTACAAAGCCTGGGTGTCTGGAAAACCACAAGAGCACCAGCAATACAAACATGATGAGGACATTGAATTCAGCGTAAGAGATGGGGCCCAACTTCCTCATTTCTGCCTTCAGCACATTGTATGCAGCTTTTTCTTTGGCAGTTCTCTCTGTCCCACAGCCCCAGCTTTTTTTAAAGCTTTAAGAAAAACGGAGAAGATGATACTGTGAGTATTAGCATCCTAGAGGGATTTAACATGCTTGCCACTCTGAAGCTGTCACTCTTGGGGACAGACACAGACTACAGCAGAGGCCACAAACAACGAAATTACAACAGTGCAAAGTATTTTGTGGGGACATGACAGTTCTCACAGAAGAATGAGGTCAATGAATGGATGTCAGTTTCTGTCCAATTTGGAGTAACCTGGGATGAACAACTCAGGTTTGAATCAACAGTTGCAAACCAGCTATGCCAGCTCTCCCAGGGCTGAAATTCACAGGTGTGAGAAACAAAAAGACAATTCTGTCTGAAGATTAAGAATGTATAAAGCTTTTGCCTTAGTGCACATCCCATGAACACAAAAGGTTTCCAGACCTCAAAAGTTGCTATGAAAGGGATGTGCTCTGTGCTACAAAATTAGTAATTTGTCAGTGCATTTGTTTCACTGATGTGCACTAGCTTACTGATGAGTTTACACACTATCATGTAGTTAAATACTCACTTGAGTCCCATGAAGGAGCACTGTAACCAAAGCCAAGCTAGCACCAACATCAGAATCATGTTTGGGAACGCAAATCCAAACCAGGAAGCAAAATTCACAACATCGTTATTGTTGGGATATAACCTGAAATGAAAAGTGCTTTCTCTATGAATGTCAAAAAACGTAATCTACTTTCCCTTTAATGATCCTCAGTTTTCCCTGTGTTGTACTTTGATGCATATAGGAGCTCATGTTGATATATTAGGTCTCAGTAAGATAAGCATGGCTGAAAGATCTCCCATAGAGGTATCTTCCACTTCCAACATGCCTGCCTGTTTATCCCAAGACAGGACATTCTTTCTTCCTCCCAATTCACTGTAATAAGAGAGCAAGAACGGTCATTCCTGAAAATTAATTTCCTGAAATAATACTTGAACTTCTGCTCCCTTCAGTAGAGGACAAAGTTGCTAGTTGGCCTGAAAGAATGAAACCAGTGTTTTAAGAACAGTAATTTTTGCTCTTCCCTGTGTCTGCTAATAACAATCGGAGGGAAAGTATCAATAGTAAACTTCCAGCTAGGTGTTAAAATCAACAGATAACGCAGTAGCTGAGGCTGAAATACTTGCAACAGAAGAAAGCAGTGTTGAGGGACTGATGTGGAGTCTGCAAAATTTCCACTGCAGATTAGGTTCCATGTAAATCAGTTCCCAAAGTCAGTTTAGCAATAAGAGTACAACATAACTGTACTGTTTCCACAGCCACAGCATAGAGGAACGGTACTGTAGGAGAGGCTAAGCTACTTTTAGCTCTCTTTGGTGTGCTTATGAGTAATCTACATTCTTCTGATGCCCTTCACTGCAGTTCCTCTTCTGATGTGCTGTATTTCAGTTGAAAAAGAGAATGCAGAAGAACCAATATCTCATAATCAACCAGCTGTCTGTCAATTGCCAGCAAGTATTCAAAATTTTCTCAGAAGACGTATAATTCCATCACATAGCTACCTTTTAAAAGATGCTGAAGCAAAAAAATGAGATCCAACACTTCATACACATTTCTCACTCTCAGTTCCTCAACTTATTGCTTAAAGTTTACAATTGAAATTGCTATCTAAGACCACTCAGTTGGTCAGAGAAACAGTATGATAGTATAACTAAAAGAAGCAGCAAGAATGACTTACTGATTCATCTGGCCTTTCAGTACCATGTTCGGACCTGTTCCAGTGAGTGTTGCAGTTCCTCCAATGCTGGCAGCATAGCATACACAAAGTGTCATTCCCTTGCATATACGCTTCCTCATTTTCTTTTCCTCAGAAGATTTGGGGTCATCAGGGACTTGTCCATTGCTTACGACTAGACACAAAGAACACAACTTGCCTGAGGTAAAGTTAGGGAGGCAGAGAATTCAGAATAGGGTCTGCAGGCCCAGTGCTTCCAGTTTGTATATGATACTTATTTTAATTAAAGAAATCACAAATATGTCCCTGAATACTTTGGACTCATGTTCATGAGGAGCTAAAGAGAGAGACTGGCAGTCTGGATCTACATGATCCAAGGATGCTACTGTCCATTTCAGTGTCACAGTTCCTCGGCAGTAATTTCCTGTTTCACTGAGAGGCTTACAACCAGCCAGATATTGTCGTCACTGGAACCATTCCAATTCCACAGTAAGAATCCAACTGGCTTTAACAGTTATGAATATGGGCAGGGAAAAAACCCACTGAAACCCAAATTCTTGCTTGGCATAACTTAATCAATATGTCACATCATTTTACGGTAACAGTGAAACTGTGCTGCTGGGTCCATTGTTCTCTAATCTTGAAGTCTGACTGGACTAATGGAGCAGGACAAAGAATTTATGGTAATTACAACCAATTCAACAATACCAAAGGGTATTTTTTTGCACACTTATTACCTTCACTATACTTGAGATCTGGTCTTTAATCATATTTAATAATACAGCCCTCTGTAACAGCACAGCAGACCAATGAAATGAGAGGGACTGAGTTTGTGCACATGATTCAAATGAAATGAAATCTACTGCAGAACCATGGCATCAGCAGAGAACCTTGAGGAAATGAACATCAGGGGTAAGATCATGCTTTAGAGTGTTCCAAAGAGCAGTCGGTCTACTGTGAGTCAAATTACACCAGCTCCTCTTTTCCATGTGGCTCTTAAAGTAGTCCTCTTTCGTCTCCCCACCTCCAAATACAATCTGGTCAATAAAGAGATATTTATTACTCTAGAACAAAAATGGACTGTGTTTACTTTTTTTTTTTTTTTCAAATATTCCTACATGTGGCTTGGAAGCTAAATCCCCAGTGATAATCACAATATTTAGAAAGTGGGATTCAGGGGGTTTGGATGGTTATTTCCCACAGGATATGTTTTTCACTCCCCTGAGCAGACAGTTAAGTGTAGGGAAATTCTGGGAGAATGACTCCAGCTCAAAGGAAAGAACAATCTGTCTGGGATCTAGCACTAGTATAACAAAATGGCAGCCACCAAAATTGAAGCTATTTTGTAAAACCTAAAGGTCATGTATTAGGGGTTTTCAGTCAGGTTACCATCCTCTTCCCTTGGAAAAGGTACCAAGCACTCCTTCTAGGCTCAGGAGCTATGACTGTAGTAAGTTCAGTAGCATCAGCTCATCGGTGAGCAGGCCCTTACCATGCACTGCAGCGGGATCTGATATGCTCTTTTCCTCCAGCTCAATCACTGTATTTGTTTGCCCAATTGCTTGTTCCATCATGGTCACATCATACTCTGTGTTGTCCATTTGATCCAGGACAGCCTGGACAATGGGAACCATCATGGCAGTGGTGGCTGTGTTACTTATCCACATGGACAGGAAGGCAGTGACTATCATAAATCCCAGCATGAGGCTGAAAAGAGAGAAGGAGGCAGAGGAGAAAGGAGGAAAGCAAACAGGCACTGCTTGGCTTTGTAGTTACTGTAATTTGGAGAGCAGAGCCCAAATGGAGATGTGTGCAGCATCCAATAACAGAGAACAGGACCAGATTCCCTTCTAGGACAGCTCTGCCACCTTCACTGAAGGAATCCCAGTGAATGATTCAGACTGTCATAATTTTGTCCCCAGTGGCAAGCCTCTACAATTTAGTCAGATACTGGTTTTGGCTAAAGGACAAATAAACTGTTCCTCTTGCTAGACTTCACCTCTGGAAACTCCGTGTAAGTGCAGCTACAGAGATTCTTGAAGGATCCTTTCTCTGCTGATGGTTAAACACCATCCCTAGGCCTCTGCTAAACTGACAAGAGGCAAAAAAGAAGCAATTTAGTACTCTTACAGTGCAGGTTTCACCCCAAGAATCAGAAGGACCCTCAGTGCAATCCTTTTGTGAAGATTCCACTGTTCAACAGAAATCGCAACAATCAGCCCTCCAACGAAGAGCATGTTTGTGTCATTGAGGTACTGCAAGCACACCTGAAAGACAGAAAAGGTAACTCAGGAGCCCAAATGTTGCCTCTTACTTGCTTCACCAGTACATTTTGCCTTCCACCCTCTCAAAGCCACAGACTACACCAGGCCCCACCCAACACCGGCAGAAGACGCAGCTGTAGCCTCAGAGCTCCCTGCAGTGTCTGGAACCCTTCATCCCATGTAAATGCTGAATTGTCTTTGTGCATCATTGTACAAAAGCACAACAATTTCCTAAAACATTGTTAGGGACTCAAAGTGTGGTGTAGGTACTGGAAACACGGCACTCCAAAACAGGTTTCTCAGCACATTTAGCAACCACACCTGCCTTTACCAGCTTGTTGGTCAGTAGTGACCTGGGCTACAGAACCTGGAAACAGCCCAGGATGAGCTGAGGACACAGCATACCTGCTGGCACCACACTGTCTATCCTGTCAGAAGTTTGTCCCATGCATTTTGAGATCTCCCAGAGGATCTATCTGTCAGCATTGCTCTCTCATGGGATGGGATATGAACACGTAAACTGCTGGCACTAGTGCGATTCTCCCCAGCAGGATCCGTGCCCAAAACAGACCCTTCCCTCTACCAACTCAAGTGCCCCACTCTCAACATTTTGGGCAAATGTGTATTTAGTTCAGCATCTTCCTATACAAGAACCCTGAACACTAATACAGACTTGCTGGTTAAATATTGATGAGAGATCAGAGCACCGGATTTCCCTGCATAAGAGCTGAATTTAGTGAGTTCCTTACTGATTTAGAGCTCTGAACTCCAAGCAGAGGGAAAAATACCACTGGCATGAGGGAAGTGACAGCCAGGGGGATCACTTCAGTGCACCAATACACAGCCATGATGATGATGATATATGCACATCTGGCCTCCTGAAACACAATAGAAGACACATTTAAGCATAGAAAACTATTTTAAGGATAAGAAACACGTTGGTAGCTCTTAAAAGGGGCTCACACACTACACTATCTGCAGCTTAACAAGTTATGCTGAATGAGGATTTAAACTTGTGCTTTTAAACCACGTTCTGAAGTCACTTGTATAAAAAGATCTTTTTGACAAAGAAGACCATGGTGTTTGTTTTAATCCATCCACACAAAATAAATGGTGTGAGAAAAACAAACCTTCCACAACTAGGTAAGTGCACAGTTTGCCATGTGCAATTACCTCCTGGCAGTTGAGGTCAGCAGATTTCACATCTAGGAGCCAAGAACAGCAATAGTGAGTTAACTATTTTTAAATGGACGGCCAAATTTCCCATTGTGGGTGATTAGCTTGCCTGAAATTCACAAGTCTTTGAGGTGTGTCCATGTTCTTCGCTTTTTAAAGTAACTCTTAAAATAAAAGTTTTGGGTTTTGTTGGTAACTAAGCACGTTATAGGTATTTAATTACTTTCCCAAATCATACTGTGCCTTACCTGCTAAGGGGATTCCTCGATTAGAATTGTTGCAACCTGTCTTTTTGGATTGTTGATCAGGCATTTCCGTAGTGTAGCCTTCTTTGGTTTGTACTCTCAAAATTGTTGGGAGAAGCAAGCATTCATTAGCTAACAGAGAACTGTTTGAAAGCTGAAGTCGGTGTTCTGTAGTCCAATATTTGCTCATATTTACAGCATGGGTTTATAGGATTTTATTCTAATAAAACAAGTGGGACTTTATTGCTAAAATAAATGGTGTGACAGTGACATTTAAAAACCACTGTCAGGTGATATTTATAAATAGGGGGTTTTTTCCTTCATTTTGTTGAGAAGTTTAAGAACTAGAAAACAGCCTTTGTAAGAAATTTTATTTTTTTTTTCTGTCAGGTTTCCAGGAGACTAATTATACCACAAAAAAAGTTTTGAAAAAAAAATTATTCAGAAAGTAAAAGATATCAGACGGATCCCAAGAAAGTCCCTTCACTTTATATATACAAGGTGAGTTCATGATACAATTCATGCTGTACTGCAATAACTCGGGACTGGAACTGACTGTGGGTAATCTGTTGCCAACATGAAAGACAGATAAACAACTGGAAGTGAATAAAATTCACAGCAGAGAAGGAACACTGGTTTTAGAGAGTAGAGAGTAAATAATTCATGTGAAGTTCAAAAATACAACCATGGTTATAAATTAACTTCAACAACCACAGCCAATTCTAACAACCAAACATTTGGAATTAAATATATGTTTGTATTTATGCCTATTTCTGTCTATGATTTATCAGAGCAGTCACCGAATGTTTCTTTGGTGTTTTGTATCAACTGTACAATGACCTGCCTCGTGGCTGAGAGATCAAAAGGCAGTCAGTGACAGAATGTTACTCCCCTGTTATGAAATACTGTCATTTCTCAGATTAGACTGGCAACACAATATGCCTACAAATACTGGAAAACTGAAGACATACTTAATTGTTTCAGGGAAATTATCTTTCCTAGTTTTGACCAAAGTAGAGCTTAACAGTCAGAAATTCTTTGTTCTATAAAGCACCACCATTCAACTGAAAGGCAGGGCTGGTATTACTTAGGTACACCAAAGGGATGGCAATTTGGTTTATAAACACATATGAAATTTTCCTGTACTTTAAAAAAGACTGACCAATAC
Source organism: Myiotriccus ornatus (assembly GCA_036023395.1). Lineage (NCBI taxonomy): Eukaryota > Metazoa > Chordata > Aves > Passeriformes > Tyrannidae > Myiotriccus > Myiotriccus ornatus. The sequence goes on from JAYRBT010000051.1 coordinate 172,034, forward strand.
AGGTCGCTCAGAAAGGCTGTTTTGAGCATTAGAATAGCCTCCAAAGGTCTAGTAGGCTAAAATACTGCAAACAGAGCTTTCACATTTGGTCAAGAAGGCTACAGGATATTAAAGTTCAAACTCTTCACTGGATTATTTTAATGTTATGCCAGTATAACTCCACTGAACGCAAAGGAGTTGTGCTATTGCCATCCCTGGAGTAAGAAGGATGTGAATTGGAGGATATGGCATTTGAAACCCTGATCAGTGCATACACACAACGCCAGCTTTTGACTGCATCAGGATGGATAATGCCACCAAGCAACATGGTCGGAGTACCAAAGCCTCAGCAGAGCTGGGGAACGCACTCCTGCCCTTCATCCCCACTGCCGTCACTTCAAGATAATACAAGGCACAATTCCAAATGCACTGGCCAGTTATGCATGGATTTGTCTTGGCCCAAAATTAATTGCATCTAATTGCACTAATGGGTTGGGTCCGTGGGAGCCCCTGGGAGCAGGGCCAGGCGCCGAGGGCAGAGTGGGATCTCCTCAGAGGCAGCAGGGCAGGGACTCCTCAGGCACTTACCCGCGTGGACACAGCAAGCGGCAGCGGCAGCAGCAGCAGCGGCGTGAGGAAGAGGATGGCGAAGGAGCGGTACCTCAGCAAGGGCCGCAGGCACACCAGGGCCATGTTCTAAGGGGTGACACGATCAAGGCGTCAGCGGGAGCAGCGCCCGCCGCCGCCGCCTTAAGTACGGGGCGGGCGGGACGTGAGGGCACGGCGGGGGGCGACACGTCCCGCCCGCCCCGCCGGGGGCGGCCCCGGCCAGCGCTGCGGGCACGGCCCGTCAGCGAACGAGCCGTGCTGAGGGCTCCGGTCCCGCCGGCCCCGCTCCGACCCGCGCTCCGTGCCGGGGCCCCGGCCCCGCCGGCCCCGCTCCGACCCGCGCTCCGTACCGGGGCCCCGGCCCCGCCGGCCCCGCTCCGACCCGCGCTCCGTACCGGGGCCCCGGGTCACGGCGCGGGACAGCTCCCGGACTCCCTCCCTTACGGCCATCTCCGTGCAGGGCTTCTGCAGCCCCTCCATGCCAAGGAAAGCTGCTCTATGGCTGTGTATCAGCTATCACACCAGTCGGGAGAATGTTTAAGAACGGTCTCCCTACAGAAAGGTGCCAGCAAGCACGGATTCACACATCCTGTGCAGGGACCGAAGTGCTGACATAGGACCTTCGGGAGGTGCTGGTGGCGCCAAGGAAGGATCGTGCTTCGATCATTCACACACAGGGGTGAGGAAGGACTGAGCTCCTTTAGGGAAACTGAGAGTTAAAATTACACTGCAGGTCTCCCCAAAACAAAGGTCTGTGCAGGCATGCATGGCTGTGTTTTGCTATTATTTTGTGAGGTATTGTGCATCTGGATGTGGGTTAAAAATAACCCAGAAAGGTTAACTTGAAAGGTTGTTTCTAATGTTGATGAATTCAGTGACTTGGTCTACAGTGCAGCCTCGGAAACCGAAGGTTGGCCAGCGCTATCGTGAGAGCAGAAAGGAACAACTGCAGGGTCTGGAAACTAGTCTAAGGACAAACAAATTGTTGATATTTTAGGCTCTGCTTCTGGGATGGCAACAGCCACCTGAAACTGAAATCAGCATAAATCATATCTCAACAATTTGATCCACAGTCTCCTCATACAGTCTTACCAAGCAGTTATCACTGAAATAAAGAATTTCAGATTCCACAGCAAGTAATGAGGGAGCTCTGATTACAGCTTGCACTATTTGTCCTCTGCTGACCAGAGCAACTTGAGTGACAGAAGTTCAAAACAAGACACTCCAATGTTACTGTTCGTTTATAAAAGCAGTGAATGCCCACTAAGAAAAACAGTAGCCAACCGGATCTGGACAGATTTCAAATCTTCAAACCTTTTGCAGCAGTCCCTTTGGGTAACTTGCCAGCACAGAGGAAACTTCACACCAGCGCAAAGTCTAACAGAAAGTGGGGAATCAGCCAAAACTTGCATTCCTGTAGCCGATCTCCAATGAAAAAATGGTTCCTAGTCAAAAAAGAAAAAGGACTACAAACAAATAAGAAAATGCAAATAGTTAACTCTAAAGGAGTTGTACTAAGGTTCACTCTGTGAAAAACCAGAAAGACCAGTGCAAATATGATTTGTTGTTTTCTTGTATCAATATGATGCAGTGCAAAAAAAAAAAAAAAAAAAAAAAGAAAGGCAACAAATGTGTTGATACCTTTAGACAGAATAATCCTGTGAAAAGAGACTTGCTTGCTGTACCTGGGGATGAGACCAAGGACTCCTGTAGGCTGTTCAATTAGCCTCAGCCCTTTTTTATCAAATACAGAAAAGGGAATTGGTATTTTCTTATTGTGCAGAATTATTGCAAACTTGACTTCAGTGTGCCAGGCAAAATACTTCCAATAATATGGAACAAAGCAGAAAAAGACTCACAAAAAAGAACTAGCATCTGAATAATAGGGAATTACATTGAAAGGTAATGGATACTCCCTGCTGATGCTTATGGAGCACCACACCAGCAAAGGGTGTACTTTTGGGACGAGAGGGAGAGGCATTGGTCCCTGGATTTCTTATGATCAGCTGACTTATGACAGGGATGAGAAGATGGTGCAGGCCTCCCAAGAGATTATAGACTAGAAAGGAAGGAGCAGAGGAAAACAGGGAGGTGTCAATCAAGTCCGGTAAGTACTCGACCGTTAGGGATAAATACCCACTTCCCAGTGCTTCTGGCAGAGCTGCGTGGTTAACATCAGTTGAAAGAGAGAGAGATCTAGGAAAAACACTGCGTCCAGATTTGAAAGACAGTATGCCTAGATTTTCTTTATTTGAGCTTTTTTATCTGAGATCCAGGTCCTAAACTAAGCAACTGTAATCTTTTCATGAATGAAGACCAGCACTGATGAGCTGCCTTTAGAAACTTTAAGGCATTCCCAGCACTTTGATTAAAGCAGCAGTGGGTAGAAATCTCAAGTGGGTACATGGAAATGAGCAACTTTTACTTCTTTATTTCTTTGCTGAAGTAGGCTCCTTTTCTAGAGGTTTGCTTGAGGAAGAGAACAGGTTGGTTTGTTGGAGTGCATGTGGAATATTTCTTCATGAAATGTCAGTGCTGACTGATGAGAAAAAATTGAATTAGTGCCAACTACAATTCCTGTGGAAGTCTGCTAGGAATTCAGCTAAAACCAATCACAGCAGCTGGCTGAGGCAGAGCAGCAAAGACAGTCTCCTGCACTGAACTGAACCTGTGAACCTGAAAGGTAAATTCTGACCTTGACACCACCTTGTTCAAGCTATCCTGCCACTGCACACTTCATATTTAAGGTACGTCCCTCAATATTTTATAAACCACTGGAGGTTTACATGTGTCAATTCATGTTCTACTCTAAGAACCAGGAGAGTGAGACGTTGACTGAATCCAGATGTTAGAACCACATAATCGTGTATTATGGCAAACTGCAACAACGCAGGCAGGAAAAAGAATACTGAGTGAGGACAAGAGAGAAGACATCTACATTCAGATAAGGAGGTGGTAAAGTTGTGCAATGCATAATCAAGATGGGTAAAAGAGGGCTTTACAGTACAGGCTGAGACTGGGCATGCCTCTAAGAGATCAGTCTGCACCAGCAGAGAGATGCATGGAGAAGCATCTTCCATTTGGCAAGTATCCCAGCTGTTCCCCATTTCCCTCAAAATATGCTTACAAGTGAGCTACATGTGGCACTGGCTGGACATGAGTGTGGTACAGGAATGGCAGCTCTTTCACATAATTTGATGATGAGCTTCCTCTTCACTGTGCCAAGAAGAAAATGGACAAAGCTTTGGCTGTTTGCTTTACAGACAGGTCTGACAGCCAGGCAGAAGGTTGCTGCAGAGAGCCCATGTGCTTGCAAAACATCCAGGAGGAGTTTTAGGTGGTCCAAAGAGCATTCAAATAAAAACCTCCCACAGCCTGAAATTCAGCTCATGCCAACTGAGCACTAATTTCAGGCTTCCAGGAGAAAGGGATCCTTTCCTCCAGGCAGTACTGCTCTGAACATAGCAGAGAGCAGTGGCTTTGACAACTGCTTTAAAGGCAATGGGTAAAATTAGCTTTTGGTTGCAGACAGCATTTAGAAGCAGAATATTGTAGCAGCCTTTGGGCCAAATTTTTATACCCTTGTGTGGAATAATGTGCTGTTCTTGTTCTTGGTGGTAAACTTCAGATCAGTTTACAAAGGAACTCAAATCTTTGTGTTACAAAGAGGTTTAGGCATGGGTGGTAACACGAGTTGGAACCAGGAGCTGGATCAGGTCTCTTGTACCTGAAATCCCTTTTCCTGGTTGCTAGACACCACTGCTCCCATTGGCTGTTCTGCTGCCCTAATAAACATAGGTGTTTTGAAGCATGCCAAGAAACCAGGATTAGAGTAACAGAGCCAAGCCCATCTTGTGGCTCACTGACATGAACCTGCCCTGGCCTTCTTGCCATTTCTCAGCTGGTGGCTTTAGGGCTTATTCAATTTAACTTGACAAAGAAAGCAGAACATTTTTCTGCTGTTAGCAAGGTGAGTAGGTTCAATGAAATGTTCAATGAGCATCAGAGCCAGCTTAAGAGAATGAAGAACAGCTGGGACAGGAACAGCCACACCTTTCAAGAGAGCAAATGCCTAGATGAGCTTGACAGAATTGTCAAACCATACACACAGTCTTGCAATCTTCCCTTTTGTACTTCAGATACTAGAATCAATGATATGAACCACTTTTGAGTTCCACTTGGAAGTGGGACACTGCTGAAGACTAGTTAAAAAAGGCTGACCTGCATTTTTTTTGGTTATTAGAAAGGGACTAGAAATCAATCCCACTTGGAAGGTAGGAATTACAGGGTCATCAGTCCATGTGGAAAAATTGGAAAGTAAAGATTTTATTATAGTTTAGTTCATTTCTGAGAAGCTGCTTTTCTGATAGATCACACTCACTACAAGCCAGTCATTCCAGTTACTCTGGTTATTGGTGGATAGGAATGGTCTGTGTCAAGGAGGGTTTACAGGCAGCAGCTGGTTCATTTAATTACAGATAGACATATTTTCTGCCTCTAATTGAAATGCTGCCCAAGCATACAAGTACAGTTTGCTTGTTCTAAAGCAGTCCATTTGACCTAGATAACTGCTACTCCTTCTCACAATAAAAATTCTCCTCACATTCTTTTTAAAGGTCTTTTATGCTGCAAGCTCATGTACTCAGAGGTACAGAAGTTTTAACAAAATTAAATTAAACAAGGACTGTAAGACATATCATACTGATGCTGAGAAACAAAAATTGAAACAACTGACCATGAGACTTTTAGGATTTAAAGAAGTGTTTCTCCTTAGGTTTTTAAAAATCACATTTAAAAAATAACCAGCTCAGAACTTACCTCTGTGTGATGTTTGCCTTAAAAAGATGCCTAGAGAAGGTCTTGTACAGTAATATTATGTACTGGAAGGTTTACACAGTATTTAAATGGATGGAGTTATTGCCGGCATTCAGAGAAAAATCACTGTTTCATTGCTCTCCATTTTCCCTCCAATCAAGATTTCACAGCTATTGCCAGTCCACTGTGCTGATCAGAAGTAGCTTTCAACTAAGCTCCCACTGGAGCATCTGATATTTTTCCAAGAAAAGCTCTTGAGACTCTGAACGAACAGTCCTTTCAGCACAATCCCTGTGTCCAACAACTTTCTACATAAAAGCCCTCATTATGAATTTTGAGTCAGTGGGGTTTTCTCAGTCAGTGTGTGTTGCTGATCAGGCTTTCTTGACCTAGAATTGGTCCTGCATAGTTTGCATGAAGCCCTAAACCACGTTCAAGTGCTGTGCAGGCTAAGGATGACAAAAGAAAAAGAGATCCAGGAGAAAATCACATTAAAATTTGATTCAGAATTGGCAGCTCTGTAACCTCTCCCTTAGCTGCCATCTCATTAACATATTTTTTTCAAAAGCCTTTTCTCTGCTTCATTACATAATTTGTGTTGCAAAATCCAGATAAACACTCATTATCCCCAGATCTAATAATGGTTTATTGCGCTTCCTTTTTCCTTTTTTCCAGAGAAAGATGGGGGACAGAAGGGGCTTGTTTAGATGGAAAATGAACCACACTAATTTCTGAGTAACATCTGTGACAGCTGTTGTCTATGGCATTATCTATCTGATACATTATGCAAAGACTAGTGAATTATTCTTTCCAATACCTCTGCAAAGTGGAAAAATTAATATTATTGCCCCAATTTCACAGACTAAGAAGGTCAGTTCATACTTTCCGCATCTCCTGTATATCATTTTTTTACACTGGGCAGGGTCTGTCACATCAGAGACGGCGCTTATCATATGGCTGGAAGGGATCAGTTGTAGCAGCAGGTACACAAGTGCTTAGCCTTCCATCACAAAGTCCTGAAGGTACTGGTACTGGCATTGAAAATGTGAAGTTCTGTTTATTTTTCTCTCTAACATATATTTCTTCTAAAATTTCCTATGTAAAAATGTAATGCTGAAGTCCAGCAAGAGACAGAACCTGCGGCTGCTGGGGCCTCTGGTGCTGTTGGTCCATCCCAACCACAGCAGAATATTCCGAGGAAGGAAATGCAGGTTGGAAATTCCCCTGGCATGTACTTTGATGCCCCAAAGTGCTCCAAGGGTCACTGGGGAAGCAGAGAGTCTTATTTCTCCCTGGCTCCCTCTTCCTCCTCTGGAAATGCAATGGCATGGAAAGATGTCCATCCCAAAGGGAGAAAAAGGGACCAGCCACTGACCTCCAAACCTTAAAAGAACAAAAAGATTGGCCTTCTGTCTCCCACAAGAGGCAGATGTTCCACATCACCTCTTAAAGACACTCAGTCTTTTGACATGCTGGTGACCTGTGACCATTGCAACTTTCTACTGCCACTTCCAACCCTTCAGAAACATGAGGTGAGAAGTGACACATTGTCTTGGCCTCCTATCTGCAAAGGGCCATACCTACACAGTCACTACATATCTTCACACTGCCCAGAACCCTAGTGCCCATCTCTGTGTTCCAAAACTTCTTGATATGTTGGCCATAGGTACGCTCCATTCATAAAGTGTAGAATTTGTTAATTCCATTGGCTATTTACACTTACATCTACACAAACAAGATCTATAGTGTGCTTGAGTTTTAGGAAAATAATGACGACTCAGGCCATTAATTTTAAGCTCAAATCCTGGAAAGTCTTCAGTAACTGTCCTTATTTGCTGAGGGCTGATGTTGTTCCCTCTAAGCAAATAGTAGGATTGTATCTCAGCTGCATCAGAGATTAAGCTCTAGATAATGTTCCATCCCAACAAAGGGGCCAGGTTGCCTCGCTACTGAATATGATGGCTTGTTGAATATAATGTTAAATTTTCCTCTAGTGTGACTCTTCCTTATTTTTCTAGATCAAATGTCTGCATTGGACAACTTTGCAAAAAGTCTAGATTGAAACAAAAATCAAGCCATGGGGAAAAAGGTGTCACAGAATTTCAGAAATTTAGAATAGATTTCATAATTCAGGATTATTTTACACTGTGTTAACAGGAACATTTTGCAAGAGGGAGTATATCTAGTACAAGCTAATACGCAGAGTATCACAGAGCTCTTTAGATTTCAACACGCAGTGGGTTCCTGTGAAGTTTGCACTAAGGAAGCATTGCTCCAGAGCCAGTCTGTTTTTGCTTTCTTGACTCAAACTAACATGTGCCTCACAAATTAAGCTACTCTGAACAGTGCAGTACTTTCCCTACTGAAGCAGAGACCAGAACATCCTTCTCTGGTTTTCAGTTCCTGGCAGAGTCATTTCCTCTTGGTCCAGTTTAATTAAGTGAAACTGTAAGCCGTTGTTCTCAGTCTGTCCTTTTTCTACTTGGTTCAGTAAATGATGTATTACTTCTCCCTGTAAAACTTTTCTTTCCTGGTGAATTAAAGAGAGAAAGCACCAATGTGAGAAATAGGCAGTTTGTCTAGTTTTGAATTACAGGACTCTGGTCTTGAAATTAAAGTGAGTACATGGTAATTACATGAATTATTTGAACTGCATTGTAAGGTTTTTATATTGTTCAGCTGAGTGATGACATAGGAAGGCTGTAAACCTGAATCTTTAAAAACACTCACAGCTGGGCTTTGTTTGGTTTCAGGAGATTTTTCTACAGCATTCATGATTAAATCTGAAAAACAGAGGCATGTCTTCATATCGAATCTTCAGCTCAGCTTTAGCAAAAGGCCCTGTGGAAGTATGATGGCTTTATCGGCAAATAAAAGTGCAGACTTGTGGATTAAGAACAAAGAGTGACTCAGATTTTTTTATTCCTTATCAAGAGAAGCATTTAAAGGTTTCACCAGAAAACTGTAAAAGTGATGGGGGCTCAACAGGTGTTGTTTCAAATATTCCTGTGCAAGCTTGCCTTAGGAATGTCCTTTTCCCACCTGCTTCTGCAGTGAGAGCAGCTTATTTTAAAATATATGTTCTGATGGAGACAAGGAAATAAGGAATTTCAGAATACCTTGTCATGTTGAATGCCACCAGTTTCTCTCGTGCTCACTGAGAGCTGAGAACTTGGTGTTTATCAAGGCATGGCCCAGTGAAATTAGAAAAGATTATATCCTGCTCTCCATCACTTCAGTGAACTACTGAACCCAGAAGCAGCACAAACATCACACATCCCAGGATAACTGAGAATGTTTGTCTTCTGAAATACAAGTGGAAACTGATAGAACCAAATGGTGGGACTTAAACATGAAGGATGAGTGGATGCCCACAGGACAGCAAAGGGGCAAGAACAGGCAGGTAAGGGGATGGTGCTCAAACCAACCAGCCCTGTTACCCCAGGACCACTGCAGACTGTCGTCCTGCTCTGTCACAGGTTATTGTGACAGCACATGGAGTGCAAGACACTGCAAGACAGGGACCAAAGTGACCGTGTCTGAAAAGGGCCACAAATCTACCTTAGAGTACGGGGCCGGCTTTATCCGCACAGCCCTTTCCCGTGGAGGGCTGAGAAGGCTCGGCCTGTTAAGGAAGTGTTTCCTCTCCTCCACGGAGCCCCGCGGGGCTGTTTCGGCGGTCGGTGCTGCAGTGTCACCGTGTGGCTGCTGGTGGCCGCGGCAGGGGCACCGGCTCGGGAGGGAGGAGAGCCGGGAGGGGCCTGGGCAGCCCGCCCACCTCGGGATGCACACGCCGGGCATGGGGACCGTGCGGGGACTAATACCGTCGGGCTCCCAGCTGGGGCAAAGACAACAGCACCTGGGTACGGAGTGCAGCGAGCAGGTGTCCGTGGCCTGGAGCCGCAGTCACCTAGCCTGCTCTGGTGCGCTGCGTGCAAGGGCACCTGCTGCCAGGACTCTGTCTCGGTACCAAGAGAGCCTCCAAAACACAGCACCTCTCTGTGCATCTTTGAAACTCCTGAAAACAACCTGAGTCCGTCGTTCTTCCAGGGTGAGGAGACTGCTGTTACGGCCACCCCAAATGTCCCCGTGGTGCTGGAGGTGCTGCCCAGCGTGATGACCCTGCTGCTAAACTCAGTGCCAAGGCTCTTCGGTTTCACAGAATGGCCTGTGTCTAAGCTGCCGGGCCCCAGAGGGAAGGCGAAGGGCTTGTTCATTTGTAGAGTATGAAAGTATGAAAGCAGCAGTGCCCAGACATCTGCAAACCTGAGCTCCAAGGTCTGCGAGGAATGCGGTAACGGTAGCAAAAAGTTCAGGATGAGAGGGAAGCAGCACTCGTTGGTTTCAAAACTCCCAAATGTGTTCACTATGCCAGTCCGATGGATTCGGTCACTAGATGGCAATAAAGACCCAACGTGCTCTTCCCTGGGCAACAGGGGACGCTTATTGAGCTCGGCCTGGATTTGCCCCAGGAGATAGAAGCGGAAGATACTAGAGAAACCACGAAAATAAAGTGTGCCATCGTTCTGCTTGGTAATGAGGATTTGTTTTGTTATTGTCTGTTTCTTAAAAAAAAAAAAGGATAGATTGTGTTTACGAAGAAGAAAATTATTATCAGATTAAAAATATATTTCTGTGCGAGAAAAGGAAGCTCAGCCTTACCAGGACAAGCCACTCGTATGACATGGCATCATACTCCTGAAGCACTGCTGAGATTTCAAGTACACTGGGATTTCAGTGTTTTATCTTGAAGTTTAAGACACATTTTTGTTCTTTGACACTGGCAGGAGGCAATCCAGTGCCTCCTTCCTCAGTAAAACCTTAACTACTTGCCTCTCCATAGAGTATTTTTTTAAACAATCCTTTGTCATAGTGAAAACTTTAACACCAGTCTCTGAGACACCAGAACGAAGAACACCTTGTATTTGTCCATTTTCTCAGTGCTATGTGCTGGTGGCTGCTCCTCACTATGCTGTGTGCTGTGTGTGTATTAATTTTGCTCAAAGGTTAATCTCATTTGAAGGCAGGAGTTTTGTGTGTACAAAACATTGCAAAGCCAGCTGGCATATCCTACTCCCAGACACTGTTGTGATTCAAAAGCAGTGTTATGGGAAGCAGAAGTATCTAAATGAGGAAATTAAACTGACAATATACCCTGCAGTGAGCTGATGGGGAGAAATGACAGATAATGTTTATTATGGAGATGAATTCCTCAAACAAGGTCCCTGGAATAACCTCCAAGGATTTGTAAGGAACGTTACATTTGGTAATTAATTATGCAAACCTACTTTTAACATATCTTTAGGTAATCAGAACAAAAGAAGACACTTGTCTTTGTTAATTATAATGAAAAATTACTTATGAATATTGTAATTATGCACATTACTGTGTCTGCTGTCACTCATGGCTGGGGTGCCTTTAGGCAGTATTATTTTCCTTCCATTGTCATTGTAACAAAGGTCTAATGAAATGAAAAGGACTGAAGTTAAAGGCAGTGTAGTTTAATTTCAGAAAACATTATTTGCGCATTCAGACCAAAATTGGCAGTGTAGTGTCAGCTGGGGAAGTGGTGTCTTGTCCCTGTCCCAGGAATGGTGCTGCGGGATGTGCAGGGGTGTAGGAGCAGGTAGAAGCCCTGATGTTTCCCTGCACCAAAGCTTCGTGGAGAAGGGCTCTGCACTCGACGGCTGAAAGCAACACAGCATTTTGCTGTGTAGGTAAAGCGGAACCTGTTCATGACCACTTAAAATTGCTTTCTTAGTGTTTGAGACCACTTCCATTTGTCTTTGAGTTAAAGCTGTATCTACCCCATCAGCTAAGAATTTGCCTACTAAGTTTTAGTAAAGCGTGTTCACAAGTCAGGTTTTCTTTGAGGTGATGAAGTCACAAATCCAAATCCCCTGGCCAGTTCTTGAGAGCTGGACAAGGGTGACAATTAATTATGGATTCATATTCAGCTTTCTGGCACTTAACATGATCAAGTGCCTTGTGTTCCTGCAGAAGTAGATCCTCCATCAGAATGGGCCAGCTCAGCCTTTGGTCCTCATGTCCAGCAAACAGCTGATAAAGTAAAGGGCCATTAAATTAATTCAAGTTTAAAAGTTCACTTTATAGTTGCCCTTTATAGGACAGAAAATGGCTTTGAATTTCCAGACCTTGACACTTACCAGAGGTCAATAATGTATCATTAAATATCTTTGTGCTGCTAAAGTTTTCTGCTCTAATACTGGAAGTTTTAAATGGTTTGATACCTGATTACAGCCATACCTGAAAATCTGAGCTCTACCTTTAGCTTGTGCTTCCAAGACCAAATTTCCAAAGGTGCTCGATGAACAGTTCATGAAACAACCTCAACACATGACCTGCACTTCTCAGCAGTCCCATCTCTGTGTGCATAAATGGGTCCATGGAACACCTGTCTCTGTCCTGCTGGAAGCCTGACAGAAGATGGTGAATTTTTATTTATGAGTTTTATGAGTTTTGCACCTTCCCCCAGCTGTACTAATAGCTCCATCATGTTCAGGAGTGTATAAACACATGAGGACAGTGATGCTCCGAACAAATTATCCAAATACATAAAGTGGGGAAAAGGTGGAAAGAGGGGCTTTTTTCTTACCTCTTGTAGAGACCTGGAGCTGAGAGACACCCATCTCATGTGCATTTTTGCAGGTCAGTTGGAGAACCCAGCAGGTCCAGGCTCTTGGCTCATCTCTTTTACTCAAAGCCAGAAAACAGGACAAAAATGTACTTAAAATATGCCCTTACATTTAGAGGTGTTTCAGAGGAAGTGGGTTCACATGCTTTTTGATGAAAATTCTGACACTGGGTTTTATTTGAGTGTATTTTCATCTTAAACCTGCAAGGTCAGCCCATGACAGCATGTTTCTTCCATTTTGGGTTTTTTTTCAGGGAGGGTGGGGGTATGCATGGAGGCAGAAAGTGTTCTCTGCCACTTTCTAAAATCCAGAACAGAAGTGGCAAATAATAGTTAGCTGAGTTCCCAATTAGAAGCGTGGAAAATGGAGGCATCACCTAAATCTCCATAAGATTGCTCTGAACTCTTTTTTTTTAAAGTCTATGTCCATTTTCCAGATATTTAAATCTGTAGAGACAAAGAGAGAGAGAGAAAAAAGTGAAACATGAGAGCTGGTGCTCATCCTTTATTTCAGAACCTGACCTAAATGACTTTGATCTCTGCAAGCAAATCTGCTTCACAGATACCTGCAAGTGCTGCTGCAATCCTGCACGCAGCATTTTACTGTCAGGCAATTAAAAACTACAACCGTGATGCCACTTCAACTTTGGAGTTTGCCCTTTTTATTTTGTCTGTTGCTATGGCAGCAACAAATGATTGCGATCATTGCTGTTTATATTGCAGTCCAAGTCACATCAATAAAGATCTTGGAAACTAAACAATAAAAATCCGGCTTAACTGTACAATGCATTTGTTATTGTGCATAATAGGTTGTTCACAATAGTCAGGATTCTTCAAAATCTTTTTTTTTCTCAAGCATTTGGAAAATTCCTTTAACTAACGAGTTGTCAAATGATAATTTACTTTCAGTACATACTTAACCAGTGCTGTTCACACAGCTGAACAAGATTTCTTTTACACTGTTTCTTGAGTATATCCTTGAAAACAAATATTTTAATGGCCTCTCTAGTGTTGAAGAAAGGCTATTCTATCTTTTTACACACTGTACTAATCATAGTAGTGCATTAGGCCTTCAATAATACATCTTTAGAAAGGTAATTCTGTACTTTTTTCCACACTGTCTTGTCTATTTAGATTGTACAGGCTGGGGTCTGTGCTGGAGTATTGCTCCCAGTCCGGCCCCAGCGCTGAGGAGACAGAAGAGCTGGCAGGGTGCAAGTTTATCACCTGGGTGGGTAACGACACTCACCTGTACCTGCCCCACCTCGAGCCCATACCTGCCTCTGCCCTGCAGGTGTCAGATGCCCAACACAGCCGAGCCATGGTGCTGAGTCTGGCAGGGCTGGGACCCCTCTGCTGCTGCTGCGGCTTTTCTTGCAGAAAGTTCAGTCTCGATGGGAGAGCCCAGGAAGGCAATTTGCTGTTTAAATGACCCAATGCACACTGGGCATATTGAAGAAAAAAGCCATTTCCTAGTGACTACATCTCATTAAAAAAGCAATTTTCCAATCAATTACAGTGCAATTTAGCTGCTAACTGTTTAATTATCAAAAAAGAAGCTATTTGTTCTCTGTTCCTATATTTATGAACCCTGCCTTAAAATCTCATCTTCAGAGTAGCTGTTCGGAGGAGTATGACTGCTCTATTGATGCAATTATAGTAAAGTTAAAATTTTCTCTTCAATGTATTGTATTAGTTCAAGGAAATGTTGTTTGCACAGAAGCTTTTGAAATAGGAGATTCATCGATTTTTACAAAAGCATGAATCTTTATTGTTATTTTCATGCACTATAAAAATTGCATTATCTTATGTAGGTTTTATTAGAGAAGCATTGCTTTTTTTTCCTTTTTTTTTTTTTTAAATTTAATCTTGTGTAAGGATTTGAATCCTAGAAATATGCTGAAAATAGATCAAGGCTCCTCTTCAAAGGAAGAGGAATAACTGGGCACATCGCAGAGGTGATGCTGTGCCCAGTGGTGACGTCCTGTCTCGGGGTGAGCACCACGGTGGAGGAGGCACTTACAGCTCACTTCTTAGAACAGGAAGACATTCAAGTAGCAGGGCTGCCATGCCTTGCAATTTTTATTTAAAATCTTGCAATAGTTAGTGTTTCTTCTTAAAGCTCCAGCTCCCAGAATTATCTGAGAGGAGGAAGGGAGCTGAGAGGTGAAGAGGTGGGGAAAGCTCTTAATTAGGATATAATTAAATAGGCATTTTTCTGAGATGTCATGGGCATCAAAATGGAGCTTAATGGTGACAGTTACTGGATGTCTACTTTTTGTTCCCCCTTCTCTCATAACTTTTAGATTATTACAGGAAATTTGTTACATGAAACTTGTACACAGTTCAAGACCCATGTCGCTGCTCCTCAGTGTATCAGATCACTTTTCTCATGTTTGTGTGCCCTTGTGCATGTCTGGTCAGCTTTAAAACTGCAGTGTAGAAATAGTACTAGATATGGTAATTATGAATCTGCTATTTTTGTAATAAAATTTTCGAAAGCCTGTAGCTGTTTGTCATTTCACAGCTCCAGTACTTCGCAAATCTCACTATTACGCATTTAGGGAAAGAAGTGTTCCTCACATTTTGTGAGGTAAGTCTGTTTTCTTATTTCTTGCACGTGTCCATATAGCTGTTGTTTATTTCCAGTGTGCCTAGGTCTTTAAGGTTCTGCTTATGAGCACAGTGGTATGGCATGGATAATTATTTATTGATTTAGCTCAGATGATTAACAATTCAGCTTTAACACATCTGTTTTATTGCTGTGTGTAAAAAAAGCATTGAGGTAATTAAACCAGTTTAATTACTTTGAGTACAGTGAGACTCAACACACACACACACACACACACTCATGTTGCACTGTCACCTGAGGATGACACTTGGAAAGCCCATGGTGCAGCACAGCCTGTGCCATGGAGGAGACTGCACCAGCTGCAGAGCCCTGAGCAGGTTGGGAGAAGCACATACAGTCTTCAAAAAGAGCTTTGGGGGCAAGTTCCCTCATGAAACTCCTCTGCTGGCGTTTCAGTATTGACTGGGAAGACAGAATTCCTGGTCACAATACTGTACAGGCTTATCCTCAGTTTTCCAGTTTCAGGGTGTGACTTATCCTGCCCTTGTGAGTGGAATGAGTCTTGTGTGTAGTATCAGGATCAAGCAGCTGCAAGATCCAAGGTGTAGCCATCGGAATGTTTACCTTAGAGCTGAAAGGCACAGCTGTAGGAGCTGCCCCTGTCTCTGAGTGAGAAAAGAGCTGTGGTTTGTAGGCTCACGCTGACTGGATGATTAAGTACCACCTCCCCAAGCCTCTGCTCTGGTAGGGCAGGGCTGGGGCCAGGCGGAGGCCTTGTCCTGCCACCGGCACTGCTGGGGGCCCAGGGCCCTTGGCCACTTGTGCCATCACAGGGTGAGGCTGCAGGGCTCTGGAGAGGGCGTTGCACTCCCCGCCACCACCAGGCACCAAAGCTGCTTTCTGATGCCAGGAGTGGCAACAAATTTGGAAGGCGAAATGAGGCCAGCAAATGGATTTTTCCTGCGAAATGTGACTTTTATCTTTGCTAAGCCTACCTTTTTAGATTATAGAGCAGTGGATTGAAATGGTTTATTCCAGTTTTCCAGTTACCAAATGCCTGTTTAAATAAAAAGTTTGCTGAATAATTGAAATAAATATTATTCAATAATTGATAAACTTTATAATAAAAATTGAAGCATAACCCTGTAAAACTCCAAGTTCTTTATTAATTGATTCTGCTGGGAAAAGCACTGTGTTTCTGTGTGGAGGTTTTTGTGTTGGTTGATTGGTGGTCGGTTTTTTAATTGTTTGTGGTTTGTTGTTTATTTGCTTTTTTCCCCCCCTTTCAACTGGCCCCACAGGAAGCAGGGATTAGAGATTTGGCATCAGTAATAAGTGAAGTCATGACTCACAGAGGCACTGGGGCTTTACCCCATCTCTGCAGGGGAACCTTAGCACAGGCACAAGGGCCCTATTTGGGACTGACTTCCCTCTAAAATTGCAAGAATCAGCCTGTTGGTGAGCCGTCGCTTTGGGTCACTGAATAAAAGAGGGAGGAGGCAGAGGTGTTTCTGTCTGTTAGAGGATGTCAGCTCAGCCAAGCCTTGGCTCTGCAGGGAGGCTGTCCCTGACAGCTCCTCTCCCTCTCCTGTCCCATGGCTCTGCAGTGGGCACTGGAGGAACTCCTGCTGCAGATCCTATCCCTGCATTGCAGCTGATCTCTGCATCAGTGCTCAGGAAAGCTGAGGTAGGTCCAGCTCAATGTGAGGTTACTGTGCATATTTTAAAACACATTAGCTCTCCTGCAGATGTTTTCATTCAGAGATAAAGTAGCTTTCATCTGCAGTGGAGGACTAAGGTATGGCAACTTAAGGCTATTTCTGAATGAGAGCCTTCAACTAAGCATCTCATTCATCGGTTTCACATTTTTTAAAGCTTTGTGTCTAGCTTCTCAGCTGGCCCAGTGCTGGGGGACTTGGGGGTCTAGAGGCACAACAGTAGCAAGGGGCCTTGCCTTCCTAGATTTGAACATTTCCCCACATGTGAATCCTCCTATGAGTGAATGACACATTGGTACCACATGGGTGAAGAGACAAGCCTAGATCTGTGGTTTGGGTCTGCTGTGTTTTTTACTGCTATTACAGCAAGTTTGTCACATGCTGGGACCTCCCTCCTTCTGGCTACACACCTGTGACTCTTCACCTTGTGAATGCTGCCAAGACAAGCTGTCACTGTGTGCAGAGATGTTTGGGAAGTGGCATATCAAATGTGCTGCAGCTGGCTAAAAATGAAAGAGAAATCAATAGTGAGACACATACGTGAATGAAAATCTGTGAATTGATCAAATATTTACCGTGTGGAAGCTCTGACAATGACAGTGTTTGTCAGAGCCTGCTCCGGTGGGAGCAGGACTGCAGCGAGAGCTACCTTGCTGCTGGAGCAGGAGGTGGCTGCAGAGGGGATGGGCCAGTCATCCCCTGCCCTCCCTACCGGTGCAGGAGGTGCTTCAAGAAGACCGTCTAACTTACAGAGAAAGCTTTCTGGTGCCGTGCCTGGGTGTGTCGGAGATGCACTCATTCTTTTCCTTACCTGGAAGGACAAGAACAGTTGAAATTCCCAAGCTCCAAGTTTCTAAAAATGAGTGTTGAGGAGCAGTTCTTGTTAGGTTTCTTCCTGTTTTTTCAGTTGATTTGGCAGAACCAAGATTTCCTAGCATTCCCAATCTCCATTTGCCTTTCAGTAGGAATACTTGTTTATTCTCGTTTATTGAGTGGGAAGTGGGAGGGAGTTCTCACACAGCTGTGAAAGTGCTTGCAGACTAGTTTGTTTCCACTGAAGTGTAAAATACCCAGCAGTTTGACAAGGAATCCTCTGACCTTCAGAGCACGGGCTAGGCAAAACAAACAAATAAATAAGAGTTATTTTATTTCTGAAGTGTTGGTAATGCACAAAGACTCTAATTCATTGTCCCTTAGCTCCAAAGGTCGTCACTTAGAGCTGCTTTTGAATCTAATTGCTTGCAGAAACTGAGGGTGGGGTGTGTTTGGGGTGTGTGCGTGGGGAGAGTGTGTGTGTGTGTATGTAAGGGTCTGAAGCTCTGGAAGAGGCTGGCTGACTAATATTTGGCGATTGGAGCTTCAAAGTGGGGTTTTAAACACGAAAGCATAGAACGAATTCAAAACAGGTAACTGTGAGAATGCACAGAGCTTGGTCTGTATTCATCACTACATTACTCACTGTAGCAGGCAGGCGTTAGAAAGTACAGATCAGATGGATATCTAGGGAAAGGATCTATGCTGTTATTAGATGCCAATAATCCAACAGTGTGCTTCTTCAGTGCAATATACAAATTGCACAGTGAAGGGAACCTTTCCCTCCTAAAACTCCCTGTAACTCATCTGTGTCTGATACTGGTGTATCAAAAGCCCACTGGGAGAATGCACAAGCAATTGACCTGGATGATAAATTTGTTTTCCAGTCTGAAGTCATCTCTACAAAAAGAAATCACAGAATAGTTAGTCAGAAAATAGGGCTGAAGAGCTAAGAGGAATGCAAGAAGCACAGAGGAGAAGGTAGCACGGGCTGGTGGCTTGCAGACTAGGCTCTGTCTCGAAAAAGAGCAACTATTTCTGGTTCTATTACAACTCTCACGAAGGACTTGGTGCTTGGGGGCTCTTTGAACGACGGGCTTTGAAAAGCCGAAACGAAGGTGTAGGAAGTTAACCCTTTCAACCCATAACATTTCTTTGGAACAGAATAGGGAGCTGTGGAGTTCAATTTCCAAGTTTGTTGATGACGCATTGTGGTAGGCAGGCATGTGACGTGGCAGGTAGAAGTGTGTGTACATAAATAAAACATATCAGCTTGAATATATTCTTGTGAATTGAAATGATGGATTTTCAAAACAGTTAATTACCAGCCAAAATTTCACTGAAATGCCTTTCCGCTTAAGTAAGTACTGCAGGAAATATTATTTGCAATAATTACATACCTGATTTGGATTTACAAACCCACAATTACTATATATAGTTTGGGATGACTTTGACAAACTTGCTCATTTTGTGTTATCAATTTGGAGAAGACAGGAACCATTTGTTTATGAAATTTTACCATAAATAAACAATGAGATGACCTAGAGTTATGGCTTAATATTGTAATTGGGTCTTGCTGAATTAAAAATAGTCTTTTGAAAGAGTGAACTTGTAATTATTTGCGTACACAAGGAAGATGCAGCGTATTGCAGAGGGCTCACGAACTGCTTGTCAGCCTGTTTGGCTGGGAACTGCATTCAGTGCCAAGTTCACTGTGAAGATACAAAATTCACAAAATCCATTGTAGATGATATAAAAAGATTAAACCATGTAAAGGTTTCTCTGTGCAGCTGCCCACAGACACCCTCTGAGCCAAGGGGTGGCAATACTCCTGCTTTCCTGGCCCGGCCATGTGCAGTGAGTTGCAGGCCAGTTTGTGAGGAAGGATTTAATTTGTCTTGTTTTTAGGGCCAGTGCCCCTACAAAGGGCACTTCAGCCTGGGCGTCCAGCCTGGGGGATCGTGTTTGTCCGGGAAACAGGGGTTCAACCACAGTAAAGTCTGGCTGAGGTCAGTGAAACTGCTGGTTCCCAGGAAGCTGGAGTGGCAGCAGAAGAGATGGATGGGTTGGGGGCACCAGGTGGGAGTTGATCTTACAGATAAATGGTATTAATCTTCTCAGTTATAGCTGAATAAACTCCACTCTTTATCCATTAAGCTCTCTTGACTATCTAGAAGATATCTCTTGGACTGGCACAGAAATATCTAATTAAATGTTTAAATCATTGCATATACATCTTATAATGAAAACATTTTGTCAGACTGTCTTTTTGAATCTAATGAATTATTTTTTCACTTAAGCAAAGTGCTCATTAATTGGAACATTAGTAACTAGGCAGATTTTTAATCTGCTATCAGAACAGAAAAATACAATTCCCAAACAAAGATTAATATTTATTTTTAAGGCATTTCATTAGTGATTAATGACTTAGTGAATCTTTTACATCTATCACTTAACTAGAGCATGCATTCTAAGACTGCATTGGATAAACTGGTGGGACTGTTTGAGTACAGTTGGGAGAAAAAGAAAACTTTTCAGAACCTGCCTTTGAACTGACCTTGAAGCAACAACTTTGTACTTAAATTCCAGGCCAGGGAAGGGAGAGCCAGCAAAACAACTTTGGGAATGTTCTTTAGAACTGAGGGGAAATCCGCTCAGAACA
This sequence comes from Myiotriccus ornatus, assembly GCA_036023395.1. Taxonomy (NCBI): domain Eukaryota; kingdom Metazoa; phylum Chordata; class Aves; order Passeriformes; family Tyrannidae; genus Myiotriccus; species Myiotriccus ornatus. Next base: position 191,857 of record JAYRBT010000051.1, read on the forward strand.
AATGCCTGCAAAACTTTATAACCTTTCTGGGCGGCTGAACAAAAGCTGTTACCGTTCCGTGTTACTATACATCACAGAGGTTATTTCCAAACACTTGCTTGGCACCTGGGGAATAAATATATGCTTTGGGATTGGCTTGGATCTGAGTGCTTCCTCTAGGAGGATGTGTAATGACTATTGCAATTGTCAGAAGCTGTGAGAAAAGGACAAATATTATTGTGATGATTAAACTATGAAAGTTAAATGAATAATTTTGGAGGGCTGAGACATTCTTATGTTGGATCTACGGGGGAACACATAGGAAGGAAAATGCCTATGTGAATTCTCTGCCTCTATCTTATCATTAGGGTTCTCTTCTCCAAAGAACAGCTCTTTTATGCAATTTCATTCTTTCTTACTTCTCAAAATGAAAATGCAGCTGTTGTGCACATGTTCCTCTGAAGGCTGACATTACTCTTCTCCCCATTACAAAGAATATGAAATGGTGCCATTTTGACTGACCAGGGCTTCGAGTGCAGCTTTGGGCTTCACATTTCATCAATTTTTGCCACCGTTGTTCACCTGGATTAGCAACAATGTCAACAATATTTCATGGAAATGTTCCTTGTGTTCTTGTGTGGTTTAAGGCTTGTGCATAAATTACATGCCAATGTAGGAATGTCGTGGTGTCCCTGATCACAGGAAACACTTGTGAGTTCTCTTTCAAGCTGTTGGGAAATTCCAATTTCCTGAAATGAATTTTTTCTTGTTCTAGGAAGTGCAGGAGGTGACCCATAGTGACAGGTTTGTTAGAGCTCTTTGGGGAAAGGCTTCCTCTGTGTGTGGAGATTTCACACATCCTGAAGTTTTGCGTGCAAAGAAGCGCCAAAGGAAATAGAGCAGGAAGGCAGTCCTTGCCTGCAAACACCATGTGAGGGTGAACTGTCAGAGCAACCCTTGTCCCTGGCACGTCCAGCCCCTTCCATCATCTCCCAGTATTTCCATCGCTTCTGCAGTATATAAACCTCTGGCACTGTGGGGGGACCCGTGTCAACCCAGAGGCTGCAGCGGTGGGACTCCTGGCCACTCCAGGAGGCTTCTGGATCCCAATATGTTCTCCCATATGTTTTAACACTTTCACATTTCTTCCATATGTTTATGGGAAGTGTGAAGGAATTTAATGATCTTTTCTAGGGTTATGAAACCAACAGCTGTTGTCATTAATAGAGGACATTCTTCATGGCAGTGTGCAGATTCTAGTGATAAATCCAGCCCTGCCACTCTATATTTCTTCTTAACAAATGCAGCATTTGTACTGAAACAGAGGCTATGAATACAGTCAGTTCGTAAACTACTATTATTTTATAACATAGTTTTGACATAAAAGTAGGGCTCTTTTCTTCTCCCCTGGTTCCTGAGTGCTTTTGCTATGAAATACATTTTATGCTGGGCGAGACAGAAATATTTTTTTTATTCCCTTTTTCCCTCCTTCTCCCGTTTTTGTTCTCCCTGACAAAAGGCAAACTGAAAAACTGGGAAAAAGATGCTCAGAAAAATGGAATACATCACAATTGAATAGCCATTTTTAGTGATGCAGAATGAAATTAGCTTTTCCTGTTCATTGTAGGGGTTCCTCTGGCATGCAAAACTGATGGCGACTTTTGTTGTATTTGGGGCACATTTTTGCCTTCAGTGTCCTACTGTCCTGCATCTTAATGAAGACCTTAAATATCTGCTTGGATACATGTTATGTCTAAGTACACACTATCCTGTTTTTCAATACTTCACTTAACTGTATAGTGAAGAGCTTTTTTGCTGCATCACTCTAGTTTTTCCTAACATGGTTTTTTTTTCCAATGGTAACATAACCCAAAATAATTACAATTCTGAGCTCAGTGAAATACCTGATATAAGGTAATTATATTTTATGTACTTGCATAGTGGCCCCATATCTAATAATTTCCATAACTTTTCTTGACTATTTACTATTCTCTTGAAGGCTTTCAGAGCCTCTAGCACCTGCAAGGGACAAGGCACAGAGGAGAACTTGGTGAGACCATGGTGTGTTCCCTGTGTCTGGTGGTTTAGTGTGGGAGCTGCCAGAGTGAAAGCAAATAACAGGAGAAAAACAGTCTGCTAACATCACTCGCAAAGTATTTGAATTGCTTCAACTCGTGTTAAAGTTGTGTTTAAACAGCCAGGAGACTTCTGATGGATATCTCTTAGGACTAATCACTGCACTTGTGTCATTAATAAATGAAAACAAGAAGAAAATTATTTTCTCTTGTCTGTCGCTTATTCATCCTGGACCTTAAAAAACAAAGCACGCAACAAAGTAGTTTTTAATCTTGACTGAAATGCATTTTAAAATTAGTTGTTTTACTGGCTTGAAAGCTTCATAAATTGGATTAGAATCTCATCTATATATACCAGCCACAGGTAATGGGTGATCTAACCTGTTTGTTATCTTTCTCATGATTTTCTCACCTAGTATTGTAATTTAAATTATCCCTTAAAATTGTAAGCAGAGATGGCCAGAAGCTGAACAATTCTATCTACCCTGGGAGAAGATTTGGACTCAAATTACCAGTTTAAGAGGGATTTACCAAACCTGTACAAAATGCAGATTTTGGAACCTGAATTAATTAGCATGGAAATGAGTGAGCATGGTTAAATGCATATGTCTTGTTAGTATTCAGCATTGCTACCATGAGATGAAAGAATAGGAAATGAAAAAGATGGAATAAAATGAGTGAAAACAGGAAGTGGAAACCCAGATATTTCTTCATCTATGTTAGTGATTCATAATTAATAGCTTCCTTATATGGTATCTATGTCCAAGGGCTTCTGGCCTAAAATCCAAGGGGTTTAGATGCTGGCACTTAGCACTGCAGTATGCGCCTTCTGTGGGAAATGGAAGCAGTAACTGAAGTTTAGGGGTCTTCACACACTTTTCAGTATAGATTCTTGTTTTCCCCCTGAAGGGCAGGGGCTCAAATATTATGATTGTGAATATCCTGTAACTTCATGAGTGTACAGATAGTGGAACAGTAACACAGGAGGGACAGTTTAAATGCTTGATATTCACCTCTGCAGAGAAGGATCCTGATCTGGAATATCAAATAGAACTTAAATAGAAGTGGAGCCTGTGTAAAGTTTCAGCCCTGGTGGGTGTTGGTGCTTTCAACACCAATATTTGCTACTCTTTTGACAAGCTGGACTTGTAGCCTCATTCAAAGAAAAAGCAAAAGGAAAAATGCACCTTGTCTTTACAGAGCAGCAGGGCCTCTGGATCATTTATTCCTTGCAGTCTTTCTCCTTAAACAGAACTTTTCTGTGGATACTTCAGGCTGAGTTTTTAAAATTGGTGTTGGTCTTCATTTTCTGCTTCCTAGAGAACTCATTTGGAAGTAAGTTTTCTGGCAAAAGTGGGACCCTCAGGAAGAGCAGAGAGACAGTTGTCAGAAAGACAGTTGTTTTCCAGGAACTTGGGACTTTTCCCTGCTGCTGGTGCCTGTGCCTTCTGCCCCTGGCTGGAAGCATCCCCTGCAGCACTGGCAGCAAACATGGTGAATTTAGTGGGACATTTAGTTCTGGTCTCTCTCTGCCAGACCAAGGGGCATTAATTGCCCCAAACAGCCCATGGCAAGGGCTCCACCTCGTAGTCAGGCAAGTCCCTAATGCTCCTGCTGTTCCCCAACATTCTTAAATTTCTCCCCTCATTATATTGTCATGTTTGTGTGAAGAAGTTCCATAAGATTCATTGCATTTCAGAAATGAACAATCCTACCTGAAAGTGGAGATTGCATTTGAAATGTATCCAGGCTTGATAATGTTTTAAGTGTAATGCTTACAGCATTTTTCACTATCAAGGTCGCAGTAATTGAAAGATGGATTTCTGAAATTTTGGCATTTATAATTTGACTGAGGAAAGGTCAACTTCTCCATGGAATCTTGTTTAAACTGGTAGAATGGCATGGAAATGTCACATCGCCTTTCTGATAGTGTCACTGGTGCTTTGATTAATACAAGTTCAACCTGCGAGGCAGAATGGAACACAAACAGCTCCATAAGAGCCTAGTCCAAAGTGCCTGAGATCAGCAGAAAGATTTTCATTGATTTCACTAGTTTTGGGATCTGGTGCAACTGAAGCACTGAAAAAAAGAGAAATTGTTGTAATTATTAAGAAATGCATTGTTTAGGCCTGAGGGAGTCAGAACCCTCCCCGTGATTCAGAAGCCCAGGAGCTGAAGGGGAGCCTTCTGTGGGAAGGCCCACAGGTGTTCCTGACCCTCTTGCTAATGGGCTAATGGGCCACCTGGATCTAAACAGCCTCACCTGGGACATGAAACTCCACCCCCAACACATCTCCCATCCACGGGGCCCTACTTAAGCTCGCCTCCGGGGACCTGCCTTTTTCTTCTGTGTGCTGTGGGAGTCTGTGCTCGACTCTGTCACAGGCAGCGAGCACGGCTGTGGAGCTGGAGCTTTGTGCTGGAACCTTGTGAGTCCCTGGGCCACCTGCTGCTGTCTTGTTCCCTTGGCTTCTGCTTGCCCCAGCTGTAATGACCTGGGAGGCCAAATACTGCCCTGCCCTATGCCAGTCTCTGTGTGCTCAGGGGGAGTGGTGCCCCCAGCCTGCCTGGGCAGCGTGGACCCCTCTGCTCCTCGTGCTGTAGGAAAACTCGCGTTGTGGAGCCACAAAACCTTCTGTGGAAGTGGAGCCTGTGTAATATAAAGTTTGTTTCCCAGAAAGTTCAGGAAGAGATGGGCAGTTTGCAGCATGTTGGCAAAGCGAGCCACCAGCACTGCGAAGGATCAGACTGTTGAGCTACTGCTGAGTAGCTAGACAAAATACTCTGACAGCCTGGGACAGCTTCTCTTGGGAACTGTGGAGTCATCTAGAGTGCTGCCAGGTAGGGGAGGCTTCCTGAAATAACAGGTTCATATGATATTTTTCACCAACTGACTTTTCTGAAAGGCAATCTTTTGTTGCAATAGTTTGTCTTCAACTTTCAATTTTCAGAACAATTGTGACCCAAGTATCAAATGTCAGGAAACGTTATCTACTGATTTACTGAGTGCTGCACATTTCTATTTATAGCTTCCCTGTGTTTATTTCTAACATGCTTTGCTATCAAAACCTTTAAATAATTCAGGAAAATATAACAACAAAAGTTTCTGGGCATGTTAGAAGTATACTATGAAGGAAAATATATCCTGGACCATCAGTCTTCAGGGTTGAAGAGTTTTATAAGAAAAATCCCCTAATGATAGAGTAAAAAAAAACTAAGGCTACATTTCAACAGGCTACAAATTGGTATCTGTAAAGGCTTGGTCTGCTGTGAAGGCAGGCAGATAGGTACCACATGCAGTGTGGAGAAGAAATTTTAGTCTGCGCTATGCATCTACCTAATCTCTCCTTCAGCTGGTGAGTGTGGAGGGAAGTACTTCTCATGCATTTACCATTTGGGCAACTCAGTTTTCATGTCTGTTGCACCATATGTGTTTTAATGACTTAAGTCTGTTAAGTGGGTTAAAATCTGCCTTGACATTCATAGAACAGAATCGTTGTGGACTGAGAAGTGCAAAAATATTTGATGGAGGAAGCCCAAGTGCAGAGTGGAGGTCCCAAGGACATAGTGGGAAGGTATCACCATATAATTGCAGCTGTGTATTCTTCTTCTGGGTGTCTTGTAATTGTCCATGTTGCCAAGTTGATTGTAGTTAGGGTTGTTTTTTTTTTTTTCTTGATTGTTTTGGGAGTCAGCAGAAGGGATGCACAAGTGCAGGTTTGCAGGTCATCACCAGGTCAAAAGGGCTTTGGGCTTACTGTTCCTTTGAACTGAAAGGTCTGAGACTTCTTGTCTTCTACATTGCAGCAGGTCTATTAACACTTGACTTCGGTACCTCAAACATATCAGAATGACCAACTTCTTGACAGCTGCTCGCTCAAGTTCTCAACCAGCATGTTCCAGTAAGTTGTTGAGAGGTACTTGATATGGAATGTATAATGAGACTGCCTCTTGCTACAGGTAGCCACGATCGTTCTGTTCTTTCCATTTATATAAAATGTGGCAGTCCTGATGGTATTATTTGCATAGACAAGGCTTGAATTGGAGTTAAGATCCTGCAGTTTAATTTGAATTGCTCTGAATTTGTCTGTTTACACAGAAATAAGTGTTTTTTTCTTATTTCACTTGCTAGAGAAGCTGTACCTCATCCAGTGTGTGTCCCTGGGTGGGCATTTTGGTCTAGAGCATTTCTGAGAGTGTAGGTGTTTCCACTGACTTGTAATGATGTTAAGAATTTGCTGTCTGAATGAAGTTCATGATTGGTGCCAAGCCCCATGGTAAGTTCCAGAACACCTCCATCCTTGCAGGCTTTCTGCCTGAAGCTGCTACAACCAGTACACTGGGCAGTAATTCGGATCATCAGTTACAGTGCCTTATATTCAGAGTGTTTTCTCCTTTGTGTTGCTGGTTTCCTTATCACTCCCACTTTAAATGCTGGATATTTTTGTCTCCTTTTTATATTGCAGCAACATATTTAGTACCCGGAGTGATCCAGGTGAAAGGGTGTGTAGCATGATTTAGGAATACACAAAACTTGATAGAACTTTGAACTGGAAACCAGTTCTGTGTCCTGCAGCTCCCCAGCTGGAAACACCTGAGTGCTCATTATGAAGTAAATGAACGGTGAAATAAATCTGTCAAATCACCTGACAAATATCTTAATTGGAGCCTTTAAAGAAAAGGGATACTCTAAAGGAGCTGCTGACATCAAGAACACTTCAAAAAGTGTTTCAGTGGTAGGGAGTTAATCTCTACTGCTCCGATGGTGTCACCTTCCCAAACGGGCAGCACATGAATATGCATTATCACATTGTTCTAGTGGGAAGCTATAAAAATGGACACCATGCAAATATTTATTAGGGCCGAGGAACCCTTTCTATTCCTGGCTACTGAGCAGTGAGGGATGAATGCAGCATCAGCTTCCCCAGCAAGCAGCAGCACCAGGAAAGGCAATTAGGAAGAAATATGCACCTGCAGTGGAGGAAAAGTAGAAGTTTAAGAGGGCTGGAGGAAGGATGCTGCAGCCTGACTAATAACGAAGTCCCTGGAGTGCTGCAGACAAGCTTGTTCAGAAGATTCACTTTAAGCAGCTTTTGACTAAAGCACCTGCTGTCTCTGAATAAATGACAGCATAATTTAATTGCATTGCAGTGAGCTTGAACTATTATCTGAGTTTCTGTCCTGAGTCTATGGTTTGAAGCAAAGGGATGCTGATTTGTAACTATTAGTACTACTGTAGTAAACACTAGTAACCATTAGTGACTAAATTTTTTCTAAGTGATAAGCTGTTCATGCTAACTTTTCTCAGTCCTTGCTGCTTTTTCTAAATACTTGAGCAAATGCAGGAAAAATAATCCACAACTGCAGGGTTTTTTTAATAGTATCTTTGTGTTAGAATGTAATGGTTTAAAGTCTTGCTGCTGTTCTGTGTGGGATAAATGGCATTTTCCTACTACATTCAGTGTGATCCATCATGGAGTGCTCCATAGAATTACCTCAGGAATAATTAGCTGAGCTTTTCCAAGATAATATTTAAGTGAAAGAGATATGTTTTGTAATAGATAGCAAAAAGTGATGGTGGTTTTCACTATACTCTGCTGATTTGTATGGCAAGGAAACTTAAATTTTAGACTTAAGCCCATTTTAAAAATACAGAGTTTGCAGAGCATATTAACAGCACTCAATGGAGTATGCAAATTCTCATTTTTGTGGATTTCAGGTTTTTGAGCTTTTGAGTTTGAGTTTTTTAGCTTTTCCTATGCCAGATGAAAAGAAAATGCTTGATAGAAAAAGGTCTCTTGACACATTTAGATTTGATTTGGTTTTAAGTGTTACTTAATTTGTTCACTATAATAAGTAGGAAAACAGAGGTTTTTAACACTTAAGTTCGAAAATGTTAAACCACACCACTTGTGGAGCACTTTTGCTTTTTCCCCTAAACTAAATGTCAATAAGAGCATGATACACTGGCAGTGCATAAGAGTTTTGATAGAACTGGAGTTTTTAGTAGAGCTTCTGACTTTCAGACCTCCGCAAAGAATGAGGTGCATCAATATCCTGTTCTCTGTATGGTGAGGGATGTTATTTCTCTTCCTTGAAATGATGTGTCAGAAAGAAATGGAATCAGTTTCATGTTGTGGAAAAAGTATTTACTAGATTAGACAAGAAAAAATTTAACTGAAATTAGGAAAAGTGAGGAAGATACACAATGCTGAAAACTTGACCCAATATTTTGAACTTATTCCCTTTTCTGAAGGCTGGAAATGTGTAGGTAGAAGGAGAGTTGCTTCACTGCTTTTCTTTTACACAAATTCCATAATGGTTAGTGCCTAATTCCCACGACACTACAATACTTGTACACCTGTTGAAATTCTCATGGGATGTGGGAGACAACGTGGAATACATGCAATGGAAACATCAGTTATAGAGGAGAAACAGAGACAGCCCCAAAGAACTCCTGGAGTCACCACAAAGAAACACCGTG
>JAYRBT010000051.1:201714-250529 GCA_036023395.1 Myiotriccus ornatus
TGCACCTGGACTCACAGCACTGCAATTCCATCCCGGTGAGGTGGAAAGCAGAGAGCATTTCCCTCTCAATCCTGTCAATGGGAGGCGGAGGCAGTGAATCATTGCTAATGACTTGAAGAACATAGAAAATTCTTAGCACGTACTGAAGTGTTGTCAGTAAATATGTGCCATTAAATGATTGGCAGTTGGTACAGCATATTTGTGGAGATGGCAAGACTGAACAACTTCAGCTCTTAAAAATAATGCTGATATATGAACCTTTTTTCCTGTGATTCCCTTAATTGCTATATGTAATCTCTGTTCGAAAGAGTGTGTGTATGTACATGTGCTGTGCAGATGTACCCACATATTTCTGAATGTTTTCCTCACTGATCAACAAAATAATGGTGTGTTGAGATTGCATACACAAAGTTTGACCCTTGAAGGTTAATATTTTTTTTAATTGGATGATCCATGGGGGAACTTCTCAGAGGATGGTAATTACATTTCTTTTCCTGTAAACTGAGTACTTGACTAGTTTAACAGACATTTTTTTCCTACAGTGTAATCGAAAGATTCAAAGAGTAGAAACTTGCCTCTTCTATTGAGATGATGCTTTTGGCTTTCTAAAAGCCATTTTCTTCTATGAGCGTTTAACTGTAATTTAAGCGATGCATTTGTTTTCAGTAGCAGGGTGAGTGTCTGGGAGTATATTCCTGACACGATTTGATATTTAGCATGTCTGAATGACTCTGAAAAAAGCCCTGTAATGTTAATGTTCGCTGCTTCTTCCCTCTGCATCTGTATGTGACCTTCTTTAGACTAAATTGTTCTTACACCTGTTATTCCTAAGCCATATTGAGACCTCAGATTATTCCCCTTTGCATTCTCTCCAGTTCATATTTTGCAGGAGCATCATGAGTTGTTGACTCACATTATATCTGCAATGCATGGTGATCATAGATACCTTCCTGCAGGATGTTGCACAGGCAGATGTTTCTCACCCTGTATGCTTGTACAGCCCATTATTCCTGCTGTTTTGCTGTCGACTAACTGTGGGGGGCAGCGAGGGGAAAGGGCCTCTGTGCTGTGCCTCAATGTTCAGCAATAACTGAGGCACCCCTATGCTATCAGCACTGCTTTGACCACAAATCCAGCACAGCATCATTTCATTTTATGGTGTCGATTATCCGTGTCTTAAAAGGATTGAGAGGGAATAATGAACAAGACTGAGCTCTCAGCTGTGGAACAGGAGTGGAATGTCCTGGCCTCAAACTCATAGTGTGGGGCTTGGGAGGGTCTTTCCTACAGTTCCAATGGGAGAGCAAGCCTGGCAAGAGTCTCTCCTGCTTAGATCTAGGAGACACCAGAAGATTAGTTCTGTACATCAAGCAGAGAAAGAGCCTAAATATTTTGCCTGGCATTGTTTGCCATAAATAATCATTTTTCTCACTGCCTTTTTCCATAAGTCATCCATGGAGCCAGAGCAGCTGAGCACTTGGCATTTTCTTCAGTCTTATTCTCTTGCTCTTTTCCTATTTTTTTCCCCATTTTTTTTTCCTTTGTGAAAGAAGACTGCAAGTACTTCTCCTGGCATATTTATCAAGTCTGTCTTTTACTAAGATTTGTCTGTCAAATTGTCAGACAACCCAGTTGGAGACACAGAAGCAATTTAAGGATGAATATTTTATTCTAAGAATAGCACCAAGGAAAGAGCTTTCCTGGTTTCTCCTATTTGGAAAAATGCTATTCCTTTCACATCAGTACACAGAGCAAGGTGTAACTGCAGCCCAGGACCTGTGGTCAGAGGTTCAGACAGGTAACCTCAGAACTGATAGCTGAATTAAGGTATTCCAGAAAGATAGTTGAAGCACTTCATTTACCAAAATCCTGCTGCCTTTTGGCAGCCTGGCTTTCTGGCTGATGATTAAAGCTATAGAGTTTTCTGATGGGACATTTTTCCTTTTGGAATTCTTTAATTAATGTGAGTGTTTATTGAGATCAAGGGAATGGTCAGGAACAAACAAAACTCATGGTCAAATACACCTTTTAAGAGTGAAGTAATACATCTTCATATTTCATACTAAAGTTTATTTGCAGTTTGTACCACATTGAACTGAAATGATATAAAATGTCTTTGTATTAAAAAGAAAAGAAATTTCTGACTTGGAATTAGCAGTAGTTTGAAAGTGCACAATATTGGGAAATGGAAATTGTGATCCCTGCAGAGCTTTATTCTTTTTACAGCTTGGGTTCTATTTCCAGGTTTTTTAATTGTAATTGTTTCGCTTACTGGCTCCTGTTGTACCATTCTGTGAGCTACTCAGATGTTCTTTTGTATCAGATGTGAATGCCTTAGGTTGTTTGAGCTCATAAAAAAATTATCCCCCCCGGCAACAGTTAACATTGGGAGCAAAATCCCACTTCTTGCTTTCATTTGTATTGCATGTAATGCATGTAGCATTACAGTCTGCTTGTTGCTCTGGGTTGCAACATTTGTGCATTTTGTTGCACAAAGTAAGGAGAACCTATCTCTCTAAATCACATGTGGGAATGGCGTGTCTGGGTGGGTGGATGTTAGATGGCCACGGAGCTGGGAGCACCTGGCTGTGCAATCTCAATAATTCAGATTGGTTTAGAAAGGGGAGAAGAAAACAGATCTATCTTGGCTCTTAACTCTACTACCCTCTATGCAATTGTGCATGTAGGAACGGTCCTGGGAAGCAATGAAAGAATGTAAATACGTGCACAGACTATTGGCAGAAAAACATCCAACTGAAATCTTTCTTCTTCTTTCCTTTATGGAGGGCAGCCTCTGCATGATGTGCTGATTCAGGTATTCCCAAAAGGAAGAGTAAATGCCTGCTGAGAGCAGGATTAAACCTTAGGAAGACTCACAGAAAAGAAATAAGACTCAAGGAGGAGCATGATTTTAGATAAGACTTTGCTTCATGCTTTGCTAGCACTTGCTTCTCTTTTATTCCTTTCAGCTCTGTTCACAGTTGTGAGGCTTTCCTCTGGGATTGCTTGTGCACTCCATAGGCTGAGTCCTACATTTAGTTCTCTGCCTGTAGTGCTAATGAGGGTCTGTAGCGCATAGGAATGTGCAGAAACATCAGGCTGCAGACAGCAAGAAGAACACAGGAACAAGATGTGATCTAGAGATTCTGTGAGAGAGCCAGGTTATTTAGTTATCAAAGAGGAGTGGGTTGCCAAATGTGATTTATGTTGGACTGAATGTTTTTGCAAAGTTTTTAAAACATTTGGATTTAGGGAGCAAGCGCTTCCTGAATCACAACAAGGCTGTAGTAAATATTAGTGGATCAATATTTGGGAGCTGAAGTGAAAGATACCAACCGGGGAACGATTTCCATGTTGAGTGAGTTCATTTGGTACCTGTAATTAGTCTTCATTTCTGGCATGCTGAGCACTGCTCTCCCTCAGCACGTCTGAGTTATCAGTTCTGCATTGCAAATTTGTGCCTATGGCACAAGATATAAAAATGGCTCCACTTGTAATTCTGTTGGCAGTTCCTCAGATGATCAATGTACAAAGATTCTATTTAAACATAGCTGAGAGAACATTTGTGCAGCTCTCTTTGTGTCAAAGGGATCATTTCCAAGGCCTCAGACTGTTTTAACATGCTAAGAGAATCCTTTTCTGTATTTCTGTTTTTATAGATTGTGCTTGGGGACAGATGATTGTAACTCCAGTGTCAAAGAGCACTTCCATGAACTATGCTGTGGCTCCTCTTATGGACTTATCAGTAGGATGCAATCCATTTGCTCTCTATTACTACCAGACTTAATATTAAACTATATTTAAATCCTACTTTATTAGGGGTATGAATTTGGCAGTCAGTTGAAATAGGTGCCTGGTTTTTGCCATGAATCTGCAGGGGAGGTGTACCATGGTTATGCTAACTTTACGTTTTTCAGGTCTTGCTGAGAGAAACTGAAGTCAAATTGCAAGGGATGATAATACATAATTTTGCATTCCAGTCATAACCCTGCAGAAGTTACAGCTGTCAGAATTCATCACTGCAATTCTAAGATAATTATTATAAATGCGATCTCTTCAGTGCCCCAGGACATTTGTCCTTATGGGCAGTGAAGTGGCCTTATGGACATGCAGAAGACAGCATTTTTGTGCCACTCTTTTTCAGATGCTGTTTTACAAAATCAAGATGCCTGTCATTCAAAGCCATGCTTCTGGGAAGGTACTAAGGGTATAATTTCTCTAAATTAAACTGCAGCCTTTGTACCCATTAATGGGAAAAAATCTCTCTTTGTGTTCTGAACACCCTGTTGATCATCTCGAATGGATGCGCAACACTGCCTTGGCTCCATGGAGAAGCTTCTGTGTAAAGCTGTGATCACAATGATACATTTCCTAACAGGTTTTTATGAACAGACCGATCAGTTTTCAGACAGGACATGATAATATTTTTAATTATAGCCAAAAAATTAAGTGCTTGAGATGATATTGGAGAAAGCATCACACAGGCAATACAAGAAAACTTTGAGCTATGGTCTATATTTAGTTGAAGTATAGTTTAGTTGGTACCATTGATTTTCAATTAATATTCAGTATTGACCATTACCATAAAGAAGGCAGCAACATACTGTAGCAGATTTATGGATTTTTTTTTACAAGTAATTGATTTTTTTCCCCCCCCTTGCTATGCATCTGTTTTCATTAATAAAGCACACATGGAAATATTCCTTAAGAATTTGTCTCTCCTTAGTTCAAGGAGACAGTGTGTGAGAATCTGTTGTCCTCTGCAGTGCACTGCTATTTGTCACCTTTTCATAAGTGTAGAACGGTTGAGCTCTCCAGATTAAGGTGCTTTCAGGCTGCAGGGGACATCTGAGTATAATGAGAACTTGGGCTTCCTTTTGGCCATTGCCTTTCTGTGCATAGTCCTGGCAAGTTGCTCTGTCTAGAGTAAATCCTCATTATTAATGTATGAAATTAAGAAAAGACGTATTGTCAGACGTCAAATTACCTCAATCTGCCAGCTGCATATTGAAGTAAGGAAACTTCATGCTCTCCTTAAAGAAGAAATAGTTCCTGAACAAGTCTTGTAAGGCTCTGTTTTGTAAAAAAAAAAAATAAAAATTGAGATCTCAATTTTTCTCCTGCTTGTTATTGTTTTTCATGGTTAACTTTGTTTTTTCTACTCAGGAGGGCCATCTGATGTGTCCTGACAGCTCTGTCCATGTTTGAACATGACTACTGGCAGATACATGTATATGGGGTAACTCCAATTCCACCTACCTTGTCAGCTGCTGAAAACAGATTGACAAATACCTATTAATAACCTAAACCAGTGGAAGAAATCATAGTCTTAATCATACTTCAAGGAATTGGGCTATTCCATCCTGTTATAAAAATGATATTATAGTAAGTGTATTTGCAGTGTGTGACTTTTGCGAAGCCTAAGAGTAATTCTGGGAAAAGCAGACTTGTTCTGTCCCCATAGAGATCACAATTTATGGCACTAGAACTGCAATTTTATAGAAAGCAGTAACAACCACACTGTTTATCTTCATCACTTTTGGTTACTCTGTAGTATTCCGGTGAGGAAAGCAAGAGAGTCAAAAATCTGCAATGTAAAATTATGGCCACTTCTCATTCTGGATCCCAGGGACAGGTTCTTTATTTCTGCACTTCCCTACTCTTGGAAACAGTCTGTAGGAACTGATCCTCAGTGATGGACTACACACTTTGCATGACGTTGCTGCACTGATGTCAGTAGATTGGCTTTGATTTGCTCTAGCTAAGGATCTGGTTTTGGTTTTTGCCTGCCTGGAAGACATTATGGTTTTCTTTCTTTTTATTCACTGCTCTCCTTGAATCCTACAACTAAATTTTAAAAAGACTGCAATTCACTCCTGTATTAGGTTTTTACAGTGATTTTTATGTCTGTTGATCTGATAGCTAAAACTTTAAAATATTTTTGTTCTGGACAAGATCTTGCTCTGGGTCTGTGCTGATGACTGACAGAAGCCATGCAAATAGACATGGATGCAGAGAATAAATTCTGTCTGTTTTTTGTATCTTTCACTGGATGAACTTTCACTGTACGCACTTGACTTGTGTCGTCCCTGTCACACCATGGATGTATCTTCTGAGCTGACACCTTGATTAGTTTTATAATTACACAAATGAACCTTTTTGTCTTCTTTGTTTTTTTAGCTTGTCCATCTTGCTGCCTGTTTCTGCAGCTATAATCTGCATGGTGGGGTACCCAGCATGGCATTTCCATCCAGCCAAATCATTGCATTAGTTTTGCCTCAATGCAAGAGATCCAGGCTAAATCTGTCTTCTGTTTTCTGGCTGTCTGGCATTAGAGACAGTCTCCAGAGTGGTGTAAGACTTGCACAGCACCCAGGTGACATGATACCAGATATTAAGTAGCCTTCCTTAATTTCATGCTAGGGCTGCACACCCAGGTGGCTGCTTCTCATATCTGACATAAGAAGGGAGCAGTTCAGGAGCTGAAATTCATAGCTAAATAACTAAATATAGCTAAACACCCACTGGAGCCAAAGTCCCCTGATGTTAATAAGGAACTGCTTTCAGGTCCATGCTGTAATTCACTGTAATGGATTAGTGCACTGCCTCACTGCTGCTCCTCTGTGAAGTGAATTTATGAGGTGACACAATATTGGCCAAAAAGTTCATTTATTTTACCGATGAAAACTACATGGGAAGGCTTAGGTTGTATTTACGTTGCTTAAAGAGTGCCCAGCATGAAACACTGCATTGAAATGTTTTTGTACACTAACTTTTAAAAAGCAGATCAGACTTTTAAGCTGTCACCAATAATGGGCTGGGAATGATCTATGTGGCCTGTGCCATGAGCCAGCAGCTGATGGCTGAATTCCCAGGCTTCCTCCCTAGTGTTACTCTCAAGTGTGTTAAAAGAAGCAGTAATATTATAGGAGAAATTAATTCACCACCATTTCATTTCCTCTTGGAAACATGGCACTTCACTGGGCTCTGAAGCCTTTTACCCTACTCTGCTGACCTTTGGAAACATTTTGCATAATTCTTCTCTGCAATCTGGAGTCCATGTGTGAGGAGTGCAGCAGTGCTAGGGTGTGGTGCTAATGCTGTGTGCGTGGGCAGGGACTGGTCTTTACTGGGGCTGGGAAAGCCAGATACTGATTCTGCTTGCCCAAAGCCAGTTTCCCAGGGTAGCAGTGCTTGCTCGGGGCAGAGCTGTGTCTTCAGAATTAAGCAGGTGCATATTACTGAGATGGCACTTCATGTTCCTCTCCATTATATGACGCTGTAAACGCATTTTAAGAGATTGCCTAATAATGTTGCAATAGATTATATATATCTTGCCACATTATCATATCATTAGCTGTTCCTAAAATGCTAGGAATAATTTTCTAATTTTTATTAACTAGAAAAATACAGAAGTGTTTCAGAAGGCCATGTGACTGTTGCTGCTGTGCACTGCAGTCGTGACCTTGGGCATGCTCTCATCCTCCACACACAGGTGTCTGGTGGGCTCACAGCATTGCCCACCCAATACTTCCATTAGCCTGAAATAACCAATTCTGCTAGAAACTTAAAAAGCTCTTCTAGTCAGGGCTGTAATTTGGGAAGTATTCAATCTTTTTTTCTTGCACAGTGATAAAGTTAAGGCAGAAATACAATATGCTTTGTCATGTTTAAATTCTGCAGGCAGCAATGACTGAGAAAAAAATTGCATATCATCAGTGTGTTGTCAGCCCCACTCTCTCTGATTCATATGGCAGGACCTCGGGCTCTGGAGAAAGGCACTGCGGCTCATTCCTTGAGGCTGGAGCTGGGGTGGAGGCAGTGCCTGTTGACCCCGAGTAGGATATTCAGTCTCACTGTAGCTGGGGTTGCTTTGTCTTGCTGTGGCTCTGAATGGTGCTGGGAGGCTCTGGAGGGTGCCAAAACCCCTCTTCGTTCCCTGGCCTTGTCTTTCTGTAGGAAGCACTGCCAGGCACAAGGCATGTGCCTAATGAGCTGGACACTGTGCAGAGGGTTGGGAACAACTGCTGGGAGCAGATAAAAGCTGAGGATGCTGGAAAAGGCAGCATTGTGCTGTTTGATGGCACCTGTGTGAAGGCTTTTTATTTTTCCCTGTCTGTGGCTGGAGAAAAGACACTTTACAAAAAGACATTTCTGCTTTATTTATAGCTCAACAATAATTTCATAACTATCTTTGCAGTCCATTGAGATCAGGAAGCTTTTTCAGGCACTGCCTGTCAAAAGGTTTGCCCAGCACCAAATGCTGACTAATCCATCAGGGTGCTGCAGCCCTTGCTCCCTATGAGAAGTAATGCCTGGGGATGCAGTTTATAGGAGTGTCTTTGCTCACCTAAGTTCCATATGTTTCAAAGTGAGCCCTCTCTCATCAGCATTGATGCTCCAATGTCAACAGGAACAATGATAGTACTGTCCAAGGGACCCTTCCTTTGCAGACTTAGGGCTGGATCACTCGTGGATTTGTGCAGTGAAACAACTGAGATCAACCCTCTGCACAGGTTATTCTCAGATCTGTGAACCCTATGCTTGACAAAAGCACCACAGCTTATTGCAAAAATCGTTGCAATGAAGCAAGCTTGAAGGTGACCATTATTAGACTACAGTAGGCATGGAGTTTGAGCGTCAAAGTCTCCCGCTGCTGTTCCTGTGGAGCAGCAGTGCAGTGCCAGCTCCCTGTTGGTGAATCAGTCATCAGCCTCTGGTGCTGGGACCTGCTGATGCTTCACTAGTGTTGTCTGGAAAACACCTTGTCTTAGGAGGGAGTATAGTGGTCACATAGCTCGCAGAAGTTTCACACTCCGTTCTGTGAATTGATGGTGTTTGAACCTCTCCCAATTACATTTGATTTCTCTATGCTGTTTCGTAGCTCTGTGCTGTGATGATAGTGTTGTTCTTTCCCCCTTGATGATGATTGTACCTCCCGTTCCCTCAGCTCTGACACATGCAATGTCTGACCTCAAACAGAGCTGGTGTCCTCCAGGTGATGTGTGAGGAGCCAGTCAATAGGGTGAGGAGCTCCACTCATGTTTACGCTCCATTACTCACCCCTATATTGCAGGAAGGAAAGTCGCTTCCTTCTGTGCTTTTCTCTGGGCAATTGTAATTCCACAGCTCAATAGCTTTGAATTTATTCAGCCTAGCTGGATATTATCAGGTTATTTTTATATATGTGGAGAGATAAAAACAAGGAGAAAAAGGGAGGAAGAAAAACCCTATCGCTCTTGTAGGGCTTACAATGGGATTTACACTGAAGCATGAAATTCTTCACATAAATATTTTAGGACTCTTATCTCTGCAGAGATTAATCTTGAAAATACTGCTAGGGGAAACAAGGGCAACTTGCTCTTTGCTCTTCTTCACTTTCCCTTGCTGCACAAGGGGCTGTTGGGGGGCCTGTGGCTCTGGTTGTGTCTCTGGAGGCTTTCACCCCCATAGGGTGGGACCAAACCTAGGTTACAGGATCTGAGTGGTGCCCATGGCCAGGCATGAGATCCTGGCAGACCAGGAGCGACGGTGGGCCACTATGCAGAGGGTCCCAGTGTTTGCAGCACTATTAGTTATTTATGATGTTTTTGAAAGCCACTTGCCGTTCTGGAGAGTGGAGCCCCTTGCGCAGTGGAGTGGGGCTGAGCTACAGCAAAGAAATCTGCTTGCACAGCAAACAGGAAGAAGCGAGAAGTGCTTGATTGGAAAAATGATCTTAACCTCACCCAGTATAAAACTACTGGAAAAAACACTTTCTCACTGGGAAGCTGTAGTGTATGAAAGAAAATGTTAATGGACAGCATTCCCTACAATTGAGCAGTCCCTTGATCAGCTCTTAGATTTGTGGTTGTAGTGGGACTTGTTCTGGTGTGTCTGTAGCCACACCTAATGGATTAGTGTGTTGGGTGCACTGTGCTACTGGGTGCTGCTTTCTGGGATAGGTATCCATATCCTTACATTTCTAAACACCTTCTTACCTTGTGCCATAACGTGTATTTGACATCAAATATGCTTATTTTCATAATGCACCCTGGCTGCAGCCAGAACTGATCCAGCTTGTTTTACAAATGTGAAATGTGAATGCAGCATATGTGGGCTACAGATGGTCTCTCCTATGTGTTTGGAGCTCTGGTGATTAAGGTCTCTCGGCTGAATCCAGTGACGGGTGCCTCCCAGCCTGTGTGCCAGCCCCGATGGCACGCTCATGCATTGTGTCTTGGCTCCATGAATACTCTTGCCCCTCTGTTGCCATGGCATTGGGCGTGTCTGAACCACGCTGGCCGGACATAAAGCTGTCAGTGCTGCTTGCAAGGTTCTGTTTGTCAGCAAGTGGATCATCTCCTCACTGTGCTATAAAACTAGGTGTCTCCTGGGAGCCTTAAATCATTCTGTTTAAAATGCAGTATAATCATAATCCTGGTTTGCTCTCTTTTCCTCAGTGTAATTTTGTTAAAAAGAGCCCAAACAGACTGAAAAGCTGACATAAATTTTCAGCCAACCTCCAGGTCTGCTGCCACACAGGGACATGAGAGCAGATACGGAGGGAACACCTGAGTTGCACAAGGAAAAGCCATGTTTCAGCCATGTGCCAAAGCAGGTGACATGGAGATTCTCTCAGCAGCCCTGCCTGAGGGCCAGGGGCTTGTCCTGATATCCATGTCTTGGCTGGGGCTGAAGGGCAGGAGGGAAAAAGCTGTCTGAAGACCAGGGAGCCTAGAACCACTCTCCAGCCACATGCCCATCTTGTCTGCTGGGCTTCTGCGGCACGTAGTGTGTGTTTCAGTTCATCTTTACTCAATGAATGTGTTTAATTTCTATCACAACTTTGAAGAGATTGAAGAACAATAGTAACAGTTTGCTCTAAGGGTGAGATGTCTGGAATATAAACCCTCTCCTGTTACTCTCACTTTCTCCCATGTCTCATGCATAATGACATTCACGCACACATTATTCCTTGCTGCTTATGGGAAAGAGAATGTTTCTTTCCCAATCAGTATCTGGACCGTAGACCCCGTGCACTGTATATTCCAGAGGAAAGGGAGACATTAAAGGACCAGTGCCCTCTGGCCTGTGGATACCTTTGAATCATTAAATCCTCCAACACACATGTGTGCCTTGAAGCAGGGTGATGATTTCCAGGTATGTGGAGCTGGTGTCACCTGGCTGTCCCCTGTTCCAACAGGTGCTTTGGGGGAAGCACAAGCACCGCAAGGCAGCTGGAAATGCCTGCCAGCTCTAAACAGAATGGAATTGCTTAAAGCTCATTTTGCATTTTAACTGTGTATCAATTTGACTTAGTTACTGAGTACTGACTACTTTATGCATTCCTCATTGAATGAGCTAATGGTGTAGGGATAAATAATACATGATGGAGTATATCTTCATAGTATTAAATTTTTCTGGTTTACAACAATTTTCATAATCTGTGTACAAGTCAACTAAATCCACAGTTTATTACTGATTACAGTGATTATTGGGCTTCTGTATAGGATGAAACCTAACAGAAAAGTCCCTGTAGCAAAAAGCAGGCTGGTGAAAGCCAGCTGACAGGAAGGTGTGCCCCAGCAGTATCTAGGGTGGCTTGAAGCTTTTGTGTGAGCATTGGTTGGGAAAACATAAGTTTCAAAACTCAGCTTTTATTTTTTGATTTTTCTTAAGAAACCTGGAAAGCTGAAGTACAGTTCAGTCTGGAGACAAAGATTTTGTCTCCTCATATCTTAAAATGAAGAGAAATTATACAGACTTTCTGTAACTTTGAACTGAAACTGCCTGAAGTTGTTAATTGGTTACTGAGGTGAGGGCACAACCTGGGAAGAGCAAGGGGCATAGCATATCAGGGAAAACTTGAATTGTTCAGGGCGAGTGTCTGGGTTTGGGAGGTACTGCTGGCGTACACCAGGATGCAGCAACAGGCTTCCTCTGTGCTATTAACACACAGTCCTTAGATCTGTGTGTTGTACCCAAGTCTAAGCTCACTGCAAAGCTCTGCACTGCATGAAAAATAATCTTGTACATTAGCTTGTCAAGAGGACTTCTTTTAAGTAATTTTAAGAGTTATTAATTTGGGAAGTCAGAGGTTTCTTCCCCCAGAGCATATCTGCACACAGTCACCTCCTGACAATGCAGTGATGGGACGAGCGCCCTGTGCCATGCCATGGCCTGCTTGCCTCACTGTCTGTCTGGGCTCAAGCACAGTCCCATCAACCATAAGTAGTGAGCAAGAGGAAAGAAGAAATAATAAAAGGAGATAAATGAATATGCAGGAAAAGACAGGTATAGGTAGGAAGAATATTTAATTCCATTTTGAATAGATGGCGTGTTGTTTATGTTTAAAGACTGCAACAAGATAGATATCCTATCAGTGAATATCATTCCATCTTGGTGCCGTGTTTTGGAAAGGACTTCATGCATTTTCAGATTTGTACTGATAAATTGGAGACATTCATTTAAGTTTCAACTGAAACTAAAAAATGAATGTTTCGTTTACAAGTCTACAAACTGCTTGAGAAATGTCCTGGCCCTTGCGCAGTATGAAGTTGCAAGATGCTGTTTACAGCAGTCTGTTGCAGTGGACCAGGCAGTTCTGTGCAATAATCAAACAACCCATGTTTGCTGACATGGCAATGCAGAGGAACATTTGAAATACTGAGACCTGCTGTCACCCTGAGGCTGGTATCCTCTCTTTCCAGCTTGCCTCTGGAAAAGCTCTTTACCCCGTGTTCACAGCAGGTTGCAAGCCAGCTCCCTGTGACCCCCAGTGATGCTGTGACAGCAGTGGGAGCATTGATTTTGGCTGACAGCTTGTGAGATGGGAGTGACCATGTTTTGGTACATAATTTCTCATGGCAGTAGTTTTGCTATTGGATTTGTTTCTATGCTTTGATAAGTAATTAGGCATTGACAGCCAATGGAAAGTATATTTCCACTTTTTCTTGTTAAATTGGATGCTTCTTTTATTCAGTTTATCTGTAATAGCAAACTGGAAGCCCCCTGTGCTGTCTGGAATGGCCAGGGGAACGGACACAGTCCCTCAGAATTCAGCGAGGTTCCTCACCCAGGAGCAAGTAATTTTAGCTCTTATGGTGGTCCATGAGAATCCATAGGCTCATTCAGTTTTAGATGGCCATTACAGGTCTCTGTGAATCACCTCAAAAGGCACAAATTCTGCATGTACTGGTTTTGCACTCTCAGGCTGAACAAGTGCCCTCTCTTAGGGAGAGCATGGCTCTGATGACAGACACGAACTGAACTTGGTGTTTCTGTAAGATTTGCTGTTTCAGCCAGACTAGTTGTTTTCTGTCTCTATATGTGAGATCTTGTAATCTTGTAATTGCATTATTTATGAGAAAGCATGGGAATACTGGTACTTAAAAAATGTTGTGGCATTCCATTCTGACATTTTTATTATAAAAAGCTTCTGTCATTTTTTTGGAAGGGATTTCTTGTTTCAGTGAATAGTTCATCAGTTGTAGTCTCACTTTTATAAACAAAGGGCTGTAAAGCAAGCAAATATTTTAAATATATGGAATGTGTTCCAAATAATCCCTAAAAGTACTTGAAGTCACTGAAAGTGAAGTCACTGAAGTAATTAAAATTTTCATTTCCTGAAAACTTGCAATGTTTTTACTTTCTGGTGTGATCATGGATATTTTTAAAACTCTTATTGCCCAAATGAAATAGGAATCTGTTTTCTAGTTAGCTAGAGAAGAAAAGCAGGGAGGTTGGAAAATCTAAAGCTCTCTGTGAAGGCAGAAGACACTGCTGTGCAGGAGTTACCCAACAATAGAAAAAAGAACTGATTTTCCTCCAAATTTATATTTTTCATAAAGTAGAAGAAGTGCCCAGCCTCTTTTATATTTGCCATGCATAACGTTAGCATTAGTTACCAGAGTTGTGCTTAGAAAAATCTTAATCCAGTTGAATTGCCAGTTGATGTCCAGAAGATTGGGAGAAACAAATGTTACCGTCTGGTTGGTTCACCTTTGATCATCATCAGTTGCAGCAACTCATCCCTTCCCCTTATTCAAGGCACATTCTCTCACTCCAGCATACACAGTCATTGGTTTTTGAGTACACTCTTGGCTATGTAGAACACATGTACTGTGTGGGAAGTATAATTTACAGCGTAGGAAAGTGTGTGCTCAAGATTAGTAGAGCCCGTTGGTTTGCCACAGCTCTTAGCCCCTCCAACAGAGAATGTTGTTTAAGTCTGAGTTCATACACAGCATCAGGCCATCAAGTGCTGGGTTGTTTCTCTGAAGCTGAATCAATGCTATAAATCAAACTGCAGGAGGACCATGATTTAATTCATTAACAGAAGATTAATTACAGCACTATTAAATATTTGATTAAATTAAAACTAAAGTATTTAAACATGGTTTTTCAAATAATGTTTGCTCATTAATTAGAGTGGCTAAATGATCAAATGAAATAGAAGTGTGGGTTGTTGGTGAGAAATAAACTGACGTGCATTTCCCTTCCTGGGGTGCTCTCAACATTCTCCCACGGCATTACTCAGTGGAAGTGAATAATATCGGCTGGTTTCTTCCGCTGGCAGAGCTGTTGTTTTTCTGGAGTCCTGTGCCCAGCCGGACTGAGAAGGTGTCAGCCCAAACATGCGGCAGGTCCATCTGCCGTCCCAGCCCCCACGGCCCGTTCCCAGGTCTGTTTGCTCATTAAGCACCTCCCAGAGTTCCAAGCCTGTGTTTGTCACCTGGGGATCCCTGTTAACGCACGAATGACCTGAGAAGCCTGGACAGTTGGTGGCATGTTGCCATACACAGAGGATGAGAGAGCCCAGCACACGCCACACTCTCCTCTCCAGCAACCTCTGCTGTGAGGGGCTCTCCCCATACAGCTATGCTGGGGGGATTTCTGAGCCCGAAAAGGTGTGTGAGCAGGGCCCACCTGTGACCTGGCCCCGAAGCCTCACTCTTATGCACACAGCTCCTTTGCAAGCCCTCCCCACACTGGACTCTGCTGATCCCAAAAGCACCTTGGACACTTTTCCTTCTGAAAGTGTCTGAAATCAAATTCATCACTTTCCAGTTGTCTCCATCTCACCAGATGGGTAGGTCTGTGTTTTCAGTGATGTAAAGACTTCATAGTGCTCTAAAGGAGCATAAAAACAGGATTAAATGCCACTTACATCTGTTATTACCCACAGGATAAATGAGAGTTCTGTGCATAAGATCAAGTGCTGGTAAAGTTATGCTAGTAGATGTTTTGCCCCATAATTTTTTTCGGAAGGGAGATATCCATCTTTCTCCAGAGATGTGGAACTTCCAGTCATCTGAAGTGCCCTGTGGCATAGACTGCTGGTAGTGACCATGACTGGTAAGCACTTACAAATAAATGTCAAGTAGAAAGCTTGAATTAAGACAAAATTCTTCAACATTTTGCATGTATTGTTGTATGAAGCCAGTAGGTTTATTTCAGACTGAACACCAAGCTCTTAAAATGTAATTCTCTAGTAAGAAGGTCAGTGTGAAAATCTTGATGATGGACACCTTCACAACAATCCAGATGAGCCATTTTGCCCTGCAGAAGCCAAATGCAGCAGATGAAAAAACATTTTTCCACTTTCATTGTGCCATTTATCATTATAAGAACATCCTGCTTCAAGAGTCAATTAAGACTTGTATCTGGGCTGTCTGAGCAGGTGATCAAGACCCAGACGTGTGCTTGCACATTTTGGGCTGGAACAGTTTTTGTTATCTGTGGCACTCCATGGAAGGGTAAATCCTCTCAACAAATTCCGACCTCTTTTCTGTTTGTTGCGTCCTTTTGCCTCCGTTTCTCCTCTGGTTTGCTGTCATTGCAGTAGCAGGGTTGCACAGGCACCCCTCTCTGAGGTCCCTGCATAGCCATGATGTGTGTTTCCGTGCCCCATTGTGCCCTCCTTGACAGAACAGAGTGGCAACAGTGACTTTACTGAATTCCACCACGTGTCAGCAGATATTTGATGTTAACAGAATGAATTATTACCACATCATTTGGACTTTTCTGCTCGACTAATTTTGCTGCATCTTCTATTTTGGTCATTTGTCCTACATTTTAAAAACCAAATTAGTGTCCCATATTTCATCTCCATTGGGTTGAAAGGGTTTGTGCTGCTGCTCTCTAGTGCTTCTGCTGCGGGCATTTTACCTTGCTCTGCTCTATTAAGCTGCTGGACCGTGGGTCAGACAACACCTATGTGAGGCTAGAATTCAGTTCATGTGCACTTATGTTTGTTAATTATTATGTACATCTAGTAAATCTCCTGGTTAGTTCTGCCAGCACCCAAGGTACCTAGAGGACTGCTATTGCGGTCAGAGGCAATTTTAACATTGGTCTTAACCCCATCAGAACCTATTCAGTAACTGCTTTTCTTAAACACCCCTGGAAACAGCAGCTGGGGAAGTTTTTCTTGAAGAATATGTCTGACAGTGACAGTAAAGGGTTTAAATATTTTGAGCTTTGTCTGTTCTGGGAATTCCTGCACTGAAATAGCATAGCAGGAAACTACAGCAAGGACAACACCTGCTTCCACACTGTACACACTCCCAAATTCAGCAGAAATCAAAAAGATGCTGAAGAAATGTAGCCAGTAGAAGTTTATACAGGAAAGTGGTCAAACAGTATGAATTGCAGTGTCCTGAGGGGAGCAGTACCCAGAACTTGGTTGTTCCCCAACGTCTCCTGATGCCTCTGTGGGAGTCCTGCTCCATCTCAAATTGGACACTTGCTTGTGTTCAGTTTCCCATGCTCCTTATCTATCGGGGCTTTAAAAAGTGTTACATACTAGTTTAATGATATCTCTCTAAGAAATAAGTACTTCACTCTGCCCTTAGTTTGTAGTTGACATGTCACTTCTAATAACCTGCAGAATTTTTCTATTTCTATACAGGAGACCTTATTTGTCACAGTTCTAACAAAGAGCTCATCTCTTTTGATTAAAAACAGGTTTCTCAGCTCAGTAATTTAAAAATAGGAAGTGAGATAAGGAAAAGAACAAATAATTTGTGCTGATGGCTCTGTTCAGTGTGGGTGAACAGAACATGGAGATGAGCAACAGTAGCGCCTAGTTTCTGACAGTGTGCAGAACTTGGACTTGACTGGTGTGAAATGCAACATAATCACATCTAGTTTCACTTGATTCTGCACCCATGGGCATGAACCAGTCTTTGGTCCATGTTACTTCTGTGTTACTGGCTTATGCCAATGGCTTTTGCACAGAGAAGAGAACGGGGTTTAATCACCTCTTGTTGCATATATTCCTACTGGAGTAGCTAATCCTTTGGTTTTGACATCGTAATTAACAAGATAGAAATTATCAGGTCCCCAAAGCAAAGGCAGTTTCAGAAGAGAGGAAAAAAAAAACCTGCACAAAACCTCAGCTAGAACTGTTAAACTTTGGATGTAGAAATCCATTTTTTATTCAAATGTCCTAATTAAAGATAAAGCAACATAACAGCATCTGCAGACCATAAACACTGCCCAAGCAGGATTGTTTTCAGATGGATCAGTGTTTTTCTGAGCCCTCCTGGTGGTACCAGCGGGTCTGGGAGCCCCTCAGGGTTCTCAGTGATGTATTCGTGGTGGTAGTGGAACTGGCAGCAGCAGCACAGCAAGTTGGAAATGTGTCTGTCAAAGTGGTGAGGACTTAAACGGGAATGATGAGAAATCGGCATGTGGGAACTTAGACCAGCTGCTGCCTGTGTTGGGCCTGTCTCTAGTAAATATGTCAGTCTTTAGCTTCCATCAGCATGTACAAAGCACAAGTGTATGTACTGTGTCTAACTTCTACCAGTTGTCTTGGTGATTTATTGTGCCCTTTCTGGAGCCTGGTGACAGTGATTACTATGACTGCTGTGATGGTGCCAATAGAGTTTGGAGGGGTCGGTTGGGTGCTGGGGCCTCAGCAGACTTACAGTAAAGGCAGAGCCTACCCAAGGGTTGCAGACCAGACTCCTGCCTGCAGCACCACCGAGCCATCGGCTCCAGGCGGCGGGAGCGCCTGCAACACGGTGGGGCTCGGCTCGTTAAATCTCAGGTGTCTGAAGGTGAAGCCATTACTCTGATTGTTGAGGGTTTTCTCCATCAGAGAGAATCCCATTTGGAAAGAGATGGGTCTGTTTTGGGATAGGGTGAACATGCAACATGTTCTCAGGAGAGGTATCATGAGCTCCAAAGTAAGACTGGGCAAGGTGGGTGCAAGGACCCCAAAAGCTCTGAAGAATGTCACGCCTAAGGTTTATTCTTGCACTTTTAAATCGCTATTCAGTGCTCATCCTTTTCCTCTTCCATTTCCAGTGATACCAAAGATCTGATTTGAAGTGGAAAAGGAATTGCTTTAAAGTCTGCGATCTTCAAAAAGACCAAAGGTGCTGATATTTAATTTTTGTCATTCTGACACCTCAGCAGGTGTTGCAGTGCAAAGCAGCGAGGACCTGGTACCCTGGGGCTTGCTGGAGGCTGCCAGTGAGCAGTGGCATAGGAGACTGCAGGGGGAAATACAGCTACAGCAAAAAAACCCAAACAAAAAAAGCTCTGAACAGCCCTATTTATGCTCTTTCCCCCCACATTTAGTGAATAATCCCTTACTCTTCTCAGCTGCACATCTCATTTTTGCCAACTCCAAGCACACCCAGAGATGGGAGCTTATTTTGCTCCTCCTGGGGGCTGGCCATGTGGCTGCCCTCCTCATCCCCCCCTTCTCTGCTGTGTCCAGGCTCCGGACACCTGCAGCATCCCTGACCTGCCCTAATCTCGACTCCATGGCTTCTTTGCTCCTTGTCCAAGTGGTTTTGGATGAGGGGTAGCAAATCTGTGGGCTCAGGGTGGTCAGAGCAAGGGATGCAGCATCTTCTTTGCACCAAACCTTCTGCCTCATTGCTCCCTCGGCACAGCCTGTAAGATCTGGGGGGGCCTTGGAGAGCTTTAGTTTTGTATCA
The DNA here is from genome assembly GCA_036023395.1 of Myiotriccus ornatus. NCBI lineage: Eukaryota > Metazoa > Chordata > Aves > Passeriformes > Tyrannidae > Myiotriccus > Myiotriccus ornatus. The sequence continues at coordinate 220,656 of JAYRBT010000051.1, forward strand.
TGTGTTGGGATGAACTTTAAAGAATGTGTAACCAGCTTCTGTCTGCATTTGATTTTTCCATCTTTAGTGTTTAGGGCCCATTTCTTCCTATGCAAATCAGCTTAACATAAATTTCTCCCTTTGAAGTGACAGTAACTGGCAGCATTTCAGGATATGACCTGCATTTACAGAGCCTGCTGACCCTCTTCTGAGTGTGTATATACTTATTTAAATTATTTGACTGCTGATATATGGCAGCATGGTGAAATGAGTTGTTGCCACATTAACCTTTCAAGCACTCAAGTCCAGTTTAAGTGATCATTAGATCAATTTTGACATAATATTGGCTATTATCACAGTTTATCTTACATCCACCGTAATACAGCATTTCAGGTTTTTCCTGGAGCACCACCAACACCCTGGCATTTCCATCAAATCCTCTGTCTTCTCACTCTGGTTTTAGAAATTTCAATCTCAAAGCATTGCTGTTACCAGACTGTCACCTACACCCGAGTTTAGAGCTTCCCAGCTCTAGCAGACCACATGTGCTGCCTGGAAACATGTGACCCTAAGTATTTGTTTCAGCTCCGAAACCCAATGCAGTGGCGCTCCGGTGCCTGCTGCGTGTCCGTGCTGGTGCCCGCTGTTTGCAGAGTCCTGGCCTGCACGGCAGTGTCTGGCACAGTAACATGCAGGTCTGGGGTAGGATTTGTCACTGACAGTGACAGCTGTGGCGGGGGAGTCACCCCACCACCATCCCCTGCCTGGGCCGGCGCATGCTGCTGAGCGTGGTGCTTGTTTTCTCCCTTAGATCAAAAGCCATTTAGTCCTATGTACTTTTCTCCCTGTGAAGGTATTAATAGCCTGTAATCAAGCCACCTTTCACCTTCTATTTAATAAACTAAACAGACTGAGCTCTTTAATCACTCACTGCAGAGCATTTCCCACAGACCTTAATAATTTGTTCAGGTCCTTTCTGAGCACCCTGAGCCTTCAAAAGGCTGTAAGCCTCAGTCACGTTTCATGAACTGTGCCTGGTGTTTAAGGGATGAAAAAATAAGAGAGAAAAAGAAATTAAACTCCACACTTGTGCATGGATAACATTAGCTAAGACATCTGGATGAATATCATTGCTTCAAGCAATGTTCATACTATTGCCTCTGGTATTTGAGGAGCAAATAGCTTCTCCTTTAATTTATACTGTAATAAAATCTCATATTGATTTTAATAAAATTGAAGACAATAATTTCGAATGAAGTCCTTAAGGCAGCTTCTCCATAAAGACTGACCCTTATTTTCTTTGCATATGTATGTTGCTATTTGCATCTGATAACAATGAGCTGGACTTTGTTTCTGAAGAACTGGGAATAGTTTTGAGTACAGAGTGTGAAGAAATCATTCTTTAGAAAAGAGGTGTTTGGAGAGCTCTGCACAGAGCCCAGTCCTGCCATTATGTAAGTGCTGTACAGCTGACAGCAATAAAGTGCTTTTCCTCCTGTCTCCGTCATCCTCTTCCTTGAGATGACAGCATGTAGCTGACAAAAGGTGATGAATGCTCAAGTTCATCATCAAGATGCCCTGGAGAGCCTCTGGGGAGTTGGTAGTTGCTGTTGGTATTTACTAAACTGCTGTGGACTTTGCATTTTACAAATATTTAGTGTTTGTTGCACACCCTGCACATATAAATCTCGTTGAGGTTATTTTTCTTTTCAGCCCTGGCGATAAGTTTAGTTGTGCATGAGAATTTGCACAGCTGCAAGGTAGAAATGAGATCTACTGAGGAGAAAGCCAGCTTCAGTGTAATGAATATTCACCTTGATGTTCAAGTCTGACTTTGAAATGTGCTGCTGCAGACGGAACTGCTAAGGAGAATTAGGATTTCATTGTTGAATGAATATTCAGTATGCTTTTAGTGCTGCTTCTTCTACTCCCTGAAACCAAAGTCTCCAGTGAGACATACCTAATCTGTTTTGTTTCTCAAGTGCTAAATAGCAAGGGAAAAATGTAATACAACAAGAGGGAGATGCTGAAAAAGAAATGCAGCCCAGAGTTGCAGAATTTGTTTTTGTTGTTGGAGCTGGGGCTGGCAGAGATAGAAATCGTTTTGGAAGGCAATGCTTCTCTCTGTCCAGGGGACCTGCCAGCTCTGGCCACCCGCAGAGAGGAACCTCCGAAAGAAGAAACCATAATAATCATTTTAATCAGTGGTCCCATGCTCGAGCACTCCCTAACCTGACCCTTCAATGGGAAGCCTGCACGGTCCCTGGGGAGCCTTTTGTCTCTAAATAATGATGTGTAAGACATTGAGAATTAGCAAGATGCTTCATAGTCTGGCCCTGGGAAATGCCTGTGCATGGGGCTGAAACTGGGAGGAGGGAAGAGCCAGTGCCAGTCACGGTGCTGTGGCTGCGGTGGAAGCAGCTGGCGTGGCTGGGGACTGAGCGCGGGAACTGAGGGGACTGAAATCCCTGGGCCACTTCAGTGGATTGCTGTGAGTGCTGCAGAGAATCCTCCTCACCCCTCTCCATCTTCTGCCTTCGCTCCTCTGCACCTCCGCTTTTCCTCCATGACTTACTGTACTTCTGAAATATGTTTGAGCATGTAATAAGTTCTAGTCAGAGTACACTGAAACTGGCTATTTTTCTCCCCTTTCCTTTTTGCTTCCTCCCTTTCCTGGTGCATCTCTGCTAGTCCCCTTGGCCCTGGCAGGAGCTGCCATGCAGTGAGTACTGCATCCCCTGGACCTGCCACAGCAGAGCCAAGGGCTGATCCTGGGGCCAGGCAGTGCCTGTGGTCCAGGCAAGCTGGGACCAGCACAGTGGCATGCAGCTGGGGAGCGCCTGCCTCAGCACACCATGCTCCAGACAAGACACACACCCCAAAAATTGTCCTTTACTCACTAAGACTTGCTGTTGCACACAGGGTGCGCTGTTTTCTCATTATATTGCTCTCTTAAGGGAAACAAGGAATTATTTTCACATTAGATCTCTACAGTCAATAAGTCATGAGTTTAATGGTGATGGAGCAGCCTGGGGGAAATTGCCTTGCCACAGCACATGAGGGTCTGTTGGAGCTCGGGTATCTCTGCTAGGCAACTGTGATGCAGAGCAAAAAGAGCCAGTTGGGTTCTGTCCTGCTTTCTCACTGGCTTTTTTCTTTCTCAATTCGTTAATTTTGGAAAAATACATAATATAGTAACTGAGGCTATAATCCTGTCGGGTATTTAAATACATGCCTGACTTAGGGTGTGGAATTAGGTCAGCTGGCTTCCCTGGAGTTGTATTTACTGGAAACCATGTTTTTGCTGTGCAAGGTTTAATGGAAGAAAGTTCTCTAAGTATTATTTGTGTATAGAGAAATGACTAATAACAAAAGCAGAGGGAAGACTGACTGGAGTAAGTGCTGTGTGTTTGCTCTGACCATAGTAGAAACGCAGAATTGCACCTAAATGAAACTCACCTCTCTTGAGAAATGATGTGATCAATTTATATCCCGTTCTCATTTTGGAGGTTTTTGCTGGAGTTTTCTGCTGGCCTTTATGAAAGGAGGAGACTGACTCCTACATAATATTTGAATTTTGTAGCAGGAGACCTAGGAACAATGTTAGTGGATCGAAGCACACAGGCTGGGTTCCAAACATGCCCTTCCCACTCCTGTCTGCTATGGGGCTGGACAGACACATGGCCCTGGTGGAGGCACGATGACCCTTGGGAATGCAGGGAGGGGGCTGTGCAGCGCTGGGAGGCACTACCAGCTTCTTGGCTGGCAGAGAAGGTGCACAAGGAATGCCAGGCCAAAAGGAAAGGTGCCAGGACTCCTCATTGCAAAGAGCCCATTCTCTCTCCTGGGAGACACAAAGCTTCCCACACATGCTATCAAAGGAAGCTTGTTTTTTTCTGCCCATAAGCTTCACTCACAGCATGTTTTCCAAAGCGGGGCTTATTTGGGGTAGATGGAGAGTGGTTCTCTCTGCAGGTGACATGAAAACAAGCACTCCTGGTGATTGGATTGCTCCTTTACAGCAAGTCCTGCGGGCAGAGCTGCTGTCTCTGCGTCGCAGTCTGAGCACATCAAGCATTCCAAGATTTATTTTCCAGTTTTGTGACTGGAATGGGTACCAAAGGGTACAAATGCACAACATTACATTAACATTAGAAAAAAAAGTGCTTTGCTGTGAGAGTGGTTAGATCCTGGGATGGGCTGTCCCGAAAGGGTGAGTGACTTCTGTCCTTGGAGATATCCAAACCCAGCTGGTGGTGGTCCTGGGCAGCCTGCTCTGGGTGATATCCTTGAGTGGGGGTGGAGACTTTTTACTTGAAATCACATATGTGATGATCCTCTTCTCCTTCCCACCTCCAAAACTGCCTCATCACTTCTGAAAACAATACTTTGCATTGAAAGTTACCTCAGTTTCAGGGAAGCCCTCTAAGTCAAATGTATTCCTGGCTTTGGAAGATACAAATTCCCAAGCAAAAGATGAGATCAGTCATGCTGAGCCTGAGAGTGCTCAGATGCACTTTAACTAGGCTGATCTGGCTTTGTGCTTCCTAGCAGGTGTTTCTGTAACAGTGGTTACTGATGCAATCAGTCTAATGGTCCCTAGGGACTGGGACATCTCAGGGGAATGGGAAGTCTTCTGGGACTCCCAGGCTCAGCCCTGCTGGGTAGCCCAGCTGTCCAGCGTGCTTTGTGTCTCTGACTCCTCTGTGCTGAGCTAGGTGGAGCCCTTCCTCTCCCCTGCAAAGTGAATCCTGCTTGGAAGGAGGACACAGAAACCCTCAGGAAGAGATCAGTGCTGCTGGGGAATGCACCTCTGTGAGCAGCAGTACTGGGGAGAAGGATTTCCTCTGGCCCAAATGGCTGGTCAGCTCTGCAACCAACAGATTATTTGGGGGGAAACTTGTCAGAACTTGGGCAGCTCAGAAGCCCTGGAGTTCTAGAAAAATTGGAAAATGGGCAACAGGATAAAATGTAGTAAAAGAAAAAATGTTTGTGATGGAGGGTGAGGAGGAGAGGCTGTAAGGTGACCCACTGGCCAGCACAGTTAAAGGAACTCAGGCCAAAATCTTGTATGGTTGAGATACGTTGAACATCTCTCTCACACCCACTGAGTGTGAGCACCCTCCCCGGCGAAGCCTACCATGGCTGGTGGGGCCCGTGCCATCCTGAGCTGGGCAGCAAGTAAACAGCTTCTGCTAATGAAGTCTTGGCTTTCCAAGGCAGGTTTCAGTTCCTTAGCAATGTAGTATTGGGTGTTTGTCAGCATGCTGAACACTGAACAGGCAGGGCGATCATGCCCCTGTTCCCTGACCTGCTGTGTAAATCAGGAGGTGGCACATTCCCATTCTCTGAGGAGGTGTGGCAGGAACAGAAATGGGGATCTACACCTTTGAACCCCATGCTCATGGTTGCAGGGGGAAAGGGAATGTGAAATTCTGGACCAAAGACGGCTTTATCTTTTTAACCTACTCCAGCAGCAGCTGCATCCATGGAAACCGCCTGAGTGAGATCTCACTGTTTGTTTTTCACCAGGATTTCTGTGCATGGCCATGTTGTCATCAGATGCTGTGTAACCAGTTAATACTCACTGCTCAGTTATGTTCTCTGCTGTGGGAGACCTCTGTGCTCTGCAGTGGGAAGGTGGTGGCAGAGGATGGGCAGCCAAAGCACTGTGGGATCAGCTGCAGATGCAGACAGGCAGGGCAGGGACAGAGGATGCCTGGAGCAGCAGCGATGTCCCTGCTCACAGCAAGGGCCCTGCCACCCTCCTTTGGGGCTGTGTTGCAGAGGCTGGCAGGGAGGGCAGCATCTTTCAGTTGATTTTCCCTCTTGGAATCAGTGAAGTTACGCCAGTCAAACCCTGAAATAATGCCTAAAACATGAGTTTCCATCTCATGGGAAAGGTAATGGGGGATAAATAATGTCCATGGAGAGAGAGAGAGAGGTGTGACAGAGCAATGGACTGGAGGCACACACAGAATGGATAATTAAAAAGAGACAATTCTGCTCCAGGAAAAAATAGTGTGATTGATAGCATGATGCCTTGGCCATGCCACTCAGAATCCAGGTGCCAGAGCTGTCTGGAAGGGAAGGAGGCTTGCAGGGAAACAGGACTGAAGTTAACAGAACTGCTCGCAGAAGACGCTCTGGAGCTGAGAGCTGACATTTTCCAACGGAAGAGTGGACTACTGGGCAGTATTCACTCTGCATCTCAGCTGGGTCCTGCTCTGTCAGCAGTAGCAGTGCTGCTGCCAGCTGCACATGGCAGAAATGACACCGTGGCTTCGTGCTGTCAGTGGAGCAGGGAATGGGACAGTGCATCCCCCTGGGGTCTCTGTGGGTGCTTCCCAGGTATCACCCCATCCTCTAAAATGAGTACCTGTGAAGATGGTGTTCTCTAGTCATTTCCAGCACTGTGGCTTGTTCAGTTTATTGATGTATTTATTTATTTATTGGAGAGACTTAATTTTTCAGAAGAATAAATGAGCTGTTTTGCATGTGCTTTTCTGATGCATGACCCTGATGGAGATTCAGGTGTCCTGTAAGAAAACCAGAGACAGACTCCTTTCCATTTGTCTTACTCACAAAAGCCAATTTCCTTCCCTTGCTTTATGTAATTGTCTCATCCTCAATCTAATATTCCAGGTTTACAAGGAACAACAAATCAATACCCTCTTTTTTGAAAACTGCCGATTAATTAATTGCTGGTGTCTGCCTGCATGCTGCAATTGTATTAGATGTCAGCAGTAATTAATTTTTAGAGGAAATTGTCCTTGCTGAATTTTGAACACCAGCTCACATCCCATTTTTCCTTCATATTCATCTGAAGGGATGTCAGGCTGTTTCCAAAGAGGCATATTCCTGACTGATGGAGTGAGGAGCAGGTGAGGAGTGGGCCCACCTCGTGGGGAGAGGGGGCAGTGACACATCTGCACTGCAGCTCCGGGGGCACTCTAACAGCATTTTTGCATTAAATATGTTACTTTGGGCTATGAGAAAGTGAAAATGCATGCAGAAAGCTGAGACAAAAATATATATGCCTTTTGGAAAAGCATAACTATCTTCACCAATGTAGAAAAAAAACACCTGCAAGGTCCCCTTCTGCTGCTGAACAGACATGTTGGCTGTTGTATCATATAGACTTGGAAGGAAAATCAAACCTCAGTTATTCTCCTGATATACAAATTCTCCTTGTTAAAAATCAAACTGTATCAAGCTCTCATTGTAAGTTTTTAGAGACACTAAAGGATAAACACAAAGGAACCAGCCTCTTGTCTGGTCCCTTTTCCTCACTGGTGAGAACATGTATTTCTTAAAGTTTTTCCCGATCACTTCGCTTCCCTCTCCTGATGGTCAAGTGAGGAAGCTTGGTGGCGTCTCACTGCCTCCTCTCTGCCGGGCCAGCTCCTAAAACATCAGCCTGTTTATTTGACATCGACTGAAATCTGGGCTCCTCCCACTGCCATTTCTTAACATCATTGCTCAGAGCCTTCCCCTTTCTCTGGCTTGTTATGGATAAAAGATGCAGTTCTGCCATTTCTGTAAGCTCTTATGGGAAAGCACACACCTTGACACAGTCTCTCTAGTGGGTACAGGAATGACACATGGCCATCACTTCGCCCCCCACCAAAACCCCCCCTGAACTGACCTGTACAACCACGCCACGGTTCTTATAGAGGGGAGAGAGGGGGGTCCTCCCAGCTGGCAGCTTGGGGCTGGAGAGTGCTGGGATATAACTAATCGAAGTGGAATTGAGCCAGGATACCAGTGTTAACACACTGTTAATTATTCTGGGGAGTCCCAATTCACCCCAGTTATACCAATTTTCAGCTCAGTAACCAGCACCACCAGCTCAGGAGCATTGCCACAGTGCCAGTGTCTGGTGCAAGCCATGAAGTGCTTGCCAGGTGGCCTCGTTATGCACATCTGATGAAGTTCCCCGGCTGTAAGCAACAGAGAAGAGAAGAATACCTCTTTCAACTCAGCAGGGTGCTTTAAAAATGGCTCTAAAAACTCTGGTGAAACTTCAGCTCTTAGTTTTTTCAGTGACTTCTTAATTTAAATAGTTTCTTTGTCCAGTGGCTTTTCTCTCTTCCTTTACCTGTTGCCTCAAGGTTATTTAGTGGCTTTTCTCTCTTCCTTTACCTGTTGCCTCAAGGTTATTTCTGCAAAATGACTTGAATTTCTTGTATCATGAACAGATTCCAATGCCAGCAGCCTTGATTTACTGTGTTGTACTGAGAATTAAGACATCCTTTTCCAGTGCTGTTGCCTGTAGCTGGAATCTGTTCCTATCCCAGTCTAGTCCTCTGAGAGTTGAACTTTGATTCGCTGCTCTGCAATAGTTGGGGAAGGCAGGGGCAATGCTGGGGGCAAGGTGAGTTTAGTGCTGGCTTCCTGCTTATTTAGCTGTCCATGCTTTTTGGCTGCTTTTCCCCACCTTGACCTCTTTGGGCTTTCAGCAGCATTTGCCACCCCCGGGAGGTGAGGAGATGTCATCCAGCAGGTGCATCACCTCAGGCTCTGGACACAGGTACCACCAGGGCAGACACAGGAGCCTTGCCATCTGTCTTTCACCAAAGCAATTTTGGACAGAGAGGAGGATACAGCTACGAAAACTCTTCTGACCTCTTATTTAAAATCGTTTGGAACTGCAACATTCTCAAACAATCTGGCAGAATATTTTTCAATAAATCTTGAATGTGGCAGTTACATTTTCTGTACCATGCTGGAAAAAGGATTACAGTATTTACTGCAGAGACAGGAAGATTGATTCTCACCTGTAAAATCTGTCAGACTTCTTGATTTAGAGAGCTGATGATTGGTGGACTGCTTAGGCTTGATTTATATCAAGTTTTCTTGCTTGCTTGCTTGCTTTCTCACTTTTTTCCCCTTGCGTGTTGTTTTTATGTTGAGTTAGTCTTATTCTGAATGATTCTTTGTTTAACAAATATTGTTTTCTTGGATGTTTTTTATATTAGAGTCAAAACTCTCTAATACCTGTTTGCTTGGAGTAATGTGACTAAATTTCACTTTCATGAGATCTAAATAAAATTACTGTGCTTTATGGCAGTAACAGACATTAGGATTTGACCTTGTAGTCTAAAGCATGGAGATATGCTTATTCCCCTTGAAAAAGTCTTCTTGACCTGGAGAGCTCTGCAACAGATTGTCTAGACCTTTAAAAGTCAAGTTATTATTTTCTTGGTCTAGCCATGGGAAGGAAGACGGATCACATCCGTGATTCCTCCAGGTCCTGGACTTGCTGAGCAAAGTCTGGCTCACACCTAGCAGTGTCGGATAACCCTGGCTGCAAATGAACACAGGCATGTAAAATGATTTAAAATGGTCCTCCACAAAATACCCATTAGAATTTAACATTTACACTGGTGTTTCTTTGTTTTACATTCTCCTGATAAAACACCACGTGGCTGAGCAGCAGCAGTGAGTCATAGCTGAATGTGCATAATCTTGGTCTGATTGCGTTGGTATTGAATTGCAGGTAAAGCACTGAATTGATTTTTAAAAAATCCCTTTGCAAGTATCTAGTATTGATGAAAAGGTCATAATGCATTTGTAGTGAAGTTGTCTCTGTGCAATGTGGTCAGCTCAGGGCCAGCTTAGTCCTTGTGCCACCAGGGATGGGTGGAAGCTAAATCCTGCCTTAGCCAAACACCGCCCGGTGCAGGTGGGAATTTTACCCTTCTTACTTCATGCAGCTTTCAGCTAATTATCAGACATCTGGATTTATCTCTAATTAAATCTTTAGTGCTCTTTTAACAATAAATGGATATATAATTAACATAGGCATTCTCATTAAATCCATATTAACAGTGCATGTTTGAGACAATTGACACTTTCAATTGGAGGTGTTGCTAAGTGCCTCTCCTTCTACAACAGCAGTTGTGGTTCCTCTCTGAACATGTCAGACCAGAGGCAGACCAGACCCGTCTGGAGGCTCCTTGGCTGGTGTGTGAGCTCAGAAACTGAATAAATAATTTGGGCCATTTTCAGTGGCCGTATGTGGTGTGTCTGTTGGTGCTCTGAATGTTTGCAGGCGGTTTTGGATTTGCACCCCAGTTTGCAGATGGTTCTGGGTGGGTGGGCTCTGTGCTGGGTGGCCACAGGGACATCATGGGCTTCTCCTGGCAGGTAGAATCCTATTGCAGTCCTTGTGGCCTCATCAGTCTTGTGTCTGCTGCTGATGGGGCCAGACTCCTCTTTATAGTTTAGACCTTCAGCAGCATCCTGAGACCAGAAATCTTGCCATCATGTTTGCTCGGGGCAGTTTGCTTTTCCCCTTCTCTCTTGTCTTCAAATCCGCCTCACTTCATAACGTTGACAGGAACTCTAACTTGGTTGACCTTGTGATGCCGGAAATTCTCTTTTCTCTCTTTTTATTTATTTTTCTTTACCAGACTTTTCTGATTCTCATTAGGCTTTGGGGCAACTCCTGCTGTGAGCAGCCTGGCTCTAGGCAGCCCTGCTGGACGTCCTGCCCAGCACTGCCCTGCGCTGGGCACATAAATGCTGGGCAAGAGACATGACAGCCCACGGTGTTTTGAGTGGCAGGGGGACAGATGACAACAACAACCAATCCTGGGACGGGGTTGCTCGTGCAGATGGGCATCCAGAAGTACTGAAATACTGATGCTAGTAAATCCATGTGAATTAATATTTTCAGAAGTGGCTTGTGGTTTGCGATATCCCATCTCTGCAGAAAGAAATGTACCTGGGAGAGGGACTGTATGGGAACAGTTTGAAAATGGTATTCCTCAGAAGCAATTCACTTCCTCTGAAGCCCAAAGTGTGCTGACGGGGAAGGGGCAGGCGATGTTCTATGTTCTTGCGCTCTGGTTCAGCTCAGTGGTGGCTCAGGAGGCAGGACAGTGTGGCAGCAGGGATGGGACAGCTGGGCTGTGTCGGGGCTCCTCTGCCGCCGGGTCTGTTGGTCACTACTCGGGGACTCTCCAGTGACATACTAATCTAGAAAATCATCCCCCTTACAGATCCAGGGTGGGATCAGGACCAAGTCCCAAGGTGGTGGCTCACATTCTGGGTTCCCAAGCTCTGCCTGTGGCTCAGAGCCTGCACCAGCCAGAGTAACCCCTGTGCTGCAGTTGTGGCAGCTGTGCTTAGTAGTGTCCTGGAATGCTCTGACCATGCAGAGGAAGTGAGGAGTCAGGAGAAAAAAGGAAATACTGAAATAAAGCAGATAAATGCAAAGACAGGTGGAAGGAGCTAAAGGTCATTTCTTGTTTTCCTCTGTATTCATTACTCAGACAAGCAAAAGGAAACTTTCTTTGGGGGTACAGCTGTTCATACTTCTGCTGTCCCTTTTTTCCATCATCTTCTAGATGAATACATTTAGATTATGTGCCAGAAATAAAAATCAGCCATCACACTCGTGAAAGTAGAGGTCAGGATAACATCTGCCTTTCCTTACTCTGTTCTGCACCTACCAGTGTAATGATCCCACACATCTGCTTTGGAAATAACTTCAGCACAGAGCCCAGCTCTGCTGAGTCAGAGCCTCCTGCAGTAACTGGTCATTATGCTGATTTGTTTTCCTTTTCTGCAAGAACCATATCACCCTGTTCAAACTGTTTGCTTTTCTGCAAGGCAGTGAGAGGCTCTTTCTTGCCACAGTCCAGCTGGTAGTTCCAAGGTGGGGAGTGGGTGATCATCCTGTGAGGGCCCATGGCAGGAGAGGCAGGAATGACAGGAGCCCTTGTCCTCCACTGATAGTGGGAGCTCCCTGCAGCCCCTTCAGGCACTGGTGCAATGGTCTCAAGTCTCAGGCGAAGAGAAAACATGAGGCTGAGGACAGGAGTAAAACAGGGAGGGGGATGGGATGGGATGGGATGGGATGGGATGGGATGGGATGGGATGGGAGCAGGATGATGCCACTCCGGGGAGCTTGTGTTCTCCTATGCCCTTGGGGCTGCACCCTATCATGTCTCCTACACACCTGCATTTCCTTTGCTATGAGACCGTTCCCGTATTCCTGTGCTCAGGGCTAAGTGCACACACACGCAACTCACTGAAGAGCTGCCCTGTGCTTGGCAGGAAGGGACTGCCAGAGGAAGGGTTCAGCATTTGCTTGCCCAGACAGGCAGCTTTCAGTTACATTTTTCTGTTCCGGTACTGTAGATCTTGCTGCATGATTATTGATTTGGGTTTTTTAAGCTACTAAACTGCTACATTTACTGACTCGCTCAGTCTTTTATCATATCCAATAGCACCATGTACACTTTGGAAATAACATTGTTCCCATTCCTTCACAGCTTGTGAAAATCAGATTTATTTCTGTCACTGAAAATGTCAGAAGGGTCCAGCCAAAACAAAGGTTTTTCCTTATCCTATTTCAAGAGCAAGGATAGGCCATGGATTTCAAAGAGAGTTAAAAGTTATGCTTCCAAGCTTATCAGTGGAAATGAAGCATCCCAGTGACCATCCAGAGAGTCTGGCGGCTTCCTGGGATCCAGGCCTGTGTGGGACTTCAGGTGTTTATTTGAAAAGAAAGTTCCACACTGATTTTTTTTCTTTATAATAGCCATGATGGCAACATTTCACCACCTATTTTTGTTGTTGTTGTAATTACTGTAATGTATTCTCTTTAATATCAGAGTTATTTAGTAAACCTAAATCTCTATAGAGATTTGTCCTGAATAACAGTTCTTTATTAGAGATAATCCTTAGCTACTCCCCTCAAACAACTTCTCAGTGCTGGAAATCTCTCACAGAGAAGCCAATTGTGAATATTAAAAGGGATTTGGAGGAGGAGACAAAAATTACATTTTCAAATATTCCAGTGAGTTGAAGATTTAACCTGGCAACATAACTGAATCCCTGCATGGGCTCCCAACCTCACTTTGGTTTGTATTGAAAGACTCTTGGCTGTATTTTAATTGGGTACATAATATTATTGATATTTAGCAATTGCTTCTGTCACCTTTCACCTCAATCAGCACTGCAAAACACAGCTTGAACTAACTGGAAAGTAATTTCCTGGCTTATATTCCTTCTTATTTCCTGAGAGGAGCTGTTACAACAGCTAGCAAACCATGGATTAAACAGCCCCCATTCCACAGATCTGTTCTTACTCTAGGCTCCATGTCAGCTCGCATCCAAAGGAGAGTTATTTTATCCCACGTAATGAGTGGATGGATTCTGAATTTCCCAAGCTAAGCAGCTCTTCTCAGCAGTTCAAGCAGTATGTGCAATATTACTCCTAATTAAGCATGAGAGACAGACAGGCAATGCCAGGACAGTGACAGAGCGCTGATCCAGCCCAGGAGAACTCCCTTTCCCTGTATGTCCATGCTGGGGCTCAGCTGCTCTGCAGTGCTGGGCATCCTTAATAAATAAATAAATAATCCTGAGATTTGTATGGCCCTTACCTGTGTCACTGCCCCACAGCTCGGGAGCTGATCATCTGTGAGCGCTGCATCCGCTGCCCAGTCTCTTCTGCCAGTGCCTTGTCCGGAAGCAGCCAAATCACGAGTGAGCTCCTGTAAGCACGGTGATGGTGCCACTGCTGAGAAACATTATTTCCTCATCTCAACAGGCTTGTGTCATAGTGAAAGTTGTTGTCACTGTGAATCCTGCGCACGCCCAACGCCCATGGGCAGATTTGTTCCACTGCAGAGGCAGGTGCAAAAGCAAATGGCCACAGCGTCTCCTTTGCTGATGTTTCTTCCTTGCAGCAGTTACATACAGCAAATTTGGTAGTTAATACAGTAATTGTGTTGTTTGCTGAAATTCCCCACTTGCCATAGATTTAATTGCTTGTTTGGGAGCATGTTAATTATTTATTGACTCTGTTCAGCTCCTGTGCTGGAGTTAGACAAATCTCCAGGCTGAGCTGTGCTGTGAGCTGGAGCCTCAGACGAGTTTGTGCTCTGTAGACTCTGAGAGAGTTGTCTCATTGCTGCTCACGGCGGAGGTTCAGCCATGCTTGCCTGTGGTGCTGGCATTGTTGGGTGGCCCTTGTCAAGTTCTCTAAGACTTTGCTTGATATGTTGGCTGATGGTATCACACCCACGGCACAAATGGTCCCTGTGGTCTGTAGTCAGACAGACCTGCCTGTGAAGGTTTTCTCTCCATCTCTCCTGCACAGTGGAGGTTGACCAGTATTTACCAGCATTTGGCAGTGAGCACCACAGGACCATCTTGAACCCATTTGCCGGTATGAAAAGTATGTTTTCTTCAGTGGGCTGTGAATCAGGCTCTAATAGTTTCAGATTCAGTCAGAAGTGGAGAAGGAGGCCATTTGGAGAGGGGAAGCAGGTCTATGTTTTCAATATTTTCATGCTAAATATATATAAAACCCTCTTTGCTGTTCTAATTGAGGTGTATGCAGCATGATAACAGGGAGCTGTGCCTGGCCATCTCCTGATCATGCTGCTGCAGGGAAGTTTTAATTTAACCTTTTGCTATTATGAGTGCCACATAAGGACTGTTTCTGCTGGAGTCTATAATAGTTTTCTATCACTAAATTTTCCTAACAAGACTGTGCTCTCATAAGAAGCTAAAAGCTTGGGTTTCTCCTGAGTTTTAGTGCATCACTGTGAGTCAATAACCTGTCAGGTGCCACTGATGGTGCTTAGCTAAACGAGTTGAGAGAGCCTGTGCTGGTATGTGACCAAGGGTTGTAGAGAGAGCTCTGAGCCCAGTTTTGTGCAGGGAAAGGGGATATGGTGCTGCCTGCAGGGGCTGAGCCTCTCGGGGCCAGGACTGGGGTCGTAATGCTGCCCAGGGCTGCTCCTGCTGCCCAGCTCACCCCTGTGGATGCCAGTAGCAAGAGACTCCTCCTTTTTTGGGTACTCTGTGCTCACACCAGTGGTGCACAAGAAGAGACCATCCATTTCGAAATACCTGCTAGCCCCAGAAGGAAATACTGCCCAGAGAGATGAAATCAAATTAATTTTGAAATTCACAACTGTCAGAATAACTTAGAACTCACTCCAGGACATAATTTAATTGAGATAACTGTAACAGTGTAGACAGTTTTTCTCATGGATAATACTCTTCTCTTGCAATTCCTTTCCTCCAGCTTCACAGTGTTTTGCAAATATGGGGAGATGCAGCAGAAGGGAGGAAAGCAAAGGGACAGCATGGATCAGCTCCTGCAGAGCTGGCACTGGTCTTTGGCAGGCTAGACCATTTTGTGTGCAAGGGCACTGGCTCTGCCAGCTCCTGGGTCCGGGTGGTGTTCAGGAACAGCAGCTGGAGTTGTGGGTGCTGCCATGGGTGTCAGCTCACTCCAGGCAACAGATCCAGAATGGTGAGGAATGGCACGAGACAGGGCAGGCTCGTGATCGATGGAGATAAGCCCATCTTCTCTCCAGTTGCCCAAATCTGCCTCCATCTGTGGGCCAGCTTTACTGACACTTATGACAGACCTCAGATGGGACTATGCTTGTGTGCTGGCTGACCTGTGCAAGCTGCTACAATCCCCTGGGAGAATGGGGACAGAGAGCAAAATCAGCACATGAAAAAGGACCGTCCATGACTTTTCAGCTATTTTAAATCCTGGAAAGGTTATAATTGGCAAAGAGTTTTAAGCCCATGTTCACAGAAAATCCATGAAGGTCACATAAGACTTAGACCCAGGTCACAGTGGTAACAGAGAGCAATGTCACATTGCAGGTGACAGTAACTGGTTCTCTGCTTTTGTAGAAAACAGGAGACTGAAATTGCAGAGACAGGATTATGGCACAGTTGCAGTATCATGATCATTACTTATTCCTTTAGCATTCATTATTTTTAAATGAATCATAATGAACTCATCTTGCACTAATATAAATGTAAAACGCAAATCCATGCAAATTCCCCTGTAATTCAGCATCATTTAATGTACTGTTAAACTTCTTCATGAGCTTCCCCTGAACTGAGGACTCTCTTCGAA
The DNA here is from genome assembly GCA_036023395.1 of Myiotriccus ornatus. NCBI lineage: Eukaryota > Metazoa > Chordata > Aves > Passeriformes > Tyrannidae > Myiotriccus > Myiotriccus ornatus. Next base: position 236,548 of record JAYRBT010000051.1, read on the forward strand.
AGAATCTAGCCATTCTTGAAGAATAAAAAAGCAATAATTTGGTTGTTGAGCACCCTATGGGACTAGCAGAAGGTAACAGTTAGTTGCCATGAGTGACTATTAAGAAGTGGAAATTTTAATTCAGAAATTAAAGCAGGGTACTGTGAGGACACTACACAATTCTAGCACCAATTAAAGGCCATTTGTTCTCTTTCACTGCTCAGTAACTGTGCCAGATCTGGGCTTGTTTAATTGAAGGTCCATTTTACTGTTTCTTCTATTTCTTGAGCTATCGATGCAACTTTGAGATGCAGCTTCTTTAGGAGAAAGAGACAGAAACTCACAGGGCGCTCTTCCAGTCTCGCAGACCTGCTTTCAGATGCCCTTCCCCTTCCTGGGCAGCTGGGATGTGGTGACGCTCAGAGTGAAAACAGGTTCCAGAGGGAAACAGGTTCAGTGCTGAATTTTCTGCTGTTATTTCTGTTATTTTATCCAACTCTGGCTAAACCAGGACCGCTGCTGGAGGTCACAACAGGCAAAGTTCTGATGAAAGAAAAACCAACAAGCAGTCTTCTGTTCGCAGGAATCCATAAAGTCCTGGCACCAAAAGATGTGACCAAAGTGATGTTTTTTCCTTTTCATTCACAGATGTACATGGGGTACTTTAGTGGAAGATGAATGTGTGGTTTCCACTGCTCAGTAAGACCCAGCTGTTAAGAACAGCCTGAAATTGCCTAATTTAAATTCAAAGAAAAATGTAATGGTTTGGTCCTAATTGGAAGAACCTACTTTGAATTGTGGAAAGGCTTCTGAAATGGAAATTGCCTTTCCCACCCCTGAGGTAAAGGTGCACTGAGAACTGCTTGGCATTTCTCCATGATTTAAGATAACTTTCCTGATGAACCCTTTCCTACTTCTTTCACCTTTCAAAATCACAGAGAAGCACCTCCCCGAGGGTTCACCAGAGCCTGTCCTGTCCTTCCCAGAGGAGCAGCCTGTTGGCAGAGGAGGGGGCCATGGGCAGAACCTGTCATTTGCTTGTAGTAATTCACAAGTCTGTAATAGAGCTGTAATTAATTATTCATTGTCTTTCCAATCCAGAGCAGTGCAGAAGAAAAGAATAAACTATTTACCTTCAGGAGGCAATGTCTTGGAAATCAAACCCCATGTCTTGGTTTAAAGACTACATTTGGGGGGGAACTCAAATGAAATGGACCCACTGCCCTTTTATAGAGACCAAAAATGCAAGGAGATTTAAGTGAAAAAGAACAATTTTACTAAAAGAAAATAACAATAACTACAAAAATACAGGGGAAACTATCTACCTGCAAAAGAGGGATCTACCAACCATGTGACTTCCCCCCCACCCCTGGGAATAACAGGAAAACAAAGGTGGTAGAGAGTCTTCCCCCGCTGAACCAATCCTCATAGCACTGGTGCTGCCTGTTGGGCTTGGCTGGACTTGGGCTCCATGGGTTCTTAGTTTTCTTCTGTCCCAAAAGCCAAGAGGGACCACCTTCTGGTGGGTCCTAAGACCCTGGAAGAACTCCAAGCCGTGCCAACCCCTCTTCCCTCCAGGTCCCGGAGTCAGGAGGCTCCTCTGGGGTGAGCTAAGAACTGAGCAAACCAATTGCAAATGAGAGAGGAGCAGTCTGCAGGAAGGGCAGGATAGCTACCATGTTCCTCAGTGACCTCTCCTCTCTGAAGAAGAGCTGTGACCACACAGGGGCCCTGGGGAGTCAGGGGAGTTCTGCCTAGCACTGCTGCCCTCAGGAGCAAGAGGGGGCTGGGTTTTATTGGTGTCATGTTATTGATTTCTCCAAGCAGAAATTAATGGAGGTGTTTCTCCTCTTCATTGCTTCAGGGCTGGCTATCCAGAGGGAAAAAAGAATTTCTTTGTCATTCTCCTTGCAGTTACCTCTTACAGCAATGCGCACTTAATTTTTTTCTGTCTTTCCTTACATTTTTAAATGTACATGTTTAAAACATTTTGTCCACTGGGTATGGTTTGTAAAGCAGCCTTCAGTCCTTAATACTGGGCAAGATGATTTCAGATAATATAGATGAACAGTGAAAGACTGAGGCTTAAATTATGCTGCCCTCCTTCCAAGAGCACACGTTTGTAAGAGTAAGTAACAGAGGAAAATTGCTGCTCTCAGTGCCGAGCTCTGGCTCTCACCTACTCATCTTCTCCCAGGCTGCAGCTGTGGACATCCTTTTCTCGACAAGACAAGTTATGAAACATAAACTTTTGGTGGCTGTTTTCTAAATGAAGTGCAACTTTTCATATGTAAGTGGTATCTCTATAAATCCCAGTAAGCATTTGGGGATAGATATATGAGTGGCTTTCAGATCCACCTTTGGTTGATGTATCAGCAGTTTTCCTGTCCTTACCCTATTTCTGGCTTTTGTTTAAATGCTCTCCCCTGATAATTGAATATGTAAAACTCCAACCTTGCGAGCAGCCAGGGATCAAGAAGGCCTGGCATAGAGCACAGCAAATATATGGGCTAATGGCTCTACTTTTATTGAGCTCATATAACACCCTGTGAGGGAGTCTGGGTCCTCCCCACACTGGTGCCCTACGAGTAAATACATCCCCAGCCCCAGCCAGAAAAGCTGATGTTGAGCATGTACTTGAATATTGGAATAAAGTCTAGCAAAACATCACTGGTACATTGAAATCCAGCTAAAAACTTCAATTAGCAGCATTTTCATTATGATCCTGTTTTTTCTCTAGTGATTAAACACATCTAAATGAGATGGAAAGCACAACATAGACTATGATCACACAGGTACTTTGTGCAGATTATTTACAAGGAAAGACACCATCACACTGAAGCAAAAAAATGTGAGGAAATACCACAGTTTTCAAGGAAAAAAACCTATTCAAATTAAAATAACAGGTTCTATTCTCCAAGGTTGCAGAGCCTGATACATTGATGGATGGAAGGATAAAGGATGCTCTTTCTCCTGTCAGTGTTCATACAGGGCATACTGACAGATGGTGGAACCTCCCAGGGTTCCTTCTCTTTTCCTCCTCAAAATGCATGGGGTTACTTTTTTTGTCACAGGTTTTCCAGAAAGTTGATTAACTCTTGTATGCTCATGCCACGTGTGTGTGTGTGTGTGTGTCTGTGTACCCTGCCTTGATTTTTTTGTAAGTAATTAATTTTGCCTCAGGCATTTAAAATGAGCCACTTCAGGTTTCTAAAGGCCTAAGAAAAGCCAGCCCCACCTGTGCTGGTCATATGCAATAAGCTTAATTTCTGCTCAGGTGGAGGTTGGAAAACTGAAATTGTGACTACATATTTTCTCTAAAGTTTTTCTGGATTTGTGTGCAACATTTTGCTTTCTTTTTTTAAACTTACTCTTGTTTTCCTCATGCTTGCATAAGAAGAACATTGATTTCTCACCCACAGTGTTTGAAACGTGGAAATCTAACTGTTGTCTTTCCTTGTGTGTGTGTGCGTCCAAATTACATTTCACAGTTGCTTTTTTTTTGCCTTCCTGCCCATTCTTATGCAGATTTCAGAGGATATTTTTCCAGCAAAGGTGATCACAGACTCTGCTGAAGCCATTGGAATTCTGAGCATTCCTGGCTATTACCTTCCTAAACCAACACTGGGGTTCTTCAAAGACAAGACCCCCTTATTTATCAGAACTCCTCCATGTCTGTGTGTGAGCTGAGGGTGCTTGGCTGGCCACCTCTTCCTGCACCAAGAGGAATCAGAGCTGACTAATGTTTGCATTTCCAACCCTGCAATCACTGTGTGGTAGTTGGGATCTGGGCATGGGGAATGCACAGCCTGAATAACTCAGCGTGTGGAGGGGCTCTGTGAGAGCAGGCTGATGGCAGAGGGGCAGGGATTGGGAAAGCTGCCTCCCACATGATACACGAAAAGTGGGAATTTACATGCCTTCTGGCTGCAAGAGCTTTGAATGGCAAGTGGGTTTTTCTGGGAGGATTGGAGTGAAACTTTCCAGCACTCAAGCATTTTTGCTCTCCAGCACTCACCATGCCTGGGGTTCCCAGGGAAGCAGGCACTGAGCACCCATAGGGGCTCTGCAGGTGCTGCTCATCCACCTCGCCAAGCTGCCAGTGGCAAGCTGCCACTTGCCTGCTGGCAGCTCCTCCTTGGTCCATGCCCTGTGCTGGGGACGTGAGAGCCCCTGGGAGAGCTAGAGGAGCTTGCCTGACCTGCTGCCCCGGTGTGCCCTTCATCCTCCCTGAAGAGAGGTATTTACCACCAGTGCAGAGCATGCCCCTCTCTGTCGTTAATCATCCCTCCCTTAAGGAAATGGGAGGCTATTTGAATATGTTCTGGGCATATCCAAATTATAGGCAAAACATACCGTTAAAACCCTGCCTCTCACAAACAAGGCAGGATCCTCAGCTGTTGTAGGCACCCTTTTAATTATACATGTGGAAACAGATCCCCAGACTTCATCTGGTTTCCTTCACTTATGTCTAGAAACCTAGAATTACAATCAGCACTAAATTGTAGCTGGGATTGTATTAAACAATTGCTTAGATCCTTGGTGCTGCTTCTGAATTTTCATTTTCTACTTTCTTTCCTGAGGATGTGATAGCTAGTGCTCAGATATATTCCTATAGCTGCAGGGTGAATATCACCTCCTCTAATACAGATTAATGGGAATTTCTTTCTTTTTCTAGTCCCATGGAAATACGAGTTGGGCTGGATAAGATCAAACATGACTGTTACCATAATTTTGCTCTGTGTCAGATATGATCTCATCAGAGCTTGACAGCATCACTAATTTGATAAAAGGGCACAAACATTAGAGCTGAGATACATACCCTTTAGCAATCCTTCAGTTGGTGGGAAAGGTCTCTGGAATGAAAATTGTTGTGCATTATGCTCAGAAACGTTCCAATAACTTTTGTTCTGCAAAATTATGTGACTGTCAGAATTGAGGTCACTTCCACCGCATCTCCTCACCCTGCTCCTTTGCACCAGACTACAAATCTGAAACACTGCTTGTAAGGGAAAGATGAATGCCCTTAGTATTCCAATGGATTTCCTTTTCCATATGACAAATGAAGGCATCATTTAAAAAGTAATTTTATGTTAAGTTACCTACTTATGGTGGGTCCTGCACTCAGCTGGTATGAAGCAGACTTATAAATATTCTTTCTAAGTAAGGGCTAAATCTTTGTCCTGGCTCTGAGATGGTGCACAGGGAATCGGTCCATGTGACTGGATACAATTGCAACAGAGGAATTAATTCTCTGTTTTATTGAGTCCATGGGGGTACCTAACTTCTGACAACTTTGGGAACTGAGAGGTAGAGCATTACCAAGCAATCCCCAGTACAGTGTCTCCAGCTGGAGATGCAAAAGCCAAGGCATTTGAAATTGCACCTCATTTTTAGACAACATAGCCTGTAAAATAATTTATTCAGCAGCTTGAGCCTATTGGATAAATCCCTCTTTGGCTGTGGTAGTTGCTGGCAGCGCTTAGAGCTCTACATCTCTGGCCTGTGCTTTGGTTCATATTGTTTGTTGGACAATGCAGTCCTCTCAGGCATCTCCTCAGCTTCCACTCTGACCAAAGGAGGCTTCAGCCTTTCCCTGAAGAGTTCCAACATCACCCTGAGCTTCACTGCAAGCAACGCTCTGCCACATGCGATGGGAGGCGTTTGCCCTCAAGCTGTCCGGGGTCTCGCTCACTCCCCACCTGGGCCAGGCATGGTGGGCATGTTGCTCCTGGGCAATAAACCAGGATTTGCAGAAGGGCCTAAAGGATTTAGGATCCCGAATCTGTTGAGTTGTGTGGGGGATTTCTGGTGCTGATTTCCTGGGCTCCTGAGAGCCTCCGGTATTTGCTCCATGGGAGGCAGGTACCCCAGCATTGGCTCTGGACCCTCTGCCTCCCTGTCTGAAAGGATGGGAAGGTTTTTTGTTTCTTTTTCTCCTCAGGGAAATCAGCACTATAGAAAAGTTAATAGAGTTTATGGAAGTGGCTAAACATGATTGAAAGGACACTTGTAAATGTTGCTAGAACTTGTCAGTGGCTCTTTAAAAGTGAGTAATACCATTTTAATTGTTATCCTTGCTGCTATAGATCACAATAAGGTTATGTTGATGGAACCATCAAGCATAGTAAATGCTCTAAGTACAATATGTTAGTACTAATTATAGTGTAATTTAACAACAGTGTGTATGGAGAGGACAATTTTGCATGCCAATTCACCGTAGCAAATTTAATTGTATGGAAGAAGGGGAAGGCAATATTTATTTTCAATAAACAGTAAAATGATAGACACTGGGTAGCTTTTCCAGTCTGGTAGTATTCCTGACTCCCTTTGAAAGGGTTGCTGCCACCTCGTCTCCCTGAGCATCCATCTGGTACGTGAATATTCACAAGGCAAGAGAGATTTTGAACATACTTTGGCAACAGCTCTGTCTCCTCAGCCAAAGCAGAAGTGTGTTATTCTTCACTGAGGCAGGTAAGCTGCAAGTGGAAGTGATATGAAACAGTAATGGAGAACACGCACAGGAATGACACTGTTGGAGTGGAATGTTAAAATAGGCCCCTAGGTTGTTTCCTTTTTATCACGCTGCAAGAAGTCAGAAGCTGTTACTTGCTGAAATAAATTATCTAATAGCATTGACCTTTTTTTCCCTTCCAGTTATTGCAACTTACAGACCTGCAAAAGGACTGAATTTAAGAGGAGTTTCATTGTTTTGGGTAAAAAGCTTCTCTTGTTCTTTGCCTGGAAGATTTTTGTTTTGTTTTGTTTTTATTAATATTGCAGTTACCTTTGACTGTTTTGGACCCACAAAGGGATGTTTGAGAGTATTTCTTTCTTCAGAGTGGTTACAAATTCTTCTTCCTGAAGTCTGGGAGTTGTTTTGGCAGTTATTACACTGTTACTCCCAACAGAGGTAGAAGGCTGTGGATATTAATAGATCTTAGTTTTAACACTGGAGGCTTTTCCATGAGAAACTTAATTCCTGTATTTGGCAACCTTTTGACAACCCTGCTCCAACGTGAGGCTAACAGTGCAGTGTCTCCTGATGGAAAAGACAGCTAAGAACTGTGACACTGCATTTCTCTTGCTAACCTGATTATCACGAAAATCTCCTGAAATCTGTGCTACGTCAGTGCAGCACTTTCCCCTCTATTTGTCCTTTTGTATCCAAAACCAAATCACTTGACTCTCTTGTCTGTTTTACTGCACAAATAGCAATATAAAAATATCATCGAGGCATCTCTTCAGACTTGCAGCTTGAACTTAGAAATGACTTTTAATATTTCCTTGCATAGACTGTTTATCAGTTGTAATGGGTTTTTTAAATAACCTTTTTATTACCCTGGAAAGGCTGAAGATGATCCCCAGAAGTTGATAAACCAAAAGAAATCTGTTTGAAGTTAGCAGGATGATGCTAACTTTTACTAGCTGAAGCAATGGTTCTTGTCAGTCCTGGAACAGCAGGATGACTGACTCCTGAGCCATGTAACTGCCTGGCAAAGCTCAGGTAAATTCTGTGGGGGTTCATCTCAGAGGATGAGCTATGTTATTTGCTTCCCTGTAGGTGATACTGTACCATGGTTTGTGAGATTTACTCCCAGAGACAGGTTAATAAAAAAAAAAAAAAATCTTTTTGGCCTGCAGAGACTTTTGATTAAGATCTAATGCTGTCTGTTCCTTCAGGGATCCCCAGAGTGTCACGGAGATGACAGCTTCCTTGCAGAGAAAGCAAAGTGCTGCCAAAGCAATGACACGTTACAGGGGATGGGATTCTCCTCCACTGCTCTCCTCTCTTGAGTCAAACACTGCTGAAGCACTTCTTTCCTCCAGAGGCTGCTTCTCTCTGCCTGTGATCACTGGAGATTTGGCAGGAGTTTCTCCAAGGCGAGCTGCAGGCAGAGCTGCAGCAAGCAGGTGAGGGTGGGTGCACCCACAGCAGCCCCGTGCCCTGGCCCTTGCTTTGGGAGCATCAGTCAGACCTCTGCTCTGTGCCAGACCAGAGACACTGGGCACTGGCATCCTCGGGGCAATGCGGAGTAGCAGCCCCTCTCTGTTACCCCTCATCATCAGTCCTGTGTGAGCCTGCTGTGAGTGCTCACCTGGTGGGAACCAACTCCTGCTGGGAAGAGGGTAGAAATAGGCAACAAGGGACCAGTGATGGGCCCCCAGCCCCAGGGGCTGTATGGGGAGTATTCAGCATCCACTGAGTAGACAAGGATATTTGTAAAACCTTGTTTTGAGGTGAGAAGACTGCTCTTATTTCACTGACTGTGAAGTCAAGGGGCTGGCTTTCTAAACCCTGCCAATTCAATAAATCCCAGCTGTGCAGTGCCAGGCTGCCTGGCATTTTTCCTGCTTTGCAGAATCCCAGCACTGCTGGTTGTTCCTGGTCTCATCCTGCAGCACCTTGCTGCTGCTAGATGGCTGCATAGGGGGTTGGAACAGTCAGCCTGTGTGGCATCCTTTACGAGCGTGACAAACCTTCCTGAGGAAGGTTTTGTCCCTCTTGCCCATGGACTTGCAGGGTGAGACTCCAGCACCGGTTCTGCAGTCTTTCAACTTCTGTATCAAACTGTTCTTTGCAGAAGTTATTCTCTCAGATTCATTGTGGAAACAGCACTCAGATGTGAGATGAAAGCCAAGTAAGGATTAAATTGACAGATGCAGAATATGGAGAAGAAAAAGCCTAAAGAAGCCGAAGGGGAGTGAACAATGGGTTTTTAAAGCCAAATTCAGAAGCAACCAAAGAGACCATTTTCAGTCCCAGGAAGGTCAGCCTGTGTTCTTGTTTCTTTGATGTTGCCTCTTAGTGGCTGTTAGGTTAGTTTAATTCCATTCCTATCTTGACACAGCTCTCAAGCTGAAGACTTTTTCCTCAGGATCATTCTTCAAATGTATTTCCAAAGGCTCCATTTACCCCTTATTGGTCAATGGCTGCCCCCTTCCATGTACCTCAGTGAATACAGAGCATACGGCACCTTTGGACTAATGGAGTCATCCTTCTGTAAGCTTCCTGGCTTCTTCCCAAAGCCCATTTGCTGCCCACATGATGCTCAAAGAGCATGTGCCTGCCTTGTAGGGAATCCAGCCTGATCATCTCCTGTGTTTGGAGTCTTTCCATGGCTACAAAAGCTTGTTTTATTGATTTCTGGAGACATGCTCATGACTTTTAAAAAACATTTATGGCTTTTGTTGAAAGTTATTTAATTCAGGTGTTGACAGGATGACTTCTGGCAGAATTACCACAAGTCTAAATGCTGTATAGAGAGGAAATGACAGGCATTTAGGGAATGAAGAGTCCCCTGCAAAGGTTTATGTGGATGTGTAGCTCGCACCCTGTAAACAGTGCATGGGCTTCCATGTTGATATTTAGCTTGAAAATGAAGGACAAACAAATATCTTGATTTTTATCAGGAGAGAACCACTCCCCTCCCCTGCCAGCACTACTAGGTACAGCACATGCTGGTAGCCACCTGTGGCAGCAGGTAACAGTAGTGACAACCCTTCCTGCAGCCAGTGCCTGTACCGATTTTGGTCCCAATTCTTACCAAAAGAAAATACCAAATTGTCCTAAAACTGAACACTAATGCAGAGAATACCATGCCAAAAAGTTCCCACTCCTGCTTTTATTCAGTCATCACAGGGGGGAGTATTTCCTTTTCTGTTCCCACCAGAATTAACAGACTTGCTTTAAAATGCCTCACCTGTTTCTGGCACAGCAGCTGTTTTTCGGCGGGGGGAGGGGGGGGGAAAGGAGGGGTTGGGGGGGAGGAGAATGGACCAGTGGCCTCCTCAGCTGTGGCACATCTTTTCTCCTAAACAAGGAGCTAATGATGTCCAGCTGCCAAGGGGATCGCCCAGCCCAGTGAGGGCGGGAGTGCAGCTGGGGGGTGGAAGGAGGTGGTGGTGGGATTCAGAGTCCTCAGTTTCCACGCTCAAGCTGGATGGGTTGTTTCGCTGCTGCTGGGGGACTTTACTGTTGTGCGGGAATGCTGCCATGGCAGCTGCTTGTTTCTTCTCTACTGTGGACAGGGGATCACGTTGGCCTTTTTGTGGCATTGTGGGGCTCTCTGCTTGTCTGGACTGGGACAGAATATGGGTGCTTTGGTGAAGGAAACTCCTGATGAAGTTGGAAACATTGAAGAACTACTGAACTGCTGGCTCTCGTGGGTTTGTCACTTGGCTCTGTAAGTAAAATGTCCTTGTTTCTTTAGTGCTCAGATTCACTGGGGTAGCATAACAAAACTTTCAGTGACTTTGTCAGCAAATGATTAGTGCTTAGAAATTCAGCTGTCTTGGGGAGACAGTTATTACTGCATGTTCTGTGCCAGGGGATTTCTTGGCTGCTGACTGTAGCCACGGGGTTGGTGGGACCCTGGTCCTTGGTAACAGTTGATGAGCTTGGTGTTGCTGGCTTTGAGGAAGCAGAGGGGTCCCTTGGAACTGCATCCTCAGGGACCCCTCCTACACACCCTGTTCCTGGGAGTTGCTCTGGCATTACTGGCTCATCCTGACTTTGTGTAAGAACATGCAAAATGGCTCTGCTTGAACACACCACAGGTGTGTTCCTATGGAGAAACCTGCCCTTTTCATGAGTGTTTTGGTGTCAGTCCTGTTAATGGTGTTGTGTTGAAAGAACATTAAATGTATTTGCTTGGTTAATACTATATGTTCTTCTTTAAAACGTTGAAACAAACAAGAACAAGGCACCCTGCAGCTCAGGTGTTATTTAAATCTGTTTGGAAATTTCTTGCTACTATTTAAGTTGCTTCTCATTTTAATAGAAATATTTACTGCTGGAAGGGTAAAACATAGAGGTGTTGCTTGCAAACTTTCATGTCATTGAGACAGCCATGGTGGGTGATGAATACCAACCTGCAGAAAAAATAAATATGTAGAAGCATTTCTCTAGAGGCTCAGCAATGAGAAAATAGTGAGCTGAAATGTTGTGTTGGAAAAATTAGCAAGAGACTGTATTAATTGAATTTCAGTTCTTTATGTATAGCAGTTCCTTATCGTTCTGGGACTCTTAACAGTGAAAAAGAGAGCAACAGATTAAGCTAAATGTTGGCAGTGACAGAGATAAATTGAGGGTTTAAAGCCTGCATTGAGACAAATTGCTACAAAAAACCTGCTTGATCTTTTTTCTTGACTACTTTTAAGACCAAATATTCAGATATATAACAGACCTACTGTTTGTTAACCTGGCAGTGGCAGGGAAAAAAGGGAAATTAAGCTTAGTGGATCTGATGGCACGAACATTTTCTTCTATGACTTGAAAGTGGATACTGCCCCTCCACCTGCTCCATCCAGCTCTTGCAGCATCGGTAGCAGCTGCAGAGCTGTGGTTCAGAGCAGGGCTCTGATCCTGGTGTGGGTTCCAGGTTTAACAGCTGTGTTGAAATGAGGAGAAAGGTTTTTGTTGGCTTTGGGTCAAAACCAATCCATTCTTAAGGTCTCTGTGGTGTGCTTGAAACAAGATACGTGTTTTATATGTAACTCATATAGAATAAGCTAATTTGGTATCTTGTGGTATTGTTCTATTAATTACTACTCTCTCTACCTTGCAGGTAGTTGTTTAATTCACAAGTTTTCAACTAGGGTTGGCAATATTAGTAAATTGTAAATCAGCGTAAATAATACAGAAATTAAACCCTAGGAAAGCAGAAATGATTTTAATGTGGGCTCTGTCAGAAGCTTAGCTGCTTCCTGAGCTTTCTGCATATTGCTGACACATTGAAAGTTATTTATAGAGCATGTGTATGCTATTGTTTCGTATTTAAATCTGTGCAGTGACTGTGTTAGGGCCTGGAGGGCCCCACTGTGGCAGAAGGCTGGACTGGGCTGGTGGGAATTCTGATCAAAGTGGACACGGGAATTGGAATAATCAAAAGCTTATAGCCTTGAGACCTGGGCACTGATTAAGTTTTAGCTGTGAATTCAGAAGTTTAAGTCAAAGGTGCAGTGGATTCAATAGCCACAAATGGAGGGTCACTGGTCTCCCGCTACTGTTGGTATTTCTGTGGTGTCGGGTTGTCATCAGGGCAATTCTCGCTGGCTCAGAGTTTTTGTGGAGAGAGCTGTTGGTGACTCTCTCATTAAACATGTTACACTAGAGGTGGGCATTCCAGCCTTCAGCAAGGTCCCACCCTGCTTCAGGCTGGGTACTGGGGAGGGGAGGGAGCCTGGGGGGAAAGCAGGGCCCCGAGTGCCAAGTGGGTGATTCTTCAGGGCTGAATAATCCACTAAAGCACCACCTCGTAGAACCCAGGTTCAGATGGTGTGTTCTGAGAAAGGCCGAGTCACATCTGAGCACAGTGAAAATCTGCCTGGGGTTAACTAAGGTGTGACTGCTTAGAGCTGTGAGTGCACTGGGCCCTCTTTGCCAGCATCTAGAACTTGCCTATAGGCTCATTTCAAATTAAACAATAAGTATGTGCATTTGTAAGTAAACAGTTGTTAAGTTTGTTCAAATAATCAATTTGTTCCATCCCAAGGGTTTCCAATCAATATTGCATCCTAGCAGAGAAAATAATGTAGTAAGCCATTATTAGAATAATGTTGTGTTTGTTGATGCTCATAACTGACAGCAAATCTTTATTTTAACTAATTCTTAGTTAAATAAAAGCCATTCTCATTTTTCATTCTGCTCTTTTCATAAAAGTTTTACTGTGCTCCTAGTACAGATGAAACTGGCAGAATTGATCAGAAATTTATGTAACGTTTATTTCTCCACAATGGGGACGCAGGCCTGCTTTTATTTTTGGTAGTGAGTTGCAACTAGCAATATCAGTTTTTGTAAAATGTTGTGGAAACAAGTTGTTTTAGAAGTTCCCCTCTGCATGGTTCTGATTAAAGGTATTTTGCATATATGCTAATGCTTTAGCAATTTCCAACGTGGTTGTATTTACACTTAGCATGTGTCTTGCAATGAGGTGTATAAAATGAAGCATTTTGGTTTTTCTAACTTGAAAGAAGTATGTTGCTCTCAGGTTTTGTGTGTCCTGTAAAACAGGAGTCTTCCTCATGCAGCTCTAGAGAATGACAGCATATGGTTTGCATTTTCTTGTCTAATTATAATTTGCCGTATATTTATAGCAACACTAAACTGAACATCATTAACAATCCTTGGCCAAATAATGCAGAAAGTATGTTGAAAATAATCTTGTTGTGCCACATTACATGGAGGTAGAGATGCAACATACAGGTAGAGGTGGATTAAGCATTTTTAAAAAAACTTTATGTTTACAAAGGCTCAGAACTTAATGCTGCTATAGGCGTGAGCAGAAGATTTTGTTTCCTGTCCCAGAAGAAATTTGGAGTTTACATTTATTTACCCTTTTTACTCTCTCATATTGCTGCCATATAAAGAAGAGACAATACATGGGTGCATGACCATAGCCAGTCTGAGGAACAAAACAAGCCCCAGAAGGATGTTGCTTCACCTTCAGTCGCTCAAAAACAGCTAACCATGAGCTGAACTTGTAAAGCTGAGATACTCTGAACTAAACTAAGTCTTTTTGAATGAATGCTGCTTTGGCAGTTGCAATTCTGTTTGTTTTTCCAAGTCTATTTTCTTAATTTGGGACACTTAACATGGCTTTTTTCCATAAGCAGTTTTTGACAGAGCTGGAAGAAGATGAAGGATGTTCTCATTGGCATCTAACATTTGGTCCCTCACCACTCCCCCAACATGCCTGAGTGACCTGAATTGAGATCTGAAGAGTCCATGAGATTTTATTGATCTTTCTCAGCAATGTAATCAACTGGAGAGTGCCTAGGTACTAGTTATGGGCATCCACACAAAATTGGAAGACAGACTAAACAAAGCAATAGATAATAAACCTAGAAGCCTGCGGGGAGTATCCTGTGCCATCAGAGAGCTGGGCTGGATAGTCTAACAGGATTTCTTTCCCTGGCAATTAGGATTAATCCTGTTTGCATCCAGGAGCGAGCCGTCGCAGGGGCAGGAGCGAGCCGTCGCAGGGGCAGGAGCGAGCCGT
>JAYRBT010000051.1:250629-260813 GCA_036023395.1 Myiotriccus ornatus
AGGGGCAGGAGCGAGCCGTCGCAGGGGCAGGAGCGAGCCGTCGCAGGGGCAGGAGCGAGCCGTCGCAGGGGCAGGAGTTGTCTTTCTCCTTCCTGAGTGAACATTAGAAAAAATGAACTCTTGCTTAAAGCTCAAGCCTGCTTCATCCTTCAATAAGGAAATTTAATCATGACAGTGGTGGGTGCAATGATATTTTTGACGTTGCCAGAGAGCATGGAATTTGCATCTCTGGGTTATTCTGTGGTACACAGCTGTATTCAGGTTCTGCAGTATGGGAGAGCACAGGTTTAAATTAGCCCAGACATTGTGTAGAGGTATGCTCCAGGTCCTTCCTGTTTATTGTCACAGTAATCAAATACACACCCATAATTTAGCTTTTAATTGTGACTATATGGTCTTTATTATTCCTGAAAACAGTAATAATACTACTACTTGATTCCGTATGACTACTACTGTGCCAGAAAATTCCTTTCAAATAGACATTTTGACAGATCATGCTCTTAGTCAATGCAAGCTGGCAGCTACACTTCTATGCAAAATTAAAAAGGTTAGTTCTTCCCTCTGTTTTGGAAGACCTTATGCATGCTTCTAGTCTACCAGTTTCCCGAGCAATGTGTAAATGTTCCATACTGATGAGAAAAGTACATGCTCATTTTAGGTCTCTTTTTTTCCCCATTTGCTGTTTAATATTAATGATGTAAGTTGCTGTGTCAAAATATTAAATAATTGTAACCTGTACAGGAAAGGAGTTTTATTTTAACCTTTGAAAACTGTACCTATATGTTTTAGTACATATGAATAAAGTTAGGCGCTAAGGTTATTTTCAAAGTCAGTCATTTTGGGATCAAGCTGTAGAAAACAATAAAAGAGTGGTTTCTTTTGTCTTGCTCTCCCCCTTCCTTTAATTCTCCAGGATTCAGGCAATATCACTGAAGTCGAATGCCATTAGGATTTCTCACTAACTTCAAAGCTTAATTTAGTCTCTACTGGAATGAAGAGAGGCATAAAACAGGCAGTGGAATCCATTTAAATTAGTGACTGTGAAAGAAAGTTTCTAAGAAAACAAATGTTTTGCACATTCTTTGAATAGAAATCCTCCATTGGAGCATGGTGGCTCAAGTGCAACCACCCCCTGTCCTCCAGGATGGTGGGTACTGCCCCAGCTGTGCTCTCCCTGACGTGGGGTGGGGGTCCCACCCTGTGCACCCCAAGGCAGTGCAGAGGCTCCAGGGGACTCGAGGCAAGGACAGGCCTCCTGGTCCCTGTGCAGAGGACATGGGACCAACTGCCCGTTCAGTCACACGTGGGTGTATTTGTGTGTATTTGACAATCTTGCAGAACATCGTTGTAATAGGGTAACTTAGCATGGAAGATTTGGTTTATTTTCCAGCATATTTGATGCTCCATGAAGGATGCAGTTGTACTTTAGACTGCTCCTTTATAACCCCACTCGTCAAAGAAATGTTCTTGTCAATAGCAAGGTGTTGCCTTTAAATCACTTCCCTCTCTGTGTTTTTCATTCATTGTGACTTGAATTTTCTTCTGTGAAATGAGCTGTATAATTTTGCTAGGATGGTGCTAAGTGCTTTATTTCAGAAGCGTTATAGGTTAATGCAGCTTCCCACATATCTTAAAAATCCAAAGGCTGTGGTTGTCTGTTCTGCCTCCAGGATAACTGCTCGTAATCCAGTTGCTGTGTGTCTACAGCAACTGCTCCAGAGATGCAGTTTGTTTCAGATTGAGGGGCCCGAAACTGGACCCTGGTGGTTGTGTGGCAAGTGGAGTCCTGCAAAGGGAAAAGCTTCTGATCTGGGAACCACTAACTGAAGATAAATAGGTGAAGAACAAGAGCTGAGAAGAGAGAGCTGTTTGATGGTCTGAGTATGCAGAAGGCTAAAAAATGCAGTGTTGTGGTTCAAAGGGGAAGGAAGAGCTGATTTACAGTCTGTTATAATTTGTACATCTGAAAATCTGTTAGAGTAATTAAATGCTAATCTAAAGAGGAGATTCAAAGGGATAGATTCCTTAAAGATTGCTCTCAACCACCAGGATCATAAGTAAATTGTAAGTAATGCAGTTGAAAAGTTGGATCTTTCTGACTGAATAAATGTCACAATTGAGAAAAGCAGTAACTCAACTTTTTATATTTGAACATCTCATTATATTCCAGGCCATTGGAAGCGACATTACGTTCCGCAGAGGTGACATGTAAGGTCTCATGATGCTAATCCATCCTTTAATTATTTCATGGAGGTTAATGCTGCTGTGGTAGTGTAGTTGCTTGGTCTTAGAAGTGAGGAATGGGTTTTAAAAGAAATGAGTTTAATGGAAAATTATGAAGCAGTGCAGAAAGACTGGATTACTGGCAATGACGTTCATGCTTTTTTGGGCTTTAAAGGCTTTATTTTGCAGTTGGTTTCCAGGAAGCAAAACCATTTTGTCTCCTATTATATCCTCTCTTCCTAGCATGGTTTACCTGCTCTTTTTCTCTCTTTGTTTTTTGTTTCCCTCTCCATAAGAGTGCAAGTGTACTTGAGGTGTGAGTAGATCTCTAATCGAGAGACCGATCTAGTCTCCCTCTGTAGAGAGGTTGTCTCTCACCTACATGTAAAAGTTTTCCAGGACCTTTGCTTTCCCAGGGCAGAGTGTTCCATCTTGCCAAGACTCAGTGTTGGCTGTGTGCTGTTGCAGTGTCTGCAGCAAGCTCACGTGCCTATGGTGATTTCATGTCTGGCATGGCTCGTAGGGAATGACTCCACCTGCACTGTCATTGCCTGTCATCTTTGGGGATGCTTGTTTGAGCCACCCAGCTTTTCGGTATTAGAGCACCCAGGGCACATCATTTGTTGATGTGATGGACTGTGTGCAGATGGTAGTGGGGAGGGTGTCTGCAAATGTAGGTTTTGGCGCTGGCTTTTCTGGAAGGAGAGAAATGCAAAACTTTAGCTACTTCTTGAAGAGAAAAACAGTTGAACTTGATGGTGTGACTGGAGGTTGGTTTTGAGGTCTTGAGTCAAGAGCAGAGCAGTTGGGATCAAACTGGAGAGTGGTTGGAGTAACCTGAATCTGGGTGTGCAGCAGACTGAATGTAGCTGCAGTTCAGTGGGGAATCTGGATTACAACTTGTTTATTGTGACTGTTGTTCACTTTAAAAAAATCTCAAGTGTTAAACTCTTCTTCAAACATAGCATGTCTGTTTTGTTCTGGTTGCCTGCTTATGACTCATGACTTCCTGGGGAAAACTGAAAGCTTGAGGGAATTGCATGCATATTTCTTCCATTTCTAATATACTGCTATGGAATACAAAATAAGGAGGAAACTGTAAGTGGAGTGAACATCAACATGGCTTTCAGTGGCATGATAGTGCCTTTTTTTTTTTTTTTTAACTAAAACATGCTGGTTAATTAAAGCTCAGTGCGATAAGCATGGGAAAACCTGCCTTGAAGGGAAATTGGGTAGAGGACTACAGAATATTTGCCTTTGCAAGGTGGAGCTCAAGAGAGGATGTGATCAATGTCTGAGAGCACATCTCAAGGCAAAGAGGAAGGGCTGCTTCAGCTAAAAGACAATGCTCACCAGAATAAACATGGTAGGAAGAACAGTGTTCTCTGATTCTGTTCAGGCTGCTACTCTGGAGATAGTTCCTGACCAGTAGAGGAGAAGATTCTGCAACCTTTTACTTAGGAGAGAAAGGGGTGAAAATACTGCAGCTATTTTTAAGGTAGAAGTCATCTTATTTGTGTGGGTGACTTGCATGTGGTGGTACAGGCAGTGGCAGGGATTGTGTGCCACAACCCAAGAAGTCCTTTGTTATTCCTATGGTCCTATAGGAACCCCAGCAGAACATACACAACCTGATGTGTTCCTGTGTCTGTTCGTACAGATATATAATGTATATAATGTGTATACATATTTTGTATAAAGTGTATAAAAAGTAAGAGGTAATCCCTGTACCTAAACTCTTAAGAAATGGTTATCTACAACTTATATTTTCAAATTAGCTCATTTTTGGCATCACAGAGCTAATGCATATTCATAATTTTTGCGAGTTCTAATTTTAGCCACCTAGAGTCTTTATTACAGGACACGTACATAATTAAATTGCCTTCTTGAGACTTCACAGCCTGTCCTTGCCCACCATTTCATCAGGGTTTGAAATGATCAAAGTATTTTTTTAAATGGTCCTGTAAAGCTATACCAGGCTGGAAAGGCCATGTAATAAAATGACATTCTCATAATCTTAATGTTTTATGGTAGACCTGAATTCTGCTCTGGTCTCAGGCACATAGTTCAGTGAGACCATGAGCAATTTCTTTCTGTGAAGTATTTGTGCACCTTCCATAGGCTGGGTTCGAACTCTGTAGGATGTGGCCCATGTCCCTTAATGGCAACTGCTGCCCAAATGAACCTTGGAAGGAATTTAATGCATAATTTCAGAAAGAATCAGCTCTTTACTAAGTCAGAGTAGAGATGGTAGTGGTCCTATTTTATAGCATCCTAATTTATCTACATTATGGGGGTGTTTCTATACCTGGGTGTTTCTTTACTATCTGTGGTGTTTGTTACTGGCACAATATTATTGAATTTTGGTGGTATTTCGGGTTTTTTTTAGTGTCCGTGTGTGTGAGCCATGTCCCTGCCTGGGGGCTGCATGGCATCCCAGGAAGGGCTGTGCTCTGTGCAGGTGTGAAAGGGTCTTCCCCGCCTTTATCTGGGCTTATAGCACCCAAATTCAGTTGTTTTTTCTAAGCTGTGCCCCTTGCATAAATGAAGAGAATTTCAGTTTTCCTTGTGAACCAGCTCAGTTCGATGCAATCCCTCACCACTTCCCTTTTGCCCTTAGGGCCTTTACTGCTGCAGGAGGCACTGGAGACTGGGGATGCAGACGTGACAGCCCTGCAACAACCCCTGTGCCAGCCAGGTGGCACAGAGATGAGCTGTGTGCGGAGCGTAAAGCAGGGAGAGACTCAGGCTGAAGTGTTCTCTATATCCTGTTGTGTTTTTCTTTTAAAACACCAATGATACACAGGCAGAGGAAGTCCAACTTCCTTTATATAAACTTCTTGTTTTATTAAAACTAGTATTTTCACTCTGATTTTTAAGAAATCCTTTATTTCACATGAACAGAAGCATCTTGCAGCAGGGCAACCCTTTCGGCTGCAATGTTCCACCATCTCCAAGCTGCCTGGTGGCCTAGGATCATGGGCAGCTGCCCTGCGAGCCCCCCGTGCCCCCACTCCCTCCGCACCACACACAGGCCTGGTGCAGAGTGTAATGAGCCACAGGGAACAGCAGGAGATAGAAATCAAACCTACACGGCTGCTGTGGGTGGCTCCAGAGGGCAGCTTTAAGTAGCTGTGGTTTTTCAGATTGGACTGCCTTGGAGTTCCTCCAGGGATCAGGGGGAATCAGGTGAGGCCATCCCCCTTGCCCCCACTCCCAAGGTGGTCCAGGCTCATGTCAGTACTGCTTGGCCATGGCCACTTCTAGAACCAAGAGCACCAACTGTAGTGACATTTGGCGCCGGTGTCTCCCCAGATCCACTGTGACCCTGCAGGTGCAGAGATGGAGGTGCAGAAACCTGTGCCAAGCCCCTAGCACAGGTGTCACCTGTCCTCTGCCACCCTCTGGGGTCTCATCCATGCCGCTGGGGCTAGGTTTGGGGCTGATAACACCCAGGGATTTCCAACTGGTCATGCTGAATTTCTGTTCTCCTACTGTGCACCTCACCGTGGGGGATGCTGTGGCTGCCTCCCTCCCTGTGGAGTTCAGGTGCTCCTTAACTTCAGGCTGCTGTTCCTGCAGGGCAGTCAGGGGTTGGTCCAGAAGCACCTTTCTGCCCAGCATCCACGGCACCTTCACGCACCTGTGCAGCTCTGACACTGCTGTGGCACGTGACCTGACTAATGGGTTGTATGAATAAGAAAGCAACCGATTTTCCTAAATACTCAGATGAAAATTGTTGATCAGTGTTAAGACTTCCCCCGCCCCCCCCCCCCCCGCCGCCTTCTCCCCGTTTAAGCACATCCATTTCCAGCACAGTTGCTGTGGAATCCCAGGCGGCCTCTGGCAGCTCTGTGGTGGCAGTGGGGTGAGCAGACAGGTGCCACAGGGGTCCCACCTGTGCAGGGAGGGACACACACTGGTAGACCTAGTAACTTTTTTGCATTGGTTTATAACGCAATTTTTATCTTTCATTGCTTCCCTTCTGGAGCACTTAGTGCCCTGAAGAACCTTCCAAGGGTGGAGAGAATTTGCAGTTCTCAGCATCCTCCACGAGTATCTTTGCTGTAACTGCTAGAGAGTGCTGGGGGTTTTTTCCGTTGTTGTTTTTCTTTTTGTTATGTTTGTGTGAGGTTTTTTTAAGAAAAAAATACTTTATTTTTAACCATAGCAGTGTGATACCAGGCTATCATCTTGGTACGTACTCCCTGGGCAGCCCTGTGAAGTTTCTTTCCCTCAGGGCTTCATCCACCCTCAGGATGTATCTGTTGATAAGATCTTTCATTTCCTGGGTGAATGGCTCAAAATCCTTTTGCTTAGCACCTGACCGCTTGAAATTGCCATCCCTGTTGTTCTCCACACAGAGCAGCCGGTCTTCCGTCACTGTCACATTCAGAAACTCCACCATCTCCCTCAGCTTGGGGATGAGGCTCTGCTTTAGGTCCTCATAGTGGACAATGAGCAGGCGCTTCCCGTACTTCAGCCAGTCCAGGACGTGGGAGGCCCACCAGGAGGCATAGCTGTTCACAAAATCTGGCCACTCTGGATGACCAGGAAACCAGGAAAATAAGACAGTTAGCCATGCTGCCATTTAGCAGTTTTCATTTGCCTTGGGCATTAATGATACCTTGATCTCTATTTGCTGTCTGTGATAATTTAATTTCCCAAAGGTCAGGATAGCCCTGGTTGAAAGCTTTTGGGCTGGACAAAGAGCATTGTGGCCAAAATGTAACAATTTGCAGTGTGGTCAAGCCATTCTCTCCAGACTTTTTTCTGAGAACTATTTTGTGTGGGTTTTGATGACTAGATCTTGAGTTGTGACTGATGAAATGTGATACATGAACTTGGGAAAGAAATGTGGGGTGACACAGGACAGTTCACCCTCTCCCCCCAACCCTGTGGCAAGCCACAGCTGTAATGCCTAAAATATGCACAAGGAGAAATGGAAGCCAAATGTCTTTTCTGCTGGAGAGTTTGAGTGCAGCACCGTATCCAGTGGGGAAACTGCAGTCACCAGCCAACTTGCCAGTCAACTGCGTGAAGCGTGGAGGGCAGGTTCTGAAGTCTTTTCATGTGTTCAGGGGACACTGAATCTCAAGTCCCCTTATTGCTATTATCATTATTTATCTGCAGTGCTGTAGCACCTGTATAGTGCAGTAAAATTTCTTTCAGGAAATGTCATGCTCCATTGGATCCTCCAAATCTTAAATTAGATTTTTCATGGTTATTATATGCTGCAGGGGTGAATTTTCTTCACCTCACATAGCCTGGCAAATGGGCTGTGCACAGGAGTGTTGTACCTGGACGTGTTTTCTTGGCCCAACAGTGCAATGGCAGTGGTACTCCTGTGTGCCTGCAGCTGCAGTGTTAGTGCTGTGCTCCTCTCCTCCCCACGATGGTGGGCGTACAGCAAGACCTCAGCTGCTCCCAGAGGGCAGGTCTAAGTGCATTTGGTCTGATCTCAGATGTGGTGGGACTTGGGTCCCACTGAATTTGTTTGCAGTGCTCGCTCAGGCCCCAGTGTGTTCCCCCTTCCCAGCATGCTGAGGAGGTGGGTTTCAAAACAGCCCATGTTGCTGTGGTGCTTACCTTTGCTTTTCCAGTTGCGGTCAGTGGCATAGCCCAGGTGCCCGGCATATTTTCTGTTGAACTCTGCCATTAGTGATTTGTACGGGTTCCTTATCAACAGGATTGCCGAGTCGAACATTTCAATCTCTGTCTTGCCACTTTCATGTGTCTTCACACAGATGGTCCTTCTACTTCTCCAGTGGTCTTTTTCTCCTTTAAAACCTGTTTTACAAGACAGGATTGTTTGCTTTTTCACTTGATTATATGTCTGTGCCTTTTTGCACTAAGTCATTCCCTGCAGTGGTGTAAAGCTGGTGTCACAGTCAGTCAGTTAAACCCACTGGCAGCCAGGCTCTCCCTTGCTGGGCAAGGCATCCTTGGCCCCACGCTGCAATGAGGCAGCTTTTCACAGGACCAGTGCTTAGTGCTTGCTAAATGTCTGCCCCCTCGGGATATGGCCCTCCCAGAATAATTAGTAACACCTGCAAATGTAACCTTCGTGTTTCCTGTGCTAGTGAAGGGTCTTACCCACAGGACTTAGGCAACAGCCTGTCAGATGGGAGCTGCGTGCATGTGTGTGCACAAGGCATCAATGTGGGCAACATGCACATTTGCAAATGCAGAGCCTGGCTGTTGTCTCTGAGAGCAGCTGCCTGTCAGGCACAGCGCACTGAGGAGCCGTGCCTGCTGCCATCTGCACTGGGGGAGGCTGCTTGGTCCAGGCATGTGTTTAAGATTCCCCAAACGTGCTGACAGCAACAGCCTTTGCTAGCTCAAGCAGAAGAATGTCAGAGCACTAAGTAAAGCCCTGTGCTGTGCCTTGGAAGGGCTGCATGTGTTCCATCCCTTGGGACACAGTACCTTTGTTGTAGAGGGCTCCATCGAAGTAATAGCTTCCTGTGTAGTATCCTGTGGCATGCTCTATCAGATGGCGAGCCCATGTATTCCCAGCCCCAGGAAAGCTTGACAAAGCAACAAACACTTTGGATTTGGTGCTTAAGAATTTCCTGTCCGTGCAGCGAGTATCTGTGAATAGAGAAGATATTTCATTATTAGCATTGTGGCTTTTTAATAATTCCACTGACCGCTCCTGATTACAGGGTTTATTGCTTTCTTCTTCTCTCTCTTATGAATATAGGATATCAATTTAAGTCTGGTTGTGAGTCAGCTACTTCCCAAAATTAATTCAGCCATATGAGGCCAAAGAGGTTATCCTCAGAGAGGTTTCTGCTGCTGCAAACCATTGTACTTGCCAGCAAGTTGTGCTAAAAGCCCCTTGGTGATGCCTGTTTGTTACCAGCTATTTGCCTGTCAGGTTGGCTCTGCAATGAAACTTGAAATGTGCCACTACACCTGGAAACTGGGAGTTTAATAACACAAGAGAAAACCATGCTACTGAAAGGAGCTGCCGTCAGTTAAATCTCTGCACTGCCATTCCTCTCCGAAGGGCCCAGGCACTGGCGAGCCCTGCAACCATGGAGTCAGACACCTGGTTTCGTGTGTGCTTCTGTAAATCCTCACCTTGCTGCTTAACATGCCAGTGAAACCAAGGATAGGATGAGAACCAATCTTGACCCTGTGTGATGATTCATCAAGAAGCCAGCTCTCTTCCTTCTTCAGAGCAAGCTTCAGGTGAAGGCATGGCTAGAAAATGCCTGCACAGCCCAGAGAAGGCAGTTTTATACTACTGCTGATCTCTACAGACCTGAGAAGTACTAGCAATTTCATGGAAACAAGCATTCTTGCATGATCTTTTCACACGCTGGTGTCCGCAGTCTACCTCTGAACTGGGAGATGGGGATAAAAAAAAAAGGTGTTGGGGGGGAAAAAAAGCCTAGCACCAATCCAGAAAAGCACTTAATTTGTTTATTTTAAGCTTGTGAGAAGTTTCACTGAACTCAATGTAAATCACTTCATGGATAAAGTTGCCAGAACCACCTAAATGGTTTTCTGGATTGGAAGCTTACTCTCTACCTTGTTTTCCAGCCTTAGACATGTATGCAGATGAATATTTTAGAGCAAGATAAGCAGAGCAGAATTAGAGTCTGCAGAGTTGCTTCAGTTGGCTGCCTGATTTGGGAGCTGTATGGTGGGGAAATACCTTCCCAGGCTCTGCCTCGTTCTCTCCATCTGCAGAATAATGTTGCTGTTCTGTGTTGGGGGGAGGCTGCGCTGTGCAGTAAGAGAATGGAAAGATGCATCTGAGGGGATTGAGTTCATCATTAGCAAATTTGCAGACGACACCAAGTTGGGAGGGACTGTCGACCTGTTGGAATGCAGGAGGGCTCTGCAGAGGGACCTGGATAGTCTGGAGACTTGGGCTGATTCCAACAGGATGAAGTTCAACAAGGCCAAGTGCCGGGTCCTGCACTTTGGCCACAACAACCCCCTGC
>JAYRBT010000051.1:260913-302693 GCA_036023395.1 Myiotriccus ornatus
TGGAATGGCCTGCCCAGAGAGGTGGTGGATTCACCATCCCTGGAGGTTTTTAAGATGAGGCTGGATGTGGCACTGAGGGCTATGATCTGGTAATCACAGTGGGGTTGGATCAAGGGTTGGATGTGATGATCTCAGAGGTCTCTTCCAACCCAGTTAATTCTATGGTTCTATGATTTCTATGATCTTCATGAGCGTGATTGCAAAGGGGGAATTTAGATAAAGACTGTTTCCTAAATTCCTGCCTCTGTCATGATACCTGCTTGTGCCATGATACTACTGTGGCTGAAACTGCTGTAAAGAACACTTTTACCCGCTGCAGAAGGGGCACCGGGGCTGTTTCCAGCAGTGGTGGCCCTGGCCCTGGCCCAGAGAGGCTGGAGCTTGTACCTTGCACAGGTGTCTGATAGACCAGGCAGTACTTTTCCTCGGCAGCGCTGCTGGTGTTGCGTGTCCCGCTGCAGCGCAGCCCGTCTGCACCATCGCGCAGTGAGAAGCTCCCAGTGGGGTATCCACAGTAGCACTCCTGCCCTTGGATCACTGCCAAGGGAAACTCCTACAGAAGAGAGAAAATCAATTCATGCATAAATGCCAGGGCATCAACAGTCTGCGGGCAATGCTGTTGCCATGCAAAGAAAATTCATCTTCGCAAGACCACTGTCAAGATCAAAACACTGTTTGATATGTCATTCTAAAGCTAGTGCTCTTTTACTGCTATTGTCTTCATATTGCAATTACCTAAAAAGTGGGTTTCAGACACAAACCTCAAAAACTTTTAAAATTCACGCTATTCTTTTTCATAATTCATAAAAAAAAAGTTCTAACACCTAGTATGTAATTCCACCTGCAAAATATCAGTGTAGGAAAAGTTTGAACTTGCCTCCAAAAATGAGCATTTTGAACTGAAAGAACGTTTAAAGTTCCATTTACATTTCCCCAAACCAAGTCAGCTGCCATGTGTTTGCCTTATTCAGTTGATTTTACCAAAGTTTGTGTAGAGGAAGCTTGCTCTAAAAAGAATTAAAGGAAAGAAGGAACTGTGGACCCAGTGACTGCTGCAATCTTTGTGTAAAGCCAGAAAGAACAAAATCAAGCCATGAAGAAAGTTTGCATCTTAGTGTGATCCCACAGTTTGCAGAAAAATGAATGTGCAGAGAGGGGCTGGTGGAGGGTTTGAGAGCTACTGGGTATAGTTTTGAAAGAACTACTTAGAAATGCTCCACCCAGCAATTTTTGGCCCATTTTTCAGAAGGACTCTGCTGACAGCAAGAGCGAGGCTGCACAGCAGAGGGGACCCGCAGTGCCTGCACATGGCTCTGCCCTGGGGTGAGCTCAGCTGGTGCCTGGACTCTGCCCTCAGGCACAGACACATCCAACTCAGCATATTCTGTGATTCTGTGTTTTGTGCCACCTTGCTTCTAGATAGGAAACCTCCTAAGGTGTGCAACCATGAGGAAGTTATAGTCAGTGCTCCCTGCAAGGAATGAATTCCCAAGGAAAATTTTTGTCCATAAGAAATGTTTTCTTTAATGTATTTGATGCAGAATAATTCAGATTTTGTTGTATTAGTCTTGTCCAGGATGGACAACAGGCTGCAAAGCTGCGTTTGGGCTAATGGTGGCGAGAATTAAAGCCAGTCTGAGGGAAACATATGTTAATTATTTGCTAAAGAAATTAGCAGTTGCTTATTGGCCCTAAAATTCAGGTTTTCTCCTGTTTATGTAAGGACTGGGCTTGTCCCAGAGTCCCCTGTGGGCTGATGTGGGGCTGTGTGAGTGGGCAGAAGTAAGTTCAGGGAGTATTTGAGTGCAGAACGTTCAAGTCCACCTATTCCATATCAACACTTTTTGCCTTTTAAAAGTCTTTTGGAGTCTGGAAAAGCGTGACAGGACTGCTGAGCAGCTTATCTCTCGCTCTTGCCCATGCGTTCATCCTCTGATAAGGAGGCAAATGCAACACGTGTGCTGTGTGTGTGCTTCAACAACCAACATTTGCTTAGCGAATGAGATATGACATTGTCAAAAACTATTTACAGATTTGATCCAAGGGCAAAACAGTTCTGGGTTTGCCTGCAAACAGGAATTTTCTCTTTACAATGAAGCAGTGTTTCTCAGTTTGAGAAATTGTGTCCCTGCCCTCAAACACAGCCTAGAACAAAAATGTTCCTTGTATCTCATGCCAAGTGGCTCTGCACGTGAAGGACTGTTCTGGAAGGCTGGGGCTTTTGTGAGGAGACATAAGCAACCACTTCTCCCTACCTCCTGTGTCTGCAGAAGCTGGTGGGTACTCTGCAGCTCTTCAGCACACAGGGCTGACCCTCACCTGTGCAACCTTCCTTTGGCTTGGTAAGCACGTGGGTGAGGAAGGGGAGAAACCGGGAGTGGGCTCTGCAAGGGAAATGTCAACATTTTCCTAATATCCAATGTAAATCTCCCCTGGTGCAACCTGAGGGCCTTTCTTCATGCCCTGTGACTTGTTCTTGGGAGAAGAGACTGACCAGGACCCGTGGCCCCAGTGCAAAGTGCTGTCATCAGCCAGCTGATTATTCCAACTGTCTGCCCCATGGTCTGTCTGCCTGACGCAGTGCAGAGAGCGACTGCAGAGTGACATGTTCAATCTTGACTTCCCACCAGTGTTTAAGCAAAACTGTGAGCCATCCCCTTTGCTCACCTGTGTATTTAGGTGTGTCCCAAGCTGGGGTCATGGCTTGAAGTAACCATCTAACTTTGAAGTGAGGGACTAATCCTCGAGCTCAGCGCACACAGATCTGTGATGCTGCGCTTCGGTGAGATGCCAGCATACAGCCAGAGAACTCTGTGGGGCCGTGAATAAGCATTTTCCTGGACTGAACCGTAAAGCAGGCACTAAAAGACTCAAGTGTGCATCCTGTGAGCTGTAATTCAGGGAGAGGTGATTTCAGTGGGACTATTTACACAAGAATTTGTGAGATGAAGCCTCAGCTGGTAGTTTGAGTGGTATAAGGAAAGCAGACATTCTCCAATAGCAACACAATTGATGTGATGATTCAGTCATTGATTGTTTTGTAGTAGGTTGTATCCAAATTAGGAATTATGAATAGATTAAAAATACATTTATCTTTTTTTGCTCTGATTACTCTGCTAAATTAGTTCCTCTTCTAACTTCCTATACTAACTCTATCTGATGCAGTTAAAGTCTTTCAGTCTATCAGAAAGAATAAGAGATGGGGTCTAATTGCAGAAGGAAATTTCTCTCCTAAGTAAAACTGATGGATTTGGTTAATTTAAAAATTGGCATGTTCATTTTGCAACAAATCTAGAAGTCATTCTTCAAGTTCTCATTGAACTGGATATGCTAAAAGCAACGTATAAATACCATGTAGTCAATGCTGTCCTTGCATAAAAATTCTGGCTTGTTTTTCTCTGTGATCTATTGAGCCAGGGAACATTTCTGCAGGGCAATGTTAGACCCAGTGTGACCCTATTTGGAATGCTCCCTTCTCACTGCTGCAGTAAAGTCAGCAAGGCTGCGATTATCTGTGGTTCTGGCCTACTTATCTTCGTTTTATTGTGTTTGAAAAAATATCTAAATCAAGTTGTGGAATCACTTTGTATGAATTCTACTATGGGATTTGAATCCAAATCCTGGGAGTCATTTGTTTATGGGTAAATAAGTGCATTTAGCTACATTTGGAATCCAAAATAGTAGGTCTGGTTTTTGAAATTAGAAGATCACTGCGTTCTCTGTATTGCTCTATAAAAAAAGGAAAGCATCTTAGAGGTGGAAATGTTCAAGTGTGCAGACTTGTTGGCATGGCTTTCGGATGCCATGAGGTACTGCAGTTCTCTCCTCGAGAGAGAGAGCATTCTTCCAGATTTTATTCATGTCATCACACGTTTAGAGTGTCGTAACAGGTCTTGTGTAAGTATCTGGAGTTAAATCACAAATTGGTGTGTGACAATTGGACTTGTGGCTATGCAATTCTGCTTCTGAAGCAGAGGGAGAAATTGCCAATCTTTTTGTAGGCAAATAATCTCTTTCCAGAGGGTCTCAAGGTGTCTGGCAGAGCTAACAGTGAGCTGTTACCTGAACCGTTTCAAGGGAGGAATAAATGAGAGAGGTACCAAACCTGTTCTTCACCTTCCTTCAGTAGCTTTTCCTCTTCATGCTATCATTTTTGCAGCCCTCTCTGTGCCTTCTGTGCAGAAAGAGTCTGTTTAGATAATCCTTTAGAATATCTGGGTTGCTGATGGCTTTTTCACTCAAGTTTCATCAAGCAAATATGCATTAGCTCTAACTCCATCTCTATGGCTATTTCATAGAGATGGACAGTGTCCTCCATCGTAAACCTGTTTGGATGTCATGTTCATGTGGTACATTTTGACTGTTGCCTTTTCCTTGTCCTTCTCAGTAACCAGTAATTTCAGATGCTTCTATGAGGCAGCATGTCCAGAAAAACTTGAAGGAATTATACTTCTGAAAACCCATCTTTTCAGAAAAATCATTTCCCAAAACCAGAATGGCAGGACTGTACTTAAAAACACTGACATCATGAGCCCATCTGAAAACATCTTCTCCACATATTTCGTATCATTCTCCCAGACAGAGAAGCAATAATTAATTGCATTTCATCAGTAAATATTAATAGAATTATGTTACATGGGGTAAACAGACACAGATCAAGATTTTTTTTCTCACCATTAAACAACAGACTAATAGCAAAGCTTGGAAATAATTACTCACTAATTCCTGAACATTTCTATGCCTAGAGGATGTGGGAGTGTGTTGGGGTGCATGTTTGTGAGGTGCTGTACACAGGGTATGTGGGCAATTCACTGCACAGTTAATTCCACGGCACATTCTTAAAACTGGTTTAGAGGATATGTTGACTGGGAAAAGCTTTCCCACTCTACCCAGTGATTAAGGAGGTTTGTTTTTCATGCCTTCGTAGTTTTAATCGATTTTGCGATGCTGCAAAAAGCAATTGCATGTTGAGTTTAGTGCATGAGGCTGAATGTGGCTGCAGGCAAAATCTGACCACGCAGTGAACCCTCTGTACAAAAAATTGGCCCCATCACGGAAGAGAGGAAGGGAAGAGGACCAACAGCCACTAAAACAGAAGGTGCCCTGCCCATGGCTCCCTGAGAGCTGAGCGGCACCGGCTCCCTGGAGGGCACCAGGGTTACATTTCAGATCCTGCCAGCCCACATCCACCCTCTGGCAGCGAGTCTCCCCGTGAGCTGCAGCCACTGAGACCTCCTCTGGGGTCAGATCTGGCTCAGGGCTTGGCTGGAATGTGACACGGAAACGATATTGATTTCCTCATGATCGATACTCATCACTTAGAGCAGCTTTTCTATGTATCATGTGGTACCGCTCTCACGGCTCTCCCTCCTGCCATCCCCACTCGAGTGGTTGGACCAGATGCATCACTGGGTATTTACTCTGATGAGTTTTGTCCTTTAGAAACTCATTTACAAATCCAAAGCTCTAAGGCACTAATCTCTGCCCTTCCCTTAGTAGATTAGACTTCAAAATAACAAAAAAAGAAAAAAGGATGTGAAATGAGAACTGTTCTTACTTTCTTGGAGCAAAATTCAGAGCACATCTCCACCGTCAAATTGGGCTGTATCAAAGAGGCTGGAAAGGTGTCTGTTAAATTTTCTGGAGCTCTAAAACATCCTCGATAGATAACATTCCTCCCTGCAGGGATATGAAATAGGTTTCTCTTAAGAAAATGATGTCCGTAGTATCCTGCCTCTTTCACAAAGAACAATACTAGGTTCAGAAACCAAAAATAATAAAATAAATTTTATATTACAAAGGCTGCAGAAGTAAGAGAAACCATGATATATGCTAGAAAAACGCGTTGCAAATCCTGTGGTATTGAAAGGAGCACATGCCTCCAGCTTTGTAGAAATCATGGAAAGCAGGGCTGCAGCACAGGGTCTGGGCTAAATTCCACCAGTGGAGGGCATTGCTATTGTTTGCAGGTCCCAGTTTCCTCTGAAGACTTGCTTTCCCCTCAAAGAGTTAAAAGCCCCGATAAAAATCTACAAAGCTTCCCAAGATCTGCACCAGGAAAGGAAAGGAATGTAAATGAATCCTGAAAAAACCCCTCCCCCGGACCCATCTTGCTGCTCAGCTGCCTCTCTCCTCAGTCTCCTGCTTTTCAGACCAAGGGAATTTACTGCAGCCTTCGGACCCTAAACTGGGCTTTTGTCAACTGGTCTGGGAGAAAAGCTTCCACCGCATCTTTAGCACCAGCCTCTGATCTCACCTACTTCTGTAGAAACACCACAAATCTTGGCAGAATTGCAGGGTCTCCCTTGAACAGTATCACCAGAATTGATGTGGGAAGTGAGCTGGATGACAGGAGAGATGCAGTGCAGTTATGAAGAAAAAAAGTTGGTTCTGCATGCATTTCCTGGCACAAAAGCCCAGATTCTCCAGGATGAGTCAAGAGCAATCTAAGGAGAAGCTGCGTAAATATTGTTCTAATAACTCTTCAAACCAGTTACTAGAAGCAGGAGTGGATCTCTGGGATCACTCAGGTGATGTGAAAATTAAAAAAAAATAACTTGACCCAAGCTGAGGGGAACAGGAGTCTCCTTGGGACCAGGTCACTGCAAGCATGGCACCAAAGAATAAAGGACCTGGGTGTGTTTGGGCTTCTCAGGATGTTCTCGAAAAGCCTCCTACTAAACCTCACACTAATATTTAATTCCTGAAACAAAATGGTTATGAACATGTTTAGAGTTGTCTCAGTGGTCAGGAAGAAAGCTTGAGCTGTCCACACCAGCATTAGAGGGAGCAGGTTCACAGGGAACCCACAGATTCCACTGGAAACAGATGGGTTTGTGTGGTCTGCCTGCTTTCTGGGGAGGATGGCAGTCCTGCCCCAAAGCAAGGTGCATTCTGCCACGGCCACCCCTGCTGCCATATGGGCTTTGAGCTTGCTTAATGTGATGTAGGGGCACCTGCAGCACAGGAGCTGCACAGCTCGGGGTGTCCAAGGAACTGCGGTGGGAAGGGAGAGGTGAGGGATGGAGAGGGGAGAAAGCAAGCCCCATCTCTCAGAAGATTTAAATGGAGATGCCACTGAATCTGCTCTGTGTAAGAAGTCTTATGTGAGGTCTGTGCTCTACATTACACAGTGTAAATCATGGGGGCCGTTACAGTCTCAGAGTTACTTTCCAATGTACTTGTTCATTGTGATTAATACTTCTGTTGGCCCCTCAGCTGGCTTGCATCAGGGGGATTCTTCAGACAACTATCAGGTATTACTAAGGGCAAAAAAAAAAACCGTATCTAGCTCTAGGCTAGACTAATTTGATGACTAATTCATTAATACTTTAAAAAAAATTAAATGCTGCTTTTTCTGCCAAGTATGTATATATATTTTATGCTTGAGGTTTAAACAGTGATGCATGTCCTGGGAAACTTGCCAACGTGACTGTCAGCCTGACAGTGGCAATTTAAGTCTATGTACCTTTGATATATAATTTATATGTAGCTGGGTGGATTATTATACAAACCTTGACTTGTCTTTAAGAAGAAATGAAGTACTATCAATACTGGCACAACCTAAGGCCTTGGTGTTTCTTCTCGGCAGATAACATCCTTAAGGTCTTGTGAACTTGCCAACTGAAAACACTGATCAGCTGTTTAGGTCTTTTATGTGCTTTGTGTTGGCCTAAAGGTTTATCCATTGTGCCCCCCATGGCAGTTAATTGAATGACGAGTAGAGTGTGTTGCCATCTAAAGATGAAACAAAAATCCCAACTGCTGCTGGAACAGAAGTCCTTGCAAAAACAAAGCCCTGTGGTCTCTTTCCTCTCAATTAGGAAAGGGATTGTTATGGCTCTATCTCTGGCCTCTATTTACTCCCTGCTGCAGTCACAGAGCACTCATTTTGTTTAGGATCATCTGAGCTTAGGGTGGCCTTGATCGGAGTGCTTTTCTGCCCTCCTGTTATAGGGCACCCACTTCCAAGGATGTTTCCTAAACACATGGGTTTGTCTCCTTGCAGTGGGTGCCAAAGGGAGTGGGTTTTCAGCTGAAATTCTGTTGCAGTTGCTCTGCACCACGTTGTGTTTCATGCACTGTGTCCCTGGTGACACCAACCTCCTCCGTGCCAGTCCCGAAGCAGCTGTGCCACGCAGTCTCCCCGCTCTGAGGCGGAAAGCAGCTCTGCTGTTTTGGGGAGGGAGCCAGGGACCAGACCAGCAGCGAATGGACATTGTGCCCCTCAGGCACCTTTGTCCTTTGCCATTTCAAACTCTAGTGACAGAGTGAGACAAGCAGCGGGGACAACCCACGCGCTCAGCCTGGCCCTGATGTCTCTCCCTTGTGGGGCGAGCAGCCTCTCCCTCCAGTCGCACAGCCACTTACGTCGCCTCGCTCCTGCCCGCAGCTCCTCCACCCTGTAGACCGAGAGCCGGTTCACCCCTCCACACACAGAGCCCTTTTCCCCCTTGCACTCGCTGTTGCACTCCTCAGGCTTCGAGGCGGTGGCTGGGAGCGTGTTCCCACAGTAGCACTCTGCGCCATACACCAGGCCTGCGTAGGTGTAAGCCCTGCAAGGAGCAAAACCAGGTGTTGTCATAGAGGCACCCCTCTGCTCCCCAGTTTGTACCTAAGGAAGCCAGGAGTGTGTCCCTGTGTACGGTGTGCACTTCTGCCCTGCTCCAGAGCTGAGTCCACCCCAGGGACAGCGTGGCCTCCTTGACAGAGGCAGCCAGCTTGATGAGATTTGGGCTTAGAGACCAGTATCTATCGAAAGATAGATATCTAACAAAGACTGTTTAACCAAACAGTAACTTTTGTCCAGGACAACAGAAAATACATTGTAAGTAGCTATGCTGCCATAGAGAATAGCCAGCAGTGCAGTGGTCTGCTTCAAGGAGGGTAGCAGAGCTACGCCATGCCTGAAGGTATGAGATAATTACCATTTTTACAGATGCTGATGTATAATGTAGGAACGCTTTTCCCATTTCAAATTTAGTTCCACTTATCAGAGAAGAGAAAACTTGCAGTGAAAAAGTACCACTCACCTCTCAGCACAAGCTTCCTGGCAGTGAGCTACTGTCATTTTTCTTAAGTCGTAGAAGACAGCTCCCTTCAGTGTCCTCTCCCTCGAATCGTCCGTGAAGCATCCTATGTAGCTGCCTGTGTGCATGCAAGACCAGGGTTAGGCAACATGGATGGGATGGAGATGGGTGAAGGGAAAAACCCATACAGGGCCGATCCAGCACCATACACTGCAAGCAGAGCTGTGTTCAGTTAAGTCCCAACCTGTCTGGGGTCCCACTTGCTCTGCAGAGCTCTCCCTTCATACTGAATCTTAGCAGGTGTATTGAAGAGGTCAGTGCAACTGTCCCATGGAAATGCGCTGAAGGGAAACAAGACTTTCCCCAAGTTCCTTTCAGCAGACCTGCCTTTGCACACCTAGAGTCCATGATCCCCTGGAACCGTGGCTCCTGCAGGCAGCTGCTGCCTGCTTGTCTCCCTCTCTTTGGTGATGAAACATGGCACTTCTCTAAAGTAAAGGAGAATGTAATCTTCAAAATGGTAAAAACTTCCAGAAATCTTGTTGGATTTCTCCCAAGTGCTCTTTAAATCTCTAGTTGCTAATGATATGGCGCAAGAAAAATATTAAGAAAATCAGTTTTCTTCAGGTGTAGAGAGTAATATTAAAGCTGTAATGGAAAGAAAACTTCAGTCTTAACTAGGCAGCGCCGTTCATTGAGCTATCTCCTTCTCTCTGGTGCAAAGGAATCTCTTTGTCTTGCTTTACTTAGCATGTAAAAGATGAATGTTTGTCTTAGACTGCATCAAAAGTTCAGCCTATTTTTTGTTGTCATGAACAAAATACTATGCAAGGCCAACCTATTATTGAATATACAATTGGAAGATGATGTGGCATCCCACTATTACACAGCAGTTGTGTGTCTGTAAGTACATTTTATCATTAAAATATGAAAGAAAAAAGGAAGTTTGATTTTAAGAGTAGCAACATTGAGATGATAACACAGGGAAATTGAATAATCTAAGCTGTGGACAAGAAAAGAATATATGATGAAAAATGAAACAAAAAGCATAATACTAGCAATAAAATAACTCACAAGAAAAAGGAAGTTTCAGCTACTCTAACACGGATTTTGGAGCCAGGAATAATATATCAAACATTTAAATATTACAAACGCAGCAGTAGATTCAAAGACCTGCACTCAGTAATTTGCCAACATGCAATTAGAAAATTCACAAGCTGTGAACACACACTCTAGCATGCTGTTAATGAGGTGGGAGTCATGCACTTCCAACAAGGGAGCTCCACATTTTACTGTAGACTTTTGATTTGGGTATTTCAGTTCAAACCAGTAGCAGCAGAAAACTGAGGATGTGGGGCCAAAGAGCCTGAGTGGGAGTCCTGGGCAGGGCAGCCATCATCTGCCCTCCTCCTGTGTCCCTCCCATGCTGCTGCCAGCCCAGTAGTGGTTTCTTATTCACATCCTCCTATGAATGAGTCATGGGCTTAGAGTGGCATGTCATGTTATGTCAGTGATCCAGCCCCTGTCACCTCTGCATCCTGTTCAGTGGCAGAACCAGGCCATGGGAAACTGTAAAACTCCATCTGCTGGAAGCACTTTGAACAGAAAACTCTCCTTTGTCGTACTAACAGTGTTTGCCAGTGTCCCTGGCAGGAAAATATGAGGTCCCTACCCTGAGCCACTTGCAGGTGTCAGCAGGTAGGAGGTGGACTTGGAGAAAAAAAGAGTTGGATTTTCTCACCCAAGGCTGTGTGCTCCTGGGTGGAGACAGGGCAAGGCAAAGCGAGCTGGGAGGTTCCTAACATGCTGGGGCAGATGCCATTGTTTTTGTCTTGGGTTAAGGATCTGCCTGGGGAGGCACACAGAGGGCTTGCTGGCAGCCCGTGGGGAAGCAGGGGCAGAGCAGCCGTGCTGCCTCAGAGCCACAGCGTTACTCGAACGGCACCACTGTGGAGTGCACAAGCCCAGCCTCCGACAGTCAGGCAATGCTGCTTCAGTGAGCAGGAACTCCAGGGCATCGCTGAAACTTTAATAAGCATTATAACCACAGAGGAGTTCATTAGATCTTGAAAGGGATCCATAATGAAATAACAAGCGTCTAAGTTTACTAGAAGTGAGTTGGGGAAGATAACATGCTCTACATAGGTAGTTAAATTTTAATTGATGATCTTCAAAGGCTGATCCAGCTTCTTAACAATATTATTATTAATAATGTTACTTCATGTTCAGTCAGATATTCAGATGATGCATAGTTGAATCTACACTTCAGTGTGTTGGGATGTACAAATAAATAGTCTTTCTAGCCCCTGTCATCATCAGTTAGAACCTGAGCAATGCCCTGGCTGAGTGGCTCTCACTCTCTCCTCTGCCACCAAAACCTGCTACTAACAGGGTGTTTTGAAGTGTCTGTGGAGCAGCTCCAGCTTGAATCTTCAGGTAACT
This sequence comes from Myiotriccus ornatus, assembly GCA_036023395.1. Lineage (NCBI taxonomy): Eukaryota > Metazoa > Chordata > Aves > Passeriformes > Tyrannidae > Myiotriccus > Myiotriccus ornatus. The sequence goes on from JAYRBT010000051.1 coordinate 272,385, forward strand.
CCAGTGGTTCAGTCTGCCTGACTCACACTGTGTGACTCATCTCCCATACACCACCACTATTGTCTTCTCCCTCCTGTTTCTCACAATTCCCTCAGTAGGTATCACAACATGGCACCCATTTTGTGGGATTTTTGCATAAGGTGCCCTTTTGTTTGAGTAAATTTATTCAACAAACTAAAAAGCAGTTTAGTGTTGTGGTGTCTAGTCATCCAGATCCCATTCCTGCTTTACTATCAGTGAAACATCTCCAAGAACAACCTGTTCTTCTAAAAGGTAACGTGTCAAAGACTGCAAACTCACACTCGGATGTTGCAGTGAGGGCATGGCAGTCACCCAGCACAGATCCTGGTGCTTCCTGGGGTGGGCTCCTCAGGGGGCTTGTCTGCTCCCTGGGAACGCTCAGCCATTGGGGGTGATGGCAGGTTTAGGGTTCCAGCTCAGCTGTGTAACATCCCGACACCACGGGCAGACGGCTTTGTGCTGCATGGGGGCCCTATCGAGGTGTGCTGGCCCAAACATGCCTGGATGATGCAACTGTCAATGGGGTCATAAGGGTATAAAGCCATTCAGGAAATGTGAACAACTAGAGTCCTGTTTTGCTTCTTTGCTTGCTCTGGATAATAGTTTCTTAAAATTCTTCCTGCTGGCCCAACCCAAGGGGTATTTACCAGCAGTGCTTAGGGCAGCAGAGTCAGACTCACAGTGAACTCATGTTTTGGTCAAACTGGGATGCCTTTCCATTTGAATTGGAAATGGTATGGGTTTGTATCATGTTTTCTGGGCACTGACATGCTGTGCCCCTGGAGCGGTGTGAATTCTCCTTGCGGTCCCTTGCCTGTTGGACATTCTCAGCAAACTTGCCAAACCCCAGGAGTTTGTCTCCAGTTTGGGGGGGTTGATGGCTTACCTCATGTCCCCCAGAGGACAGCGTGTTTGCAGAGATGCTCACAGAGGGCAGGTCAGGAACAGTCAGTGCATATGCAATAGCAGAATTTAGTTTATGCCAGAAAGCTTTAGCAGCAAGGAGGCACTTCTAGACTTATCGTACTGTGTGGTCTTGGAAAGTTAATTTGATAAAATCCAATTTTAAAGTGTTCCCTCTTCTGAGAAAGAAAATCAATTAAAATGGTCATCTCTGCCTGCTTGAAGAGAAAATAATTTAAATTAGGGAAGCACATTGCACTGTCTGGGCTTCCATTCAATCAATAAAATTACCTTTTTGGAGGAAGTTACAGCTCAGCATGACCAGGGAGGTTAGGTTTGCACTTTGGTGTGTGCATATGCCTAAGAACTGTTTTGAAACTAGTGATGAGCGAGGAGGAAGGCATATCTGCAGAGACACATTGTGGTGCTCACCTGTGTCTACCTGGGACATGCAAGGTGCAGTTTATATGTATGCCAGAAAATGTGCAGGGTATGTCCCTTACCTTTGTGTTCAGCAGTGTGTTTGATCACTTTAAATCCTGCTGTCTGCATAGGCTCCTGGTCACTGATGAACCTGTGGAACCACCTTCTTCTCAGCTGCCTGAGCTCTGAATTGCGGGACACAAGCCAGCGTGGGCTGTGCTGGTCCAGGGCCGGCTCCTGCAGCGCATCCGTGCCCACCAGCAGCCTGGGGCCAGGGTGGGGGTTCTGCAGAGCCCTGGGGTCTGCGATCCCAGCCCTGGTCATCTCATCCGGCACTGTCAGGGCCTGGTTAGTGGAGGTCCCATGTGAACCTTGCTGAATAACCAAGCGGGTCTGCTGTAGCAGCAGGAGGCTGCCAGCCATCAGGTAAGCTGCTGTAAGGAAGAAGAGCAGAAACTGGGTCCGACGGAGAAACTTCTGTAGCCTGTAGAAAACTTTGGCCATGCCCTTACTGAAGCTGGGCCCTTCACGCCTCCCAACAGGTCCCTGAATCTCCACCTGGCCAGACACTCGTTCCTCCCATAAGTTCAGCCCATCACTTTGGTGCCTTCTTCTGATGAAAAGCTTCTTCCCAGCCAGCTGCAGCAGAGCCCAGCTTGGTGCAGCACTGCCACCAGGCTCAGGCACCAGGCTGGCCCAGGGTCTCTGCACGCTCCCAGGGTGATGCCTTCATCGTGTCCTGCCGAACAGCCGATGCTGAAACCTGAATTACCAAGGGGAGGAAGGTTGGTTCACATCCAAATTGAAAATAGCCACCATCAGGGTCACTTTCCCTCATCCACCCACCCCCTTTGGCTTTAGATGAGCATTTCTCCATCTGTTGTTTATAATTACGCACATTAAGAACTACAATGAGAACAATTGATTGAGTACAAGTGAGTTTCAGATTTTCAGGTATTTTCCTTTCCTTTCTCTTACCTTGGAATCCACAAAAAATACCTTTATTGTGAGGTTATTTATCTTGGGACGATTGGAAAAGAAGTTATTTTCTTTTGTCAGTAGCCAACATCTCCATCCTTTGTCACTGGCTGAACAGGCAGCCACAGTACAGGCATCTTTTTACGGAGGTATTACCAGATTCCTTCCTTTCAGCCAAATAGTAGCTGAGCTACAAATGCAGATCAGAAGGAAACTGCAGTGTGGGTGTGTGGGAGGAAAAAGAAATTGCATTATCTCACAATAGATAAGATAATAATTATTAATCTCTGTGCAGCACAATGAAGTTGGGCTTTATGCTGGAAGGATATTTGGGGGTTCTGTACTTACAGAGCTGGGGGAGTTGCTGTGAACGTCACTTTATCAGAAACCAGACATCCTGCTAATTTTTTTTTTTGAGTAGATTCATATTGCCAACTATTGATATGCAGGTGCATGTGGATAAAAACTAGCAAATGTTTGAAAGGATTTCATCTCAAGTTCAGCAGATCTCTCTTGACTGCTGCTGAGCTTTGCAGCTTTAGTTGTGCTGATGTGTATCACGATGAGATTGTCTGGGCAAGAAAAGCTCCTTTGTGCTCTAGGGAACCTTTAACCTCCCATGGCAAATAAAAGCTGGCATCTCCCCATAAGTTCCTGTTTTCCCTGTCCATCCCCTCTCTGTGGAGCCGGGCAAGTGTTGAGAAAATATGCAGGGTTTTCCAGAAAAGAAAATATTATGGCTTTTGTTTAGCTTGCAATTGGGTCACACTCCTGAAATCCACAGTCCTCACAATGAACATCTGCTTATTGTATTTCTTGTTTCAGTATCTGATTAAAAATTTTGTGGATATTCACTTATGCCTCTTTATTAAACAAATGTTACCAATTAAGTCTCCACCCATTCCCTTTTTCATTTGGTTGAGCAAATTCTTTCTGTCTTAAACAACCAAAATCAAAGGTTCAAAACTTCTAGGACAAAAATAAATTAAGGCTCAGCTGAGTCTTTTATCAATGAGCCTAATTTCCTTTTGTGTGACCTTTCAGCCTTGATTCTTAAACATGGCTGTCACAAGGCAGGAGTCCCTGTCTCTAATCTTACAATCTGGGTGGCCTTGAAGACCTGACTTAGGTGTTTTTTTAAGTTGTTGTTGAAGTTCATGTATGCTGATTTTAGTTGTACAGGACTGAGTAAAAATATTCTAGGTCCTTCTTTCTCTAAGGGCTCAGGAGTGTGAGCAGGTGCGAAGCACTGCCAGGCTGTAGCATCTGCAGTGAATTCCGACTGCTCTCGCTACAGTACAAGTTGTACACCTCTCTGCATATCAGCTCTAAAGCCAAAGAAAATGCATTGATTTACACCAGCTAAAGAGCTGACCCTCAAAGTTAAATTATTGAAAATCTCTGATCAATGTTGTGAGTGCTCAAGCATTGCAGTAAAAGGGTCAGGAGTACCAAGACAGATGAATGGAAAATTAGCCCTAATTAGATCCTGCAGGTTGTTACTGCGTTAATTCATCTGAAGAAATACTGTCTCTGAGCATAGGTGGGGTTTGATTCAGTGGTTGCTGCTGCCGTGGGGCTACTGGAAACTTGAGCTGTTCCCAGTGGAGGCTGTCTGATCTGAAAGCAAACTGTGTGCACATACTAGCTTGGAATTTAGACTGGGAATTACTGTGCTCCATGCAGCCACCAGTACTTTGAGGGAAGGCTCTGTCAGTGGGTAGGTGGCTGTTTGCCTCAGCAGCTGGGGGCTGGGCACACCTTGCTCTTCGAGGTGTCATCTGCACTATAAAGTGGTGGCCCTTCCTGGTAAAATGCTGCTGCGAAGCCTCATCAGGGAGATTACAATGGCTGAAGTCACACAGGACTTCAAAAGGTTTGATCCCCCCACAGCAGCAAGATGAGGCCAGATAAACTGATCAGATTTGCAGTAATTCAGGGTTTCACAGCTCTTTTGGTTTATTCACAAAGTGAGAGACGCTTCAAGCCTGCGTTTTCGGTTGCACCCCGTTGCTGGCATTGGAGAGGCTGTGCTGAGGCAGCCAGAGCCTTTGGGCTCATCAAACCATGCCGAGAGCGGCAGCTCAGCTGGAGAAGGGCCACTGAGGCCGTGTAGCAGAGGTCAGGCATGTTATGGTTGGCACTGCATCACTGGCCTAGTTTAGTCTCTTTTAACACCTCTGTGTTCTCGGCCAGTGGATTTCAGTAGTTTCTCTGTGCTTGCAGTGATGTAGAGTGGAACAACTGCAGGCTGCATCATCCTCAGGATGAGAGGATCTGCCACTTGCCTAGACAGCATGTGCCAGTGCTTCCTGGAGCCAGGGGAGGCCAGTCTGGCCACCACCTGCCTAAAGAGCACTGTGGCCAGGTGTGATGTTCTACCTCGACATGAGCAGAATGGAAAACTTGCTGTGCATCAGCAGAACTGGAGAAAACACGCAAGGTATCAGACCTAAATTAACTATGCAGCAGGCTCTGTGCCCAAACACAAAGAAATGTTTGGCATTGCTCCTGTTGCTCTGCCAAGTTTGTTTATTTATTTATTTACTAAGGAAAAGCTGCTTCTGTGTCTCAAAAGTAACTTTGCCCTTGCCCGGTGGTTGAAAAAGTTTAAATGGTATAAGGCAATTTTGCTGCATTCAACATGAAGTGTATGAATTACGTCCAGATGCACTCGCCCTTAGAGCAGTTGCCATGACAGTACATTGTAGTAAAATCCAACCAAATAAATAAGGAGACTCTCCGCCCACAGACTGCTGCAAATGTGCAACTCAAAAATTAAATGTTGCTTTTTAGTGGGGATATAGCAGAGAGTGCTGCTGACATAAAAACTGTCATTTGATTTTTCCCTAAGCTGCATATTGCAATGTCATCAAAGTATGCCTAGAAGAATTCAAGTGCATCACTTTTGATTATGATATTAAACAGGAAAGTGTAAGAAGGAAAGAACTAGTATCTGGTAATAGAAAATGCATAATTTGTCTTTTTCATGCATGTTTCACTTAAAATGAATGAAGCAAAAAAGAAGGAAAGCAGTCTTCTGTTCCTGTTTATCAGTTCTCACAGCCAAAGGTGTTTAGGACCATATTAATTGGGAATTGTTTGTAAAATCATAAAATGGTGATTGAAAGGAGTTTGAGATGGGCAATGAGAACTGTTAAATGGCAGAGGAGACCTCTGGCTGAAGAGGGCGATGAAAGGGTTAATGCTGCACAGGGTGCAGGGCAGGTGGGGGGGCCGGGGAGAAGGGCAGTAATTAGCACTGGCAAGTATCAGCTTAGGGGATGGTGAGTGGAAGCATGGGAGATCCACTGGGTCCTGGGCCTTCAGAAGGGAAAGAATCCCTTGCCACCAAAGTTGCTATAAGGAAAAGCAGGTCAGTACCTTGCTTCCAAAATGCAGAGTGTAACAGAGGATATCACACTAGGCAGCTGTGTTAATGTGTTTGTAAAGAGAAATAAAAGAAACATGGTAAAGCTCTTGGCAATTCTGCTCTCCTAGCTCAAGGAGCAGCTACAGAATTCTTAAGGGAAGGCTGAATACTTTCAGTGATGCCCTGAATGCCAGTAAAGGCTGAAGACACTGAAAAACAGCCCCAGAGTTGAACTTGAAGAGTTGCTTCAGTGAGGGCTGTCCCTTAATATGTGCTCAATGCAGAAGCTCAGGTCAGTGCTGCATTGATGGCTGCAGCTCATCAAGAGGTGGTCTTGTCTAAAGAGCAGCAGGATTTCGCAAATTCAGAGTTCTTGGTACGGAAGCAAGATGATGTTTTCTATTGTAGACTGAAGGGAATTGGACTCATGTACACTATTTTTAGAAAAATCCATCCCTCTTCCACATTTCTCCTTTCTTTTGTCAGCTTTCTTTGAGGACAAGTGCAGTCAGTTAGGCCCCAGCTGAAGGATTCTGGGTCACAGCCTTTTCTTTGGATGCACACTGTCTTTTTCTCAAGGCAGTTTGGAAAGTCAAGGGAAACATCGTACTGTGTGAATGCACATAGGAAGTAAAACTCTTAAGAAGCCACAAATTCATGGTTGGGACCCTGTCAAGCATTTGCAGTTCCCTTTATTCTGATACCGAAATCATCCTGAGAAACTCTGAGATAGCTGACAATGAGTGCTCCTTGTAGCTGTGCTTTCATATGTACTTAGAGCATCTCTCCAGGTTTGAGAAAGGGGTTAGAAAAGACAGCAAAGTTGAGCAGAGCTCTTCCCTCATACCTTGAGTGGAATCAACAGAGAAATTCTTTATTATTCCAATTCCCAGGTCATGGGAAAAGAGAAAAATGAAACTGTGGATCATTTTTGTGTGGAAAGTGGCAGATGCTGAAAGTGAAGCTTAGAAGAAACATCCTGGTACTCTACTGTCTTCACCCAAAATCCACCCAAATCAGGATACAGGTTGATGCTGATGGATTTTGGTTCTCATCCTCAGGGCTGCTGGAAGCAGGAGGCACTTCTTCAAGGACTTCTTCCAGCTTAGAAAGTTTTTCTTGTTAGAGGATGGGTTTGTGCTGATTTGATGCACGTGTCTCCCTTGCTTGCTACATGTGTGTTTGCTACAAGATGTAATCAAATTGCAAAGTTACCTTTGATGCTAAGATTGTGCTAAAACCTTCAAATATTACTGAAATGTGATAAACAGAGCAGAAAAAAAATCTTTATGCTGAATTAGCAGGAAGACAGAGAAAAAACTCTGTAGTCCATAAATTAGACCAATTAAGTGGAAAATAACACAAATTAAAACATACATTATATCCCCTGTATTCAATATGGGAGGTGTTTTACAGTGACAGACAATTCAGCTTTGGAAGGGAAAGGCAATGTCATATAGCAGAGCTGCAGCATGAGGCTGGAGAGTCAGCGCTAATTCAATCCCAGCAGCTCTTTCACCAGATAGTCCACTTTTTGAGAGCAATTTTTAGTCATAAATAGGTGTAAATCTGGACAATAATGTTGTTGGTGAGCGCAGAGCCTGAGGTGAGGGATGCAGAGGAGTCCATGGGAGGCAGCTGGTCCAGGAAGGCTTGTTGTGGAACAGTGCTGACTTGGAAAGTGCTCAGGGACAGCTTGAGTAGAGAGCACACTGTGGCGATATGGTATTTCTCCACTAATCCCATACATTTTACTTAGCTCAGTGATAATGCAGGAATCAGGAGAACTGATTCCATGCCAGTATGGAAAAGATGTGGGCACGTGCAAACCCCTATTTCAGAGGTAGACATGCACACACATATGTGTGTGCATTTTCTACACAGAGGGATGTGTGCTCCAGAGGTGACATACAGGCTGATAAACCAAGAGCTTTCAGGAAACTATTCCTGAGCCTCGAAAGTATTTTATCAATAATAAAGCATTCATGCATGATGTACATCCTTTGATACTAAAAGTTCAAGCAGCCAGCAAATGATGCTCTCTCTACAGTTTCCAAAAGCCCCTATATGGTCTGTGGCTGAAGTTTTGCATGAGAATGTTATAAGAAATGTACCATATATTGATGTTTGCCTTAGCCTACAGGAGCTAGAGGTGAGATCTTTTCCTGTGTGCAAGGAAATCTACTTGAATTAAAATAACACACAGCTTTGTAACTAAATCATGGGTGTTTAAAAAGTATCTCTCATAAACCCTTCAACATATGAATTCCTGCAACATTCACCTTGTTAAGAGTGTATTTGTTCAGCACAGTTATGCTCCAGAAACTGTTTGGAGAAGCTGAGCATTCCAGCCTGCCTCACCAGGCTGACACAAACATACTCGCAGCATCCATGCCGACTTTTCAAGTATAATGTTCTGTGGATGCTTGGGGAAAGGGCATCTGGAGAGCAAACGGAAGTCTTTATAAATAATGCCACTAAGCCCCATCTACTGTGGATAAATTTAATAAATCAAACAGCAAGTGAGACTGCAATGAATGCTGATACCTCAGCCTCTGCAAAAAGTTGTCCGTTTTTTGCTCATGCCTAGGCCAGCTGGCACACGGCTCGAAGAGGAAGATACTGCAACTGTGAGAAAACGAAGAAAAACCTCACCTTTCTTTTATGGCCGAGGAACCCCTGCTGTACCCAGGCAAAGTCCTGGACAATCCAGTGAAATATTATAAAAAGCCGTAATGCATATCTGAAAAGCTGGTAAATCCTGCTCCCTCTGCCCTTCCCTACTAATCCTTCTCCTGCCTCCCGGTTCCAGCGCGCAGAGCCGTAATCCCGTGCACCGCGCCGTGCGGTGTCTGCGGCGCTCGGGTACCCCGGCCGCCCCCGCTCGCCCTCACCGGCCCCGCTCACCGCTGCCGTCCCCCGCGGCTCCCTGGGGCTCGCCGGGGTCCCTGTGTCTCACCGGGCCGGGGCGCCGGGGTCCTGCGCCCTGCGGGGGCCGGCGGGAGGGAAGCGCTCCATGGCCTCCTGCGCCAACAGGCTGGATGGAAGCAGCCTCCGCGCTGCACCGCCGGAATCCTCAAGCGCAGCCAGTGCACTCGTGTTTCGTAACGCTCCCCTGCTCGGGGAAACAGCCTCTCTCTACGGCTGCTCCACGGCAGAGCTCTGCAGCCTTCTGCAGCTGCAGACGTTTCCAGACCTAGCCATTCCCTCTGCCTGGATGTTTGTCTAAGCGCACGGATGTCTGCATCGGCAGAGAGCTGAGTGGCGGCAGCAGCAGCGTGAAGCCCTAATGCGATCAGCTGAACGGATGCTCAGTGTTTGTTTCTCGGTGCCTCTTCCCGCTAGGGGCAGATCCTTCTGAAGCCGCTCCTCTGGAGACCCGGACCCCTTCTCAACAGGTCGAGAGGGTCCCGGGAAAGCGAGTCCCTGGCAGCCTCCCGGCACCAGCTTGGAGATTTCAGGCAGCAAATTGTTATTCTGGGCACAGGTGGCTGGAAGTAAAATATTTATAAATGTGAGAGCTGAAAGGCATTTGCTGGTGTCCTCAGGACTGCCTGTGCTGCCGCCTTCCCTGCACGTTTCAGCTCTGTTCTGCTGCTGCTTCACATGGAGATTGAGCAATTTATAATTATTCTGAAAGCATCTGCATTTACGTGGGGGCAGGCTGCACCCCTGTAACTGCATGGGGTTTTAAAGCACCCCACAGTCTAAGCATATTTAATGAAACCTGCGAAGATTTGTCTCTCCGAGGCAAAGTCTAATGCAGTAATGGGGCCCTTGGTTCCTCCCTGTGCCCTGGGGTGTGAGAAACATCAGACCCAGCACCTTCCTGGCTGTCAGAAAGCAGCACTCAGGAGCTTTTTTGGATCTAAGAGGAAAAAGGGAATTGGAATGCCTTGTGGGGCTGATCCTGTTTCCTCTCTGTATGCTTCACAGTGCTTCATGCTCTGAAGCCCCATGGGCTTTGGTGATCAGGTGTGTGGATCTCTCCATGCAGTGCACCCTGTGGGTGGGGACCAAACCCCACAGTGCGATGCTGACACTACTTGAATCACACTTGGTTTTCCCATCTCCACATGATTTAGAAGAGGGATCTGGTTGTTCAGCTCAGTGTAAACAGTTAAAGTGCTTTTGCTACTAACAAATGTACTCTGGGACCTGTACTGATAGGGTTGCAATCCTACGATGATTTTTGGTGAATTTTGATTAACGGAGAACCCTGAGACATCAGTATAAGGTTCAAATTTAAAAATATTGGTAGTTGGAGGTGTATTGTCACCCCAAGAAGTTGTGCATCTGTTAGATTGCAACCTTTATGTGTGTGTACACCTTTAAGGCTGTAAAAGTGTGAAATTAATTTACTTTTACTGAAATTAAATTAAGCAGTTGTTAAGTGTAACGACATTTTTAAATGTTGTGCTGGGTTGGGGCCTAAATCAGTGGAATTGCAGGACTGTGAAGCAGGTGGAACAGTGGCAGGAAATGCCTGTTCAGCATTCTCAGCAAGAAAAAATATGCTGAAAGTGTACCAAACTCCGGATGTGCCCCACAGTGTGTGCGTGGGGATGAAGTGTGTGCAGGCAGGTACAGCCACCTGGGGCCTTCACTGCATCAGTGAGCACCGGCTGGGGCTGCAGCCGCCTGACACCAGCCGGACCTGCTGGGTGTGGGGAGTGTCCCAGGGACACACTGTCACTTTGACATATGAGTTGTTTGCACAGATTTGACATGAAAACAACCACTGTTGTTTGGGGGTCTCGCAGCTGCTCTGCCTTGATTTCTGAACACAGATGGAGCCCAGACAAACCGGCAGGGTTGGTAAAACAACACCCCTGCTCCACTGAGCCCTCTTTAATGCCAGCTTGTTTCCAGGACTTTGTGTACAAAATACCACACGGGGAGTTACAAGTCCCAGTTCATCCCTGGGCACAAGCACTGCTGCCGCCAGGTGACTTGGCTGAGGGGTTACGGTCTGCTAACAGCAGTGTCAGGCCACTGCTCAAGACCCTTTTTGGGGAGATGAGCAAGGTAAATAAAGGAAGGATAGTGTTGTGCACAAAGAGGATGTCAACAATCCCTCTCCGGAAATTATCGCAGTGGAGTATTTTGGAGTGGGGGTAGGAGGTGCTCTGTGTCCCCTGCTGATGCTGCGTCACATGGCGGGTTACCATCAAGGCAGCACCACTGGGGGCACAGCCAGCCTGGCTCCTCGGAGTGAGCATTGGCAGCTCTGTGTCCTGACCACAATATCTCCACTCCCTAATTTCCTGTCTGGTTAGTAATACTGTTTTTCTCCCATTCCCTAGGGAATTTTTCTGTCCCTTACGAGGAGCAGATGAACTCTTGGGAACACCCACTGTTGGGATGGAGAAGCTGGAAATGTGATGCACTGTATGGGAAAAGGCATGAATGGTGGTGATGATGAAGAGGGATGTGTGAGGCTGTTTCAAATGTTTCCAGGCTCAGACCAACACGAAGTTATTCTTGTGATTTAGTGGCACTGTTTTCTCACCTGTGTTACCCTACCGTCTACAGAAAAGTTGTACCTTGACAGTACCTGTCTGTGTGTCTGCTGCAGCTCCTACTAAACATTCAAAAATTATATCTAATAACACTAAAAGAAAGGGGGCAAACTTTGAAAATAAAGCCTACATGTGTTATGGTCATGTTGTGAAATCAGTCACTGATGGGAGGAGCGGCAGCTGAAGGCAGTCTGAGACTCGGTAAAATCTTGGGCACTTTCTTTCTCTTGGGCACATCTCTTTCTTGGTGGTTCTGCATGGTTGTTGAACAAAATACAGCACAGAAATTGTGGAATGAGTGGCATTACTTTTAGAATCCTGTTGTGGGAGCAGTTTTTGTGCTAAATGACTCAAACTTTCAGTCATTGCAGAAAATAGGTTCAATTGTAACAGTGAGGATGAGTTCAGAAAAGTGACAGGTTTTGCCAGTATGGTTTCAAGATGAAATCTCTAAAAGATCGTGAAGTTTCATAAAGGAATGTAATGTAGCAAATAGTTTTCTTGTCCTTTTCATCTAATAATCCTAAAAATTCCGGGGTTAGGGATTCCATGTAATGCCTACCTACAATTTTCACTTATTTCATGAAACAACTGAGCAAAACAGCTGTTTAGAGCAGAGGTTGACAACGTCACTCTCTTTTTGCAATGACTGTGTTTATAATGTAAATGCCTGCCGTATCAGGTGCAACACAGACAAAATGGTTGGGTCTAATATTATTGTCAAAACTCCCCATGACCTCAGAGCACCCAATAAATACGTCAAGTGCCCTGCACAGAGCATTTTTTGAAAATTGTGCGGATCAGTGAAGGATCTTACATTCCTAAGGTATCTCTCAGAGTTTGCTTTAGCTGTGGGAATAAAGGCAGATGCTACAGTGGTGCTGCTCTGCCTGGCAGTACTGTGTGCTCTGCACGAGTGCCGCTGCAGCACAGGGGCTTACGCTGCTCCATCTGCTTCAGATAATGGTCGAGGGTGATTCAAAGTGTTGGGAAGAGGTGCTGGAAGGTGCAGCCCAAATCAACCCATCTGGGTCTGAAACCTCTATCTTCAGAGCTTCCTCTTTCTTACTGTCATTGCTGCTAAGGTAGGGCAGAGCTTTGGAAGCAGCTGATTGCACTTTGCATTTTCGGGGTCTGAAAGGACAGAAGTGGTTCTCAATAAGGAGGCCTTGAAGAAACAACCCCTTAAAAGATAAATGAACAAACAGATGGCATAGATGAGAGTGTTGAACACAATCCTGGTGAAGGTGAGATAACATTTGAAAATGTAAGAGATGTTAATAAGGAAAAGCCAAATTAATTCCCAAATTCAGGAGGGATTTGAAGGGTAAAGGTAAACTTTCAGCATAAGTAATCAAGGATTGCTGTAACTGGAGCTGTTTCTGCTGTTCAGCATCCAGTTTATTAAAGAGAAGTGAAAAAGGAACAGGTAAATAAGATGAGTTTTGGTCAGAATCTTACTGATGGTTCCTTGTGCTGTATGTATTTAAGCTGTGTGGCTCCTTACTGTTTCTGTGATCATACCCTGGCACCAGCACAGAAATGGTTTAATCCAGCTGAAAATGGAAAAGGTTTGTGGAAAGCAGCTCCTATGTGCACATTTTGGGAACAGGTGTGCTCTGATACCAGTGGGTGCGGAGGGAGTTCTGGCAAACTGGCAGGAGATGGGCCTGTGAGCACTTGGACAGGGATTCTTCCCATTTCAAACATTATGAACTGACTCCAGGCAGACATTATGTTGTGTTACAGTTTTTGTCATGTTTCATTTGCACTATTCTAAGTTCCACTGATATTTAAATATTTTTTGAAGAAGTACCAGCAAAACAGGTGGCACTTGCACATACTGCTGCACAGGAAGGTGATGGTGCTGGGGTAACATCCCTGGGAAAAGGAATGCAATGGGTAGGACAAAATGCAGATGACAACATGGCTTTTGTGTCCTGTTGACAAGGACCAAAGCAGCTGGGTGTTGTCCTTAGGCAGGATAGGATTTGAGGGAATCAGCTGCAAGCACCAAGCAGAGTCAATAGGCATGTATGCGTGAGTTTGGGATAGAATGAATGGTTAGTTTTGTAGTAAAAATCAGCATTTTGCTGATCTCTGCTGGTCTTTGTGCTTGCAACTTCATGCAAAAGCAGTTAAATTGAGGGTGTCATTTAACCTGACCATGAAAAGTTGATGGTAATGTGAAGGAATAGTTTCTAAGTGGCTGCTAAAGGTAAGTTTGCTAAAAACGCCACTCAAAGATTGGGACTTGTAGAACACAGTAGTAGTTCTGGTTGGGAATGTATTGAGCGTATTGCAGTATGTGTGCAGAAATGATTTTGTGTCCTGTAATCCTCAAGGTGATTTGATTATGATTTGGGGACTAACATTCTAAGTAATAAGAGACAGCCTGAGATACAGCAAGGCCATTTGCAGTCATGCTGTGGGAGTGGCTGCGCTTCCTGTGATTCAGCTGCTTCAGATGTTACCTGAATGTGTGTTCCTTCCTGAAGCTGTGTGTAACTGTGGGATCCGTTTGTGCTGAGCTCAGGGGAAATGGACAGCCCTCGGCCAAGTCAGCATTGCCCCTCCTGTTCGAGTGGTTTTCAGCCTCAGAAAACACATTTTGCCTAAAGTTCTGGTGTTTTTCTGAGTATGGCCTTTTGATATTTGTGACTGTTATTATCTTCTAAATGTAGCTGTTTGTTTGAAAAGAAGAAAGGCCAATATACTGGCAGTTTGACCAGCACCTTGGGTCACTGCTTAGTCAGGTCTCTAGTGGGTCCTGCACCACACCAGGGTCTGGAGGTACTGCCTCCCCCCCCCATTCAGACCCAGAGCTGGATTTCAAGAGGGGCTTTACTGTCTCTTCTCAGCCAGACTGTGTGAAGGCACAGTGTGAATGATAAGACCTTACCCTGCAGTAATCACAAAGCATCACCAGCTAATGTCTCCAGTCAAATAAGTTTGGTTTTTTTCTTCTCAAAGGTTTTGTCTTTTGACAAGTGCCAGTAACGTCTTGTTCTTTATTTTTAGTGGACCATAGTAAACTGTAATAGATACTAAGTCACCTGAGCCATAAGTTTTTTAATGTCTCCAGTGTCCATCCATTTCATAAAACAGCAGCACCAGCACCTCTCAGAAACCTTCACGAAGTCCACTTCAGATTCTATGAAGTGAGGTTGCTAGACCATTAAACTGGGGATTTGTCCAGTGCTGTCTCAGTCGTTCATTACCAGGAACCAACAACAGCAATTAGAGAGCCCTGAACACCCAGCACAACAAAGATCACACCAGTTCAGAGTAAATGAGAGTTCGGATGCCATGCAGTGCTCTTTACAAGCTGGCCTCACTCACCACCTTTTCCCAGCTTTGAAAGGAGAAGGAGTTGAGCCATGGCAATTAGTCTGCTGGCTCTGGTGACCATGGATTCGTTTATTGTCTGGCTGCACCACTGAGTTGGCCAATTAGGTTTTTAATGGCAAAAGCTGCCCCCTCCCTCCAGTTTTAAGTTCATTGCTAATAACAAACATGGCAAAACACTAGATGTGAATCGAGAGGGTCAGTAGTCTCAAACCTCAAACTCTCAATCCCAGTCTTTTTGCTAATGCTTTGAGCCAAGAGGTTTGAACCCAAATGCCCTAGGTAGCTCAGGGCATTTGGGAACGGAGGCTGCCAGAAGACTTCTGGGGCAGTGTGAGGATGTGAAGTTTTGTGGGCAGTTCTCTTCACCAAACTGGTAGAAATAAAACCCCTCAGCTATTTGTACAGCTTGGATATAAGCTTAGATTTTTGCTAGCTCAACTCATAGCCTAAATTAATCACACGTTGTGCCTAATTCTCATTTAGAACAGTAATGGAGGTAACAAAGCAGCTTGTGATTAGAAAAGTGTAATGATATCCTTGTGTGGGGTTACTGGGATGAAACATGGTGGAGCTCTGGACCCAGCCAGGGTTGTGGGTTTTTTGGCCTGGAAAGGTAGGGTACCCAAGGATTTATTTTCTTCTTTCCATTGTTGATCTCTGAGCTGTAGAAAATCCTGCAAAGCACTACGAAATGGCCAAGGCGAATGAGAATTGTGAATGTTAATTTAGAATTTTGTTTGCTGTTTGCCTTAGTTTTAGTAATATACATCAAATTAAGCTCATAGTCATGCCCATATGAACCCAGGGCTCTTTTGCTGCAGTTACTGGGATGATTTCAGATTTCCTCTTCTCCCTGTTTCTCCGTCCTCTGTCAGTGCAGTGCCTCCATCAGTTCACCATTCTAACTACTTCTGAAGGCCCAGCTTGCTCTGGAGCAGGGCTGGCTGTGGCCACTCCGCTGAGAGGGTCCTGGGGGGCAGAGCCATGGGTTTGCCTCCCTTGAATTCAGAGGCGCTGCTGGCAGCGGAGCAGGGGCTCAGCTGTTGCTTGGTAACTGAAGCCACATTTCAAAAATGTACCCGTTTAGAGCCAGCTTCCCAAACTAATGGCTTTGAAAGGAAGAGTTGTTCTTTCAGGATCGTTTTCATTTTGTACTTTTTTTAAAAAAAGGAAAAAGGAAAAAAAAAAGAGCCTTTCAGCTCCAGCTTTGCTTTTCTTCTCTGCTCTCTTTCCTCACATCTGGTCCCACAAAGGCGAGCAGTGTCACACGCCTGGGAGCAAAGTCCTTTCATCCTCCTTTCCTTGGGGTTCAGCTGTTATCATTCTGAATTTCAGGCTGAACGGAAGGAAACATCGAGCACTTCCCATAATATCGCATTTAGCATTTGCTGAGCATGGTTTTCCTCTTCTAGGAGTTCTACCTTTCAGCACCCCTCCGCCCCCCCGCTCCCCACTTCCTGGAGGACAGGTCAGTGTGGAAGGTGGGACAGGTGTTACAGAAGTGTTTGGTGCCTGTTCTCAGCTCTCATGGTGGTTTGCTGGATGTCCCTCTTGGACACACCACTTGCTCCTCAGGTCTTGCTGTCCCTTCCAGAGACCAGCCTGGTGATCTGGTACAGGGCCCTGTGCCCTGTAGGCAGCCAGGCTTTGGGCAACTTAGCCATTGTATTTCCATCACCAGTGTTGGGTGAGGCTGTCAGGTCCAGCTGGGTGTGCACCTGGAAGAGCTGCATTCATGGTAGACCCCAGGCAACCAAAACACTTAACTGCTCTGAGACCAAATTGCTGCTGTTCAGCTAATGGCAGCCATCTGTTCCTCATTAGCCTACTGGACAGCCAGCTCATCCCTGTGGGATGCGGCTGGCAGTCAAGGAAGCATCCGCTGAGGGCAGCCAGCAGGTATGAGCAATGGCTCTGGCTTTAATCTCCGTGTTCCTGCCTGTGGAGCACTTCAGCCATGGATGGTGCAAGGGCTTTGATCTGAACAGCCTCTGTATGTCATTTACACTGCAGTTATTCCCAAAGACACAGTATGGAACTGTCCTTAGTAACCAATTTCTATCCAGTCTTAAGTTTTTGTGTGGCATCAATACCGGGACATCTTCCACGTAATTGCTCTTACGGTGCTGGTAATAAATCCCAGGAAGATGATCACTCTGTCCTCATCCCTTGATGAGCAAATTAAAAACATTCCAAATTGTACACTAAGGGCACAAATTCTCACACCCTTTAAATTGCTGGGAATGGAAAGTGGCTCTGCAAAATAATCAGAGTTCACTGGTGTAATGAAACATAAACCTTTATCATCAGAGCAGTGAGAAGGTGTGTTTGCTGTTTTGATGCCAAGGCAGGTTTTTCAGGTTTTAGGTTTTAATGTTAGTTCCACAATCTGTAATGTTCCTGGCTGCCCAACTGGCACTCCTTCGGCCTCGGAAAACATCAAAGGCTGTAGCTGTTGTTTTGAATTTCAGTCCAGATGTGAGAAGAGGCTGTCAGATAATAGCAGATGAGAAGGCCAGTCTTGCATCACCAGCAAAAGAAAGCAATGAGGTGTCTTTCTGTGCCGCTGGCAGAATATCACTGAATAGTCCTGGTCCAGTTGAAAGAGTGACAGAGCAGATTGTAGCCATCCCATCCTCATGACCTGCAGGTTGCTGCAGTACTCTGTGAGGAAGGTGTCAGCCATGCAGTTATGTGGTACAGGACACCAGGACAATTTTTCTTTGGTCCCTGCTGCTCTAGACTCTCAGAAATCAGCAGGTGAGCCCACATGGGCATAGGTCAGGTTCTTCATACAGACTCAGTGCTGGGTGGCTGGTGGAATAGCCCAAGGTTGTTCCTTGTGTACAGGACCACAAAACTTGCCAGGGTGTACAGGGAGCAGCGATTCTGGTGTCAGTGCTGTGCTGAGAGGACTCCTGAGCAGAGATGCATGGCCCCTTTCCAGTGGTACCCAGATCACTGACTGATGGCAGCAGGTGGTGGTAGAACAAGTGAGATCATCCCTTGTGCTTTGAATGACAGTGCCACATCTTGGGCTCAGAGGTCAGTTCCACCATCATGCTGAAGCCTTTTAGTGTGTCCAAAGAGATACACCCAATTTGTGCTGGCTCCATCTGTTTGAAAATTGAAATGACAGCATCATAACAACAGTTGATGTAGGCTGTCACTTTTTATTTCACCACTGCTGCCCCTAGAAACACACACAGTTGCAAAAGAAGTCAGCATCCAGAGGAACACGCTGCTAACACAGTGGGAGTACAGGACACAAAGAGCGTACAATAGTGTGAGCTGGGCCGGCTGGGCACAGGAGCGGGAAAACTGTGATGGTGAACGTGGTGTGAAAACAGAGCTGGCAGAAATCACGAGGAGAGGACTCAGTGCTAATAAATACTGCATTAATAACAAGAAAGGATGACTCACACTCGAGCGGACTATATGCTCATCTCATCTTTTCCAGCAAGTTCAGAACTGAGCACTCATTATTGGGCTTTGTTCTCCCTGATTGCTTTTAATTTCTGACTCTCTGTTCTGGATGGCTGCAGCCATCTGAACCTCTGAATGTGTTAATATTTTAGCAGGATGGACAACAGGAGGCTGTGAAATGTCAGTTGTCTCTGAAAATCAGAAGGGATTTAGAAGTAGATGATAGGTAGGTGGCTGTCTTAATTCAGCAGTGTAACAGCAGAGCTAACACAGACTCCCTCCTCTTTCATCCCCTCCCACATGCACTCACTGAAAGGAAAATAAAAGACATTTGCGTTCACTGACAGCTGGTAATGTGTTCAAAAGGATCTTTATTGAGCTGGTAAACAGTCTTGACTCCCTCCCCTTCCCCAAATTCTGGTTTGATGACTAGTTTCCCTTCGCTTTTCAGATGGAAAAGGCTCTTCAAAACATGAGCCTCTATGTAATAAATTAGAGAAAGGGGGGAAAAAAGTGCACACTCATACCTCTGTATCTCAGGGTTGCTGAAGTCAAACAGCAGCTGCTCAGAGTTGGCATTTTCAGAAACCTGGAGTCAGACCTTCCTAGTCTGCCGTTAAGTGTCCTTTTAAGAGCTGTTCATTCATCAGGGTATTTCATATAATCTGACAGGAAATTATATTTACGATGCTTTTAGCTCCATTTGGGACATTTTTTTAATGCTACTTCTGGGATGTAAATTATTTAAAAATCATCAATTTAGTTCTTTACATAAAGAGATGAAAGCTTACCAAAAAGCTTTCCTGTTCGTGGCAGTCTTAAATTCTCCAGCAGATCTCTGGATTTTTGCTTAATTGAACACCTAAAGAATAAAAAGAGCTTGACCTCGTAACATTTTTAGTAGAAGTAAATTTTAGATTTATTTAGCCCCGTTGACTTTTGAAATACAACCACTAACAGCATCTGTTTAAATGTTGTCCTTCAGAATGGATAAAATGTTCTCATCACCAGGCATTAAAGTCACTGATGGAGCATTTTATGTACCCCTCTGCCCCCTGCACAGCTCTTCCAGTGGCTCCAGCCCTGTATTCCCATTCCAAAGAGATGGGTAAAGATGGGCTCCCCCATGAAAGGGACGTTGGGAGTGCAGTTGCCCAAGCCCCCTCCCTGCAGCAGGGCAGGACAGGCACAGGGGAGGCCCGGGGACTGGAGCTCCTGGTGGTGCAGACTGAAGCCCAGGAGCCCTCCTGCTCCTGCTTCACCTCACCTGTCTGCAGGTGAGGTACCCGTGGCTGCTCTGGCCTGGGAGGGGTGGCCATGGCTCCTGACGCCCCTCTTAGCCAGCTGGCCACAGCGAACCTTAGACATCCCCAGCTTGTGGCTCTGGCTGTGGCACAGGGCAGCGCTTTGTGCCAGCCCCTGACAGCCAGGCTGGTCAGGATGCTAGCAGGACTTGTCCTCTGGTGTAACCTGCTGCTCACATGCTCCTCCTCAGATGACCCTTGTGGTTGTGTGTGATTCCTTTGGCTTGGCAATCCTTTCAAAGAACTAATGGGAGCAGTGACTAGGAAATACTTGAACTCCTGGCAGATATATGGCAGATGTAAACAACCTCAAAGCCCAAAGATAAATGTAACTGAAAAGTCTCCAAATAAAAGATGTCTGTATGGATGTAATTTGCCTCTCTGATCAGCTCCAGCCCCAAACCAATCCTCAGGAATTAAATGCAGGATGGAGCCACAAAAAGGACTGCTCCTAGAAAAGGGGCCACTCCAGTCGCACAAGGGAACTGAAGTGAATGGTTTTGACACTTTTAAAACCAAAATACATCTGTCATGCATATGAGTGTGGAAACTTGCTAAATATTCATGAATCTGGGTTTTCTTTTGTTCCCACTATGCCTGGGGAGCATGAGATGTTTCCCCCCTACCAATTACTGTCTGTCTGATCCCTGTCAGTGCAAATCTGAGGGCAGAGGGACACATTCACATCAAGGTGCTGTGCCTGATGCTAACCTTAAAATCAATATGTGAAAAGTTGGTGTGGTTGCAGGTGAGTGACACTACAGATTCACTGGAGACACTGGGATTCCCTGTCATAATTAGCATTGATTTCCCTCTTGTTTTGGGGCTTTGTTGCCTGTGAACTCATTAAATTGTGACCTGCATGTAGGACTTGCATTTATGCCCTGGAAAAGTCAGCAGATTTGCTATCGGTTATTACACTCCTGAGGCTGCAATTGTTTAAATGCTTGTGATGAGAGGACTATTGAGAAATATTTCAAGAAAGAATTATAAAAGCAGGTTCCAAGGGTACTTTTTTTACAGCCAGAATCTGTTCTCTTGCCTAAATGTGACATACTAAAAAAACAGCACTCTGTTTATCAAACCAGTGTGGAATTTCAATGCCTGCACTCATTGTTCCTGATGAATAGGGGGTGGCAACAGCACTGATGAAGCTTACTTGGAGGTTGATTTGTCTCAGTTCTTGCTTTCTGTAGGAGGACGTGACTCTTTTTTTGTGCTGCTTTGACTTGCGAGTGATGCTGGAAGACCAAGGTCCAGCATCAGTGCGGCTCTGCAAGATGCTCTCCCTCAGCCTTCAGAAAAATAACAGCCTTTGTAGAAGCTAAAGTAATACAGTTTCCAAACACTCCTGATATACAGAAACTGGCCTGTTTCAATCACCACTGTCGGTTTGATGCTGAGGCCAGTAGAGTTTGCCTGCCCATCACTGTGTGGCAGTTCCCAGTACTGGCTGGACACACAGAGAGCCTTTGCCAGACCTGGTGCTCTCAGTTCTCACCATGTGCCCAGGGAGAATATTGTGGACTTCAGTGTTTTTTCTGGGTTTGAGGGACTTTTTTTACTGTTGGATTCAAACCATCAGAAATTTCAGAGAGGAAGGCAATTTATTGTCCCCACACTTAGGCCAGTATTCACCAGGGAGCCAATTAAAATAGTGCAGTGCTTGTTAATAATAATTCAAAGTGGCTTTTCAGTTCGGTTTTGGTTTATTTAGGGATGCAAGACCCGGCACAGCTCAGGTTCTTCACTCCTTTAACCATGACTTACCAGGGTGGTTAAAGATCAGTTTTACTGATTGTCAGTGGGAATACTGCTAATTTAAGGAGAAATTAGCACAAAGTTTATATATTGTTTTTGTCCACGAACACTTAACTCCTGGGCATTGAAGTTGAATTTAAGTTAAAAAGCTGTTGTTTTTGCAGTTCCGATGGACAGTCTCTACATTAGTCATTACACCACCTAATAAAACCCTGGCATGATTTACATACCTTAGTAAGTAAATGGACACCCATCCATTGGCCTCATAAACTAGTAAAGCTCTGGTGACTTCACTCCTACAGTTAATGAGTTGCTGGAATTACTTACAAATTCAGTTGTTGATATTCTTCTATACAGAGCTCTATTTAAACCTCTCTCCTCCAAAAAATAAGCATGTGCTTGTCCTTAAGAAAACTCTGACTTGTGTTTTATTTAGAGTACTGATTAAATCTCAGTGATCACAGTGGGGTTCTTTATCGGGTAAAGGTGGTGGTGCCTTTAAACATGCTGTGAGTTCTTAAATATGGGTGTCCCTGTATAGTCATACTTTTGAAGTAACTGTGTAAAATCAGAAATTAAAGAGATTTTGAAAGGTTAAACAATTTTCTTTTACTCCTACTGATACAGCTGGAAAACGCAGATGGTTTCAGAGTGCTCCAGGCCCCACTGACCTGGAGCAGGACCCTGAGGTTTGTGGTGGGGCTGCATTGTGACTGCTGAGGCTGCCCAGCAGACTGGGCTGGGGCTCATTGTTTTCCCACGTGGGAGCATCTGGAGCCTGGGAGGGACCTGCCAAAGATCTGCTGTGAAGTGGAAATGGCATTTCCAGATTAGGTCTGGTTCCAGCTGGAGGCAATGCCTTGGAGTGCAGAACCAGGCTGTCCAGGATGGGGTGAAGGGAGAATACTTGCACTAGAGCAGTTGTGCTGCGATGGCTGCTCCCACCTCGTGCTTGGGGAACAGGGTTAAGGTGTGCAATAATGAGGTTCTGTATTTACGAAACCCTGGGAGAAGACAGGCTGGACCTCTTCGGTGCACTGTGGTGTAATAACGTCACATGCCTGGGTGGGTATTGCAGAGCACACTGTTTAAGTGCAGAAGGACCCCTATGTATGCCTGACAGCTCAGTCCTCTGAGGAATGTGGAGTCTGTGTCAAATACGATTTGCAAAAACTGAAAGGATGCCACTACCCCTAGTCCAACACCTGCAATGACTTGTGAAGCCTCCTTTGTGCATCCCAGCCTGATGGCAGTGGCAGATCTCTCCTCACCAGCCCTGTGTGGGTCCCCTGCTGCAAAACAGGGCCTGGTGCTGGATGGCCATGGGGGACAGAAGCCCTGCCATGGCAGGAAGCAGCAGGTTTCCAAAGCTGGAGTTTGTGGTACATGTGGATGAAATGTCAACTTTTTGCTTCCTTGAAAGCCCAACCTCCCATAAGGGCTGTGACCCGACCCCTGTGTCCATAAGGCTTATACAGCATTTGCTCTCTGAGCTGGTGTTTAGTTACTCCATTTTGACATATCATAAACTCCACCATTTTGGTACACTGATAATTTTCTTTACACAGTGGCTGTAAGTGTGAATTTAATCTACTTATTTTTGATGTCCAGTGAAGCTTTAGACAGCAATTTAGTCATTATTATTGCTATTGTACAGCTGCTCTCTGGAGGAGCTTAAACCATGTCAGAAAGGGAACCAACATAATGAGTCTGACAGAAATTCAGAAGGAGAGATTAAATTTAGGATAATGAGTTCTGTTGAATTTTTAATGTTATTGTAACAATTCACACCACTGCAGCCTGTTCATCTCTGGACTCAAAACTGAAATGTGCAGTTGGGAATCGGGCTGTGCAGATAGGTCCTTCTCCAAGTCTTTTCCTCTTAAAAAGAAAGAAAAAGCAAGAAAAAAGGAACACTACAAGTTCTCCTCCCTCCTCCCCTCAATTTTCTCAGATCTTCTGCTGTGTTGCTGCCAGCCATTCTTCCCAAATCCACTGCCTGCCACATGCAGACCTCCAGTCCTAGGTGAGGGGTACATGTGTCTCTGTCCTTTTTTCCTACAGCTGCAGAAAAGGTGCCAGACCAGCTGGGGACCAAACTGGCAGAGGTGAATCAAACCTCGTTAAATTGGCTTGTTTGCACTGGTTCCTTAAAATGTGATTAGTTACGAGGTGAGGAGGATGGGGCTGGTTTGTTAGTTGTCGTGTTGCTCCGATAGAGCTGGGTTCACTGCTGGAGGTGCAGGGAGCAGCTCCTGGGCCGCAGTACCTACACCCTTTGCTGTGCTGACATGATGTGACGATTGCAGCAGGGTGGGCCATGCAGGAGCCTTGCTGGGCTGCTGCAGTGCAGACACATTGTAAGAGGGTTCTGTTCTGGAGGTCAGCAAGTACTAGAAGACAGACTGAGTTTTGTATGCTGAAGAGGAGGAGATCACTGAATCACAGAATCACAGACTGGTTTGGGTTGGAAGATCGTCTTGTGCCAACCACCCTGCCATTGGCAAGGACATTTTTCACTAGACCAGGTAGCTCAATGCCCTATCCAACCTGACCTTGAATTACAGAAATTTTGTGCTGCATCTGGATGGTGCCAATAAAAAAAATAAAAAAAAAGAGAAAATGTTTGTCTAACACATGAAAATCTCTGTAATTTAAGGCTCCTCCGGGTGTGCTGTGGGTCCTTCCTGCCCCTTGGACACTGAATCTTTTTCAGATATAGTCCAGTCCCTGTATCTTCTAAGCAGTCTCTGAACAAAATCTTTGCCTCTTCTGAGATGGCATTGAATAAATTCTGTCTGTGTAGGAGCTGGAGCAGCCTGTCCTTGCTTCCCTGAATCAAGGCAGCTTTGCTGGAAAACCTTCATTGGTGGTAAACTGGGAGTAATTAAATGAAATATAATGACTCAAAACAACAAACAAGCTTTGGCATAGCTGTTTTGAACACCCAGTTCTCCTGGGGAAACCTAATCTGACATGAGTGTGTACCTCCCAATCCAAGTGCAAGTAGTGGAAGTTCTACACCAAAGTGGAAAAACCAAATGCAAAGGAGAAACAGCTTTTACAGTGATTTGTAAAGAAAGTGAATCTCCAGAGCGTGCATTTGACTCCAGTTGTACAGTGGCATCACAGGGGATGGGAAGTCCTGTGGTGATTTTTAAAACCTCTTAGAGACACATGAAGATCAGAACTTAATTTTCATGTCTCTTCTGTAGCTGCCTTATAATTAATTTCTCTGAAACAGTTTGTTTTTCTGGTGCCAAACACTTCAACATTTATATGTAAATTATCAACATCTGAAGCCTTCTTTCCTTAGGAAGAATACAAGGCAATCATCAGATAAAAGTCATTACATATTCACAGCTATTCTGCTCCACTGATAATAAAACATTCTTAGGGGAAAGTGACCTTTTTACAATAGAGTTATTAGTGTCAGGACTTCAGAACTGTCTTTTCTTATTACAAGTCCTACCAAAACACAAAAAAGAGTGAGGTTTATGATCTTGAAGATGTGTTAAAGCACAACCATTAAGGACATTTTCGCAGAATGTTATTTATATAACACATTTTTTGTGTTATTTTATGGCAAACATTGAGAGTGTTGACAGAACTCTGCATTCATGACTTCTTTTGACTTCTGATCATATTCTGGAGATTCCAGATAAGGTTTCTCACACTATATTTATGGCCTTGGAAATCTCCCTAGCTCCAAGAAAAAGATATTCCCATACACATGAGAACATCAGCTCCTTCAAATGCAGAAACATTTTTGTGCTGTCGTAAGTTTCTTCCCTGAGTGGAGGGCAGCTCCATTAAAACACTATCCCACAATCTCCCTCTGCTCTTCCTGGTCTCCATCCCATCCAGCAGAGCCAGTGATGCTCATCCTCAAGCTGCTGTGCCAGCAGGATTCAGCCCCATGTGCCTGCACTTTGGTATCTTTCCAAAATCAATGTTTTAAAGAAACTTAAATTATTCCTCCTACTGGAATCATGATTCACACAATGATAGCATCAATATTAATACAATAATCGAACTTAAATGTCCGTTGCTAAGCAACCTGTCAGGCCAACAGAGCAAACTGGGCTCAAACCAGAACAACTGGAACTGGGGAAAATTTAATGCGAAAACGGAAATATTAAAGGTGGGAAATGTCAAGTACCAGATTCTGCAGAACCATCCTCTGGGCTCAGCTGGAGGCTGAGATCTGCCTGTTTGGGATGTTCCCTTTCTGGCTGGTCTCCAGTGTGAAGATCAGCCCCGGTGCTGCAGGTCTAAGCGGACCCTGCATCCCGTGACTGGCAGTGCCAGAGCTGCTCGGCACTGAGCGCGCTGTGGGAAGGGCCCCATCCTCTCTGCTCCCATTCTGTGGAAACAAAGAGTCATGGGGAAATAGTTAAAGAAAAAATCTGATTCTCTTGCTTTTTCCTTCCCACACAGTTCTGAAGACCCATTCAGTATTTTCCTTCTGGCAAACTATTTAGTCAGAGCAATCCCCAGAGAGAACTCTGTTTCTGCCCTCTGAAGGTTATCTAATGGCTTTCAGTATGGCTAGTTTAGGATGTGTCTTGATGTGCAGGGAGCTGGGATTAACAGAATAGAGGGAAATTACTTATTCCAGTAGCTCTTTAAAGAAGAAGTAAGTCCATTTAAAAGAGGGAAGCCCATGCAAAGTATTTCCATTATGCTGTTTTTTCATTAAGCATTATCTTGAGAAGCCTGAAGAAGTCTGTTTATCTGGGAAATGAGATTCTGTTTTGGTAGATGATTCAAGTGGAGGTTGGGAAAAGGTATCGGAGTCAGCTGGTACAGAAGAAAAAGAGAAAAGAGGTCATTCATTATGATTTTTTCCTCATGGTTGCCAGCAAAACAGAGGAAGAAACATGTCCTCTGGGATATCCCAGCTGGCAAGAACATCCTTACAGGCTGACTTCCAGCCACACTAGCAAACAGAAAAAAATAAATTAAAAATCCCTGGAGACCTACATGTTTGTGGATTCACCGGCATATTGGCAAGTGCCTTGGTTGTTTTCCTCTGAAGAGTTGCATGGTGATGTAAAGTAGAAAAAAAATAGGATCTCAACTCTAGGAACAGACCCAAATTGCTGTTGTTTTTGTGTTTCAGGCCTCAGTAGTGTTTCTTTGTCTTTTCTCTCTGCCTTGCTCTACTTTCCTCCTCCTAAAAAACACTTCTGCCTGTTGGCCATGCAAGGTTCCTGCACTGAGCATGGCCATGGCCATGGACAGATGCCTGGCACGTCTGGTATGGTCACCAGGATGGTTTTTCCAAGAAATGAGAAAACTTGCAGAAATTTATTTGATTTTTTTTTAAAAAATTCCTTTTAGTGTCTCAAATTAAAGAAGGAAGGGGGATTAAAATCACTTTCTCTGGGAAGTACCCTTTTAGTTTTGGTTTGTTTTTTTCACCTAATTTGGTATTTTTTATTTCAAAACACAGTCCAGGAGCACCGAAGTCAATGAAAATTTTGCTGTTGACTTCAGCCACAGCAGGCAAAGACAAACCCTTGAGGCAAATTTGGGTTACTTGGGGCTGGAAACAGGGCTGCTGCAGCACATGTGTTCTGCTCCGTATCCGGGGCAGGAGTTGTGTCACAGGGCCTGGAGGAATTCTGGGGAACCTGTGTGCAGTGTGTGGTTCTTTGGGCACATGGACAGATCCTTCTCCCTGTCAGAGAGGAGCAACTGCTGCAGTCAGTAATGCTGAGGCGAATTCCAGCCCCTGCTCCTGCTTCATCCCCAGGACTGAGAGCATCCCAGCTGCACGTACCAAAGTGTCTGCCAGTGTCTGAGTGCAGAGCTCCCCGTCCCGCTGGTGAGTGGTGAAACTCGCTGCATTATCATTGCTGTTGCTAATCCTCCGGTTGCTGTGGAGTCGTGTGGTGATGGATGAGGATGGAATGAGTGCAAGGCTCCATCTGTGACCAGCCCTGGGTGAGCCACGGTGAGTTTCCTTCACCCCCACTGCACCACCTGAAGAGGCAGCCTCAGACCCCTCCCCAGGGTAAGCCCTTGGGTGTCCCAGGGCCCCCTCGAGAGGAAGCAACTGCTTGCAGCGCAAGCCCCCACGCCCGCTGTGCCGTGGAGCTCTGAGCCCTGCAGAGAACCAGGTTTGCCTCCACTGTCTGGGCACTGTATCATTATTGCAGCCCTCAGTGTGGAACCTGAACTTAAAACCGATCCAGCATCCTGCAGACCTGAGCTGCTGGAGGTGTTGGAGGCAGCAAGGGCAAAGGCAGAAATTGCTATGAAGCACACAAATTTTGCTGACTTTCAATGGTTGTCAGGTCCTCCAGTGCCTCTTGTGCTTTCCAAAAAATAAAGGGCTTTGATTAAAGCAATCACAAGAGTAAGTCAGGATTTTGTAATGGTAAGAGGCCTTGAGATGGTCTTTCGAATATTAAGGGCAAATTATCCATGGGAAATTACTTCAACTGCTGCCTCCATTATTTGGCCTTAATCCTAACTTGATACCTTTGGCTAGACGATAAAATTCTCCCGTTACAAACAAATGATACATTTTTCCCCCCTTTCTGCTGAGGGTTTGGGTCATTCTTGCTGATATGAATTTTGAAGGTGGTCTTTTACACCTTTGCTTCTGCCAAATACTATATGTTTTGTGGTTCCAGGTTTTCTGCAGCTATTTATTTTTCCTTTGACGGAAGTAGAAATCAGACCTAAATTATCTGCTTGATTTTTATCTGAGGCAGCTGTGCTGGGACAGCATCTATTGTTCAGATCTGTTACCTTTTACACAACAGAGATAAATTAATTAAGGGGCTTTCCCCTGACATTCAGACTCTTGCCTGCATATGTTCACATAAAAGATGAATGACAATGAGGTTCTCATTACAGCGTGATGAATTAGCCTTTTCACTTCAGTTCCAGCAAAGTCTACTTCATGGTCAACGCTCTTTTTAGGCCCAGACTTTTTTTTCCTTCTTTGAATTCAAATTGAGCAGCTGCTGTCAAACCACCTCTCTTGGAGCAATCCATTATTTCGCACTGCCCTTTAGAATTCTTTACTTTTCCAGGGAATTTGCCACACTGGTTTGTCAGGAAAAAATATTACTTGGAAACAGCATCCCCCGGATTTTCCTTCATGCACATCACAGACCTCAGGGTGCTGGGAGAAGTGGCAGCTTTCTGTAAAACAGTGAAAGGACCAGGAGATCATTGCCTCCACAGGCTGGGGCATGATCCTCGTGTTCATGGGAAGCCAAGCTGCTTCCCCACACTCTGGTGTCTCCACAGGCAAAGCAGGCAGGATGGGGTGGGAGGGGAGGTGACCCCGTATCTGTGTGGCTGGTGCTGGGCCCAGCAGTGCTCCTGACACCTGGGGCCATGTCCCTGCTGTGGCCAATGCACTTGGGCTGTCATTTTAATGCAGCTCTTGTCTTCCCAGAATGTGTTTGGGAATCACCCTTCACCACATCAGGACCTGACATTTCTGTGGTGCTCCCCACCTTTGTTCCTGCACAGTGACATTCTCAGCCTACTGTTCAAGTGATCAGATGGTTTTTGCTTTTAACTTACCTTAAAAACACTTGTAAAATAATGCCCTTCCTCCTCAGCCGTCACTATTAAACATTGCTGAGTAAGAGCAGAGTTACACATTTGAACAAAATGCAATGGTTGCATAAAATCTGTTAAGGGATGTGTACATTTCCCTGTTGTCATTATGCCTTGGGGTTCCCTAATCCTGGGCAGTGTCTCCTCACAGTTCTTCTAAGGATGTTTCATACTTCCCAAATCATAGCTGCATCTCATCACGTCATGTCCTCAGCTGGTACCAGGGGAGCTCTTGGCTAATGCTACTGTGGGTCAGGCAGTAAGGGATGGCTTTTCCAGGGCTCAGTCACTGTCATCTGGGCCATGTTCTCAAGGTGATTCAGTGCCCAGGGGAATGTCAAGCTTTCAAAATCTCTCAGCCTGCTGTTTTGGGTTTCTTTAAACAAGTTTTCACAATTGTGATCATAAAGTGACCAGAGGCAGCCCATATAAAAAATAATCTAAGAAATATAGTGTGTTACAATCACCTTTGCCTCATGGCACTTCCTTCCTGGCATTCGGAGGGACCCTCTCTTACACTTGAGATGCAGGAACATCCCTTCTTGCCGTTTTTCAGGGAGGGGCACAGCCAGATTCGCTTAGCTCAGGTTCCCAGGGCTGGCTCTCTGTTGAGATTCCCTTCCTGCTGCACCAGCACTTCTTTGAGGAGTTGTCCTCAACCCCTGCACGATCCTGTGTCCTGGCACTTCACTGCTTCCCCAGAGCCCTCTCATCCACAAGAGCCCTGCAGGGACTCCTGTCCTTGCAGTTTGCTGCTAGAACAGGAAAATAGCATGGGAATATTGACTGCTCTTCAAGGAAAACTCTGCTCTCTCCAACCATGACATAAAATTGAGCAAAATACCCCTGAGCCATATGGACACACAGAAGCGTAATGCCCCAGTGAAAAGTCCTCCCTGCTGTCTCCAGTGCTGATTATCAATGCGGCTTAGAGCAAACGTGAGACTCTTAATGCCCCAAGCGTGATGCACTGCCCTGACCTTGGAAATTATTTTTATTGCTATTTTGGCTGGCTGTGTCCTTGGCAGGTTGCTGGGCCATAAGCAGATGCAACAGAAATGGTGCAGACAGCTGATTTCAAAGGTGCATAGTGTTCTTCCACAGCACATGGGAAATGTGTTTAATGTTTGGGAATATTCTTGTGGCAGAGGTTAAACTTGGAACTGCAAATGGTACAACAGAAATTCCTTCAGTCACTTGTTCTGACAGAAATTGTACGAATGGCCACATTTACATTGTTCTGTGGTATCTGTGTTCTTGGTGCCTGGGCTTCTGTGTGTTGTTCTTTTTCCAGCAGTGGGGATGGATGGAGTGTTTTGGTCACAGGAGCACATGGCTGAGCTGGGACTGATCAGGCTGAACTCTGGGCTGCAGAAACAAGCCATGTGCTTTATTGAAGGTTGCTTTGCCTCCAAGCTTTTACACTTCTTTATTTCCTCTTAAATGGATGTTTCACCCAAAGACAATGTTTTTAAAGCAGTTCAAACAGGTTTCCAATTACTTTTCATCACATTAGTCTTCTGTTCTAAAAATCTCAATCTGAACATAGAGTCCATTTCAAGAACTTGGGAAAGAGTTTTCTTCTTCCTATTCTATTTTTGTAAGATGAGCGTTTCAACAAAGAGCTTTCCCAAACCTCTCTGTACTTTTAAATTGG